>CAMAOD020000185.1:965000-1075000 GCA_945859595.2 Megachile willughbiella | reverse complement strand
GTCTCTGTCCCTGGCTCTGTATCTGCCTCTGTCTCCGTCTCTGCCTCTGTCCCGGTCTTTGTCTCCGCCTCTGTCTCCGTTTCGGTCTCTGACTCTGTCTGTGTCTCTGTCTCTGTCTCCGTCTCTGTCTCTGCCGCTGTCTCTGTCTCTGTCTCTGTCTCTGTCTCTGTCTCTATCTCCGTCTCTGTCTCTGTCTCGGTCTCTGTCTCTGTCTCTGTCTCTGTCTCTGTCTCTGTCTCTGTCTCTGTCTCTGCCTCTGTCTCTGTCTCTGTCTCTGTCTCTGTCTCTGTCTCTGTCTCTGTCTCTGTCTCTGTCCCTGTCACTGTCTCTGTCTCTGCCTCTGTCTCTGTCTCTGTCTCTGTCTCTGTCTCTGCCTCTGTCTCTGTCTCTGTCTCTGTCTCAGTCTCTGTCTCTGTCTCTGTGTCTATCTCTGCCTCTGACTCTGTCGCTGCCGCTGTCTATGTCTCTGTCTCTGTCTGCGTATCTGTCTCTGTCTCCGTCTCTGTCCCAGTCTCTGTCTCTGTCTCCGTCTCTGTCCCTGGCTCTGTCTGTGCCTCTGTCTCCGTCTCTGTCTCTGTCTCGGTCTTTGCCTCCGCCTCTGTCTCCGTTTCTGTCTCTGTCTCTGTCTCTATCTCCGTCTCTGTCTCTGTCCCTGTCTCTGCCTCTGTCTCTGTCTCTGTCTCTGTCTCTGTCTCTGTTTCTGTCTCTGTCTCTGTCTCTGCCTCTGCCTCTGTCTCTGTCTCTGTCTCTGTCTCTGTATCTATATCTGCCTCTGACTCTGTCGCTGCCCCTGTCTCTGTCTCTGTCTCTGTCTCTGTCTCTGTCTCTGTCTCTGTCTCTGTCTCTGTCTCTGTCTCTGTCTCTGTCTCTGTCTCTGTCTCTATCTCTGTCTCTGTCTCTGTCTCTGTCTCTGTCTCTGTCTCTGTCCCTGTCTCTGTCTCTGTGTGAGACTCTGCCTCTGTCTCTGTCTCTGTCTCTATCTCCGTCTCTGTCTCTGTCTCTGCTTCTGTCTCTGTCTCTGTCTCTGTCTCTGTCTCTGTCTCTGTCTCTGTCTCTGTCTCTGTCTCTGTTTCTGTCTCTGTCTCTGTCTCTGTCTCTGTCTCTGTCCCTGTCTCTGTCTCTGTCTCTGTCTCTGTCTCTGTCTCTGTCTCTGTCTCTGTCTCTGTCTCTGCCTCTGCCTCTGTCTCTGTCTCTGTCTCTGTCTCTGTCTCTGTCTCTGTCTCTGTCTCTGTCTCTGTCTCTGTCTCTGTCTCTGTCTCTGTCTCTGTCTCTGTTTCTGTCTCTGTCCGTGTCTCTGTCTGAGCCTCTGCCTCTGCCTCTGTCACTGTCTCTGTCTCTGTCTCTGTCTCTGTCTCTGTCTCTGTCTCTGTCTCTGTCTCTGTCTCTGTCTCTGTCTCTGTCTCTGTCTCTGCCTCTGCCTCTGCCTCTGACTCTGTCTCTATCTCTGTCGCTGTCTCTCCCTCTGTCCCTGTCTCCGTCTCTGTCCCTGGCTCTGTCTCTGCCTCTGTCTCCGTCTCTGTCTCTGTCTCGGTCTTTGTCTCCGTCTCTGTCTCTGTCTCTGCCTCTGACTCTGTCGCTGCCCCTGTCTATGTCTCTGTCTCTGTCTGCGTATCTGTCTCTGTCTCTGTCTCTATCTCCGTCTCTGTCTCTGTCTCTGTCTCTGTCTCTGTCTCTGTCTCTGCCTCTGTCACCGTCTCTGTCTCTGTCTCGGTCTTTGTCTCTGTCTCTGTCACTGTCTCTGTCTCTGTGTCTGTATCTGTCTCTGTGTCTGTATCTGTCTCTGTCTCTGTCTCTGTCTCTGTCTCCGTCTCTGTCCCTGGCTCTGTATCTGCCTCTGTCTCCGTCTCTGTCTCTGTCCCGGTCTTTGTCTCCGCCTCTGTCTCTATCTCTCTCTCTGTCTCTGTCTCTGTCTCTGTCTCTGTCTCTGTCTCTGTCTCTGTCTCTGTCTCTGTCCCTGTCACTGTCTCTGTCTCTGCCTCTGTCTCTGTCTCTGTCTCTGTCTCTGTCTCTGCCTCTGTCTCTGTCTCTGTCTCTGTCTCAGTCTCTGTCTCTGTCTCTGTGTCTATCTCTGCCTCTGACTCTGTCGCTGCCGCTGTCTATGTCTCTGTCTCTGTCTGCGTATCTGTCTCTGTCTCCGTCTCTGTCCCAGTCTCTGTCTCTGTCTCCGTCTCTGTCCCTGGCTCTGTCTGTGCCTCTGTCTCCGTCTCTGTCTCTGTCTCGGTCTTTGCCTCCGCCTCTGTCTCCGTTTCTGTCTCTGTCTCTGTCTCTATCTCCGTCTCTGTCTCTGTCCCTGTCTCTGCCTCTGTCTCTGTCTCTGTCTCTGTCTCTGTCTCTGTTTCTGTCTCTGTCTCTGTCTCTGCCTCTGCCTCTGTCTCTGTCTCTGTCTCTGTCTCTGTATCTATATCTGCCTCTGACTCTGACGCTGCCCCTGTCTCTGTCTCTGTCTCTGTCTCTGTCTCTGTCTCTGTCTCTGTCTCTGTCTCTGTCTCTGTCTCTGTCTCTGTCTCTGTCTCTATCTCTGTCTCTGTCTCTGTCTCTGTCTCTGTCTCTGTCTCTGTCCCTGTCTCTGTCTCTGTGTGAGACTCTGCCTCTGTCTCTGTCTCTGTCTCTATCTCCGTCTCTGTCTCTGTCTCTGCTTCTGTCTCTGTCTCTGTCTCTGTCTCTGTCTCTGTCTCTGTCTCTGTCTCTGTCTCTGTCTCTGTTTCTGTATCTGTCTCTGTCTCTGTCTCTGTCTCTGTCTCTGTCTCTGTCCCTGTCTCTGTCTCTGTCTCTGTCTCTGTCTCTGTCTCTGTCTCTGTCTCTGTCTCTGTCTCTGCCTCTGCCTCTGTCTCTGTCTCTGTCTCTGTCTCTGTCTCTGTCTCTGTCTCTGTCTCTGTCTCTGTCTCTGTCTCTGTCTCTGTCTCTGTCTCTGTTTCTGTCTCTGTCCGTGTCTCTGTCTGAGCCTCTGCCTCTGCCTCTGTCACTGTCTCTGTCTCTGTCTCTGTCTCTGTCTCTGTCTCTGTCTCTGTCTCTGTCTCTGTCTCTGTCTCTGTCTCTGTCTCTGTCTCTGCCTCTGCCTCTGACTCTGTCTCTATCTCTGTCGCTGTCTCTCCCTCTGTCCCTGTCTCCGTCTCTGTCCCTGGCTCTGTCTCTGCCTCTGTCTCCGTCTCTGTCTCTGTCTCGGTCTTTGTCTCCGTCTCTGTCTCTGTCTCTGCCTCTGACTCTGTCGCTGCCCCTGTCTATGTCTCTGTCTCTGTCTGCGTATCTGTCTCTGTCTCTGTCTCTATCTCCGTCTCTGTCTCTGTCTCTGTCTCTGTCTCTGTCTCTGCCTCTGTCACCGTCTCTGTCTCTGTCTCGGTCTTTGTCTCTGTCTCTGTCACTGTCTCTGTCTCTGTGTCTGTATCTGTCTCTGTGTCTGTATCTGTCTCTGTCTCTGTCTCTGTCTCTGTCTCCGTCTCTGTCCCTGGCTCTGTATCTGCCTCTGTCTCCGTCTCTGTCTCTGTCCCGGTCTTTGTCTCCGCCTCTGTCTCTGTCTCTCTCTCTGTCTCTGTCTCTGCCTCTGTCACCGTCTCTGTCTCTGTCTCGGTCTTTGTCTCTGTCTCTGTCTCTGTCTCTGTCCCTGTCTATGTCTCTGTCCCAGTCTCTGTCTCTGTCTCCGTCTCTGTCCCTGGCTCTGTCTGTGCCTCTGTCACCGTCTCTGTCTCTGTCTCTGTCTCGGTCTTTGTCCCCGTCCCTGTCTCTGTCTCTGTCTCTGTCTCTGCCTCTGCCTCTGTCTCTGTCTCTGTCCCTGGCTCCGTCTCTGCCTCTGTCTCCGTCTCTGGCTCTGTTTCTGTCTCTATCTCCGTCACTGTCTCTGTCTCTGTCTCTGTCTCTGTCTCTGTCTCTGTCTCTGCCTCTGCCTCTGTCTCTGTCTCTGTCTCTGTCTCTGTCTCTGTCTCTGTCTCTGTCTCTGTCTCTGTCTCTGTCTCCGTCTCTGTCCCTGGCTCTGTATCTGCCTCTGTCTCCGTCTCTGTCTCTGTCCCGGTCTTTGTCTCCGCCTCTGTCTCTGTCTCTGTCTCTGTCTCTGTCTCTGCCTCTGTCACCGTCTCTGTCTCTGTCTCGGTCTTTGTCTCTGTCTCTGACTCTGTCTCTGTCTCTGTCTCTGTCTCTGTCTCTGTCTCTGTCTCTGTCTCTGTCTCTGTCTCTGTCTCTGTCTCTGTCCCTGTCTCTGTCTCTGTCTCTGTCTCTGTCTCTGTCTCTGTCTCTGTCTCTGTATCTATCTCTGCCTCTGACTCTGTCTCTGTCTCTGTCTCTGTCTCTGTCTCTGTCTCTGTCTCTGTCACCGTCTCTGTCTCTGTCTCGGTCTTTGTCTCTGTCTCTGTCTCTGTCTCTGTCTCTGTCTCTGTCTCCGTCTCTGTCCCTGGCTCTGTCTGTGCCTCTGTCACCGTCTCTGTCTCTGTCTCTGTCTCTGTCTCTGTCTCTGTCTCTGTCTCTGTCTCTGTCTCTGCCTCTGTCTCCGTCTCTGTCTCTGTCTCGGTCTTTGTCTCCGTCTCTGTCTCCGTTTCGGTCTCTGACTCTGTCTCTATCTCCGTCTCTGTCTCTGTCTCTGCCTCCGTCTCCGTCTCTGCCTCTGTCTCCGTCTCTGTCTCTGTATCGGTCTCTGTCTCTGTCTCTGTCTCTGTCTCTGTCGCTGTCTCTCCCTCTGTCTCTGTCTCCGTCGCTGTCCCTGGCTCTGTCTCTGCCTCTGTCTCCGTCTCTGTCTCTGTCTCTGTATCTGTCTCTGTCTCTGTCTCTGTCTCTGTCTCCGACTCTGTCCCTGGCTCTGTATCTGCCTCTGTCTCCGTCTCTGCCTCTGTCCCGGTCTTTGTCTCCGCCTCTGTCTCAGTTTCGGTCTCTGACTCTGTCTGTGTCTCTGTCTCTGTCTCCGTCTCTGTCTCTGCCGCTGTCTCTGTCTCTGTCTCTGTCTCTGTCTCTATCTCCGTCTCTGTCTCTGTCTCTGTCTCCGTCTCTGTCTCTGTCTCTGTCTCTGTCTCTGTCCCTGTCTCTGTCTCTGTCTCTGTCTCTGTCTCTGTCTCTGTCTCTGCCTCTGCCTCTGACTCTGTCTCTATCTCTGTCGCTGTCTCTCCCTCTGTCCCTGTCTCCGTCTCTGTCCCTGGCTCTGTCTCTGCCTCTGTCTCCGTCTCTGTCTCTGTCTCGGTCTTTGTCTCCGTCTCTGTCTCTGTCTCTGCCTCTGACTCTGTCGCTGCCCCTGTCTATGTCTCTGTCTCTGTCTGCGTATCTGTCTCTGTCTCTGTCTCTATCTCCGTCTCTGTCTCTGTCTCTGTCTCTGTCTCTGTCTCTGCCTCTGTCACCGTCTCTGTCTCTGTCTCGGTCTTTGTCTCTGTCTCTGTCACTGTCTCTGTCTCTGTGTCTGTATCTGTCTCTGTGTCTGTATCTGTCTCTGTCTCTGTCTCTGTCTCTGTCTCCGTCTCTGTCCCTGGCTCTGTATCTGCCTCTGTCTCCGTCTCTGTCTCTGTCCCGGTCTTTGTCTCCGCCTCTGTCTCTGTCTCTCTCTCTGTCTCTGTCTCTGCCTCTGTCACCGTCTCTGTCTCTGTCTCGGTCTTTGTCTCTGTCTCTGTCTCTGTCTCTGTCCCTGTCTATGTCTCTGTCCCAGTCTCTGTCTCTGTCTCCGTCTCTGTCCCTGGCTCTGTCTGTGCCTCTGTCACCGTCTCTGTCTCTGTCTCTGTCTCGGTCTTTGTCCCCGTCCCTGTCTCTGTCTCTGTCTCTGCCTCTGCCTCTGCCTCTGTCTCTGTCTCTGTCCCTGGCTCCGTCTCTGCCTCTGTCTCCGTCTCTGGCTCTGTTTCTGTCTCTATCTCCGTCACTGTCTCTGTCTCTGTCTCTGTCTCTGTCTCTGTCTCTGTCTCTGTCTCTGCCTCTGCCTCTGTCTCTGTCTCTGTCTCTGTCTCTGTCTCTGTCTCTGTCTCTGTCTCTGTCTCTGTCTCTGTCTCTGTCTCCGTCTCTGTCCCTGGCTCTGTATCTGCCTCTGTCTCCGTCTCTGTCTCTGTCCCGGTCTTTGTCTCCGCCTCTGTCTCTGTCTCTGTCTCTGTCTCTGTCTCTGCCTCTGTCACCGTCTCTGTCTCTGTCTCGGTCTTTGTCTCTGTCTCTGACTCTGTCTCTGTCTCTGTCTCTGTCTCTGTCTCTGTCTCTGTCTCTGTCTCTGTCCCTGTCTCTGTCTCTGTCTCTGTCTCTGTCTCTGTCTCTGTCTCTGTCTCTGTCTCTGTATCTATCTCTGCCTCTGACTCTGTCTCTGTCTCTGTCTCTGTCTCTGTCTCTGTCTCTGTCTCTGTCACCGTCTCTGTCTCTGTCTCGGTCTTTGTCTCTGTCTCTGTCTCTGTCTCTGTCTCTGTCTCTGTCTCCGTCTCTGTCCCTGGCTCTGTCTGTGCCTCTGTCACCGTCTCTGTCTCTGTCTCTGTCTCTGTCTCTGTCTCTGTCTCTGTCTCTGTCTCTGTCTCTGTCTCTGCCTCTGTCTCCGTCTCTGTCTCTGTCTCGGTCTTTGTCTCCGTCTCTGTCTCCGTTTCGGTCTCTGACTCTGTCTCTATCTCCGTCTCTGTCTCTGTCTCTGCCTCCGTCTCCGTCTCTGCCTCTGTCTCCGTCTCTGTCTCTGTATCGGTCTCTGTCTCTGTCTCTGTCTCTGTCTCTGTCGCTGTCTCTCCCTCTGTCTCTGTCTCCGTCGCTGTCCCTGGCTCTGTCTCTGCCTCTGTCTCCGTCTCTGTCTCTGTCTCTGTATCTGTCTCTGTCTCTGTCTCTGTCTCTGTCTCCGACTCTGTCCCTGGCTCTGTATCTGCCTCTGTCTCCGTCTCTGCCTCTGTCCCGGTCTTTGTCTCCGCCTCTGTCTCAGTTTCGGTCTCTGACTCTGTCTGTGTCTCTGTCTCTGTCTCCGTCTCTGTCTCTGCCGCTGTCTCTGTCTCTGTCTCTGTCTCTGTCTCTATCTCCGTCTCTGTCTCTGTCTCTGTCTCTGTCTCCGTCTCTGTCTCTGTCTCTGTCTCTGTCTCTGTCTCTGTCTCTGTCTCTGTCTCTGTCTCTGTCCCTGTCACTGTCTCTGTCTCTGCCTCTGTCTCTGTCTCTGTCTCTGTCTCTGTCTCTGTCTCTGTCTCTGTCACTGTCTCTGTCTCTGTCTCTGTCTCTGTCTCTGTCTCTGTCTCTGCCTCTGTCTCTGTCTCTGTCTCTGTCTCTGTCCCTGTCTCTGTCTGAGACTCTGCCTCTGTCTCTGTCTCTGTCTCTGTCTCTGTCTCTGTCTCTGTCTCCGTCTCTGTCTCTGTCTCTGTCTCTGTCTCTGTCTCTGTCTCTGCCTCTGCCTCTGTCTCTGTCTCTGTCTCTGTCTCTGTCGCTGTCTCTCCCTCTGTCCCTGTCTCCGTCTCTGTCCCTGGCTGTGTCTCTGCCTCTGTCTCCGTCTCTGTCCCTGTCTCGGTCTTTGTCTCCGTCTCTGTCTCTGTCTCTGTCTCTGTCTCTGGCTCTGTCTCTGTCTCTGTTTCTGTCTCTGTCTCTGTCTCTGTCTCTGTCTCTGTCTCTGTCTCTGTCTCTGTCTCTGTCCCCGTCTCTGTCTCTGTCTCTGCCTCTGTCTCTGTCTCTGTCTCTGTCTCTGTCTCTGTCCCTGTCTCTGTCTCTGTGTGAGACTCTGCCTCTGTCTCTGTCTCTGTCTCTATCTCCGTCTCTGTCTCTGTCTCTGCTTCTGTCTCTGTCTCTGTCTCTGTCTCTGTCTCTGTCTCTGTCTCTGTCTCTGTCTCTGTCTCTGTTTCTGTATCTGTCTCTGTCTCTGTCTCTGTCTCTGTCTCTGTCTCTGTCCCTGTCTCTGTCTCTGTCTCTGTCTCTGTCTCTGTCTCTGTCTCTGTCTCTGTCTCTGTCTCTGCCTCTGCCTCTGTCTCTGTCTCTGTCTCTGTCTCTGTCTCTGTCTCTGTCTCTGTCTCTGTCTCTGTCTCTGTCTCTGTCTCTGTCTCTGTCTCTGTTTCTGTCTCTGTCCGTGTCTCTGTCTGAGCCTCTGCCTCTGCCTCTGTCACTGTCTCTGTCTCTGTCTCTGTCTCTGTCTCTGTCTCTGTCTCTGTCTCTGTCTCTGTCTCTGTCTCTGTCTCTGTCTCTGTCTCTGCCTCTGCCTCTGACTCTGTCTCTATCTCTGTCGCTGTCTCTCCCTCTGTCCCTGTCTCCGTCTCTGTCCCTGGCTCTGTCTCTGCCTCTGTCTCCGTCTCTGTCTCTGTCTCGGTCTTTGTCTCCGTCTCTGTCTCTGTCTCTGCCTCTGACTCTGTCGCTGCCCCTGTCTATGTCTCTGTCTCTGTCTGCGTATCTGTCTCTGTCTCTGTCTCTATCTCCGTCTCTGTCTCTGTCTCTGTCTCTGTCTCTGTCTCTGCCTCTGTCACCGTCTCTGTCTCTGTCTCGGTCTTTGTCTCTGTCTCTGTCACTGTCTCTGTCTCTGTGTCTGTATCTGTCTCTGTGTCTGTATCTGTCTCTGTCTCTGTCTCTGTCTCTGTCTCCGTCTATGTCCCTGGCTCTGTATCTGCCTCTGTCTCCGTCTCTGTCTCTGTCCCGGTCTTTGTCTCCGCCTCTGTCTCTGTCTCTCTCTCTGTCTCTGTCTCTGCCTCTGTCACCGTCTCTGTCTCTGTCTCGGTCTTTGTCTCTGTCTCTGTCTCTGTCTCTGTCCCTGTCTATGTCTCTGTCCCAGTCTCTGTCTCTGTCTCCGTCTCTGTCCCTGGCTCTGTCTGTGCCTCTGTCACCGTCTCTGTCTCTGTCTCTGTCTCGGTCTTTGTCCCCGTCCCTGTCTCTGTCTCTGTCTCTGTCTCTGCCTCTGCCTCTGTCTCTGTCTCTGTCCCTGGCTCCGTCTCTGCCTCTGTCTCCGTCTCTGGCTCTGTTTCTGTCTCTATCTCCGTCACTGTCTCTGTCTCTGTCTCTGTCTCTGTCTCTGTCTCTGTCTCTGCCTCTGCCTCTGCCTCTGTCTCTGTCTCTGTCTCTGTCTCTGTCTCTGTCTCTGTCTCTGTCTCCGTCTCTGTCCCTGGCTCTGTATCTGCCTCTGTCTCCGTCTCTGTCTCTGTCCCGGTCTTTGTCTCCGCCTCTGTCTCTGTCTCTGTCTCTGTCTCTGTCTCTGCCTCTGTCACCGTCTCTGTCTCTGTCTCGGTCTTTGTCTCTGTCTCTGACTCTGTCTCTGTCTCTGTCTCTGTCTCTGTCTCTGTCTCTGTCTCTGTCTCTGTCTCTGTCTCTGTCTCTGTCTCTGTCCCTGTCTCTGTCTCTGTCTCTGTCTCTGTCTCTGTCTCTGTCTCTGTATCTATCTCTGCCTCTGACTCTGTCTCTGTCTCTGTCTCTGTCTCTGTCTCTGTCTCTGTCTCTGTCACCGTCTCTGTCTCTGTCTCGGTCTTTGTCTCTGTCTCTGTCTCTGTCTCTGTCTCTGTCTCTGTCTCCGTCTCTGTCCCTGGCTCTGTCTGTGCCTCTGTCACCGTCTCTGTCTCTGTCTCTGTCTCTGTCTCTGTCTCTGTCTCTGTCTCTGTCTCTGTCTCTGTCTCTGCCTCTGTCTCCGTCTCTGTCTCTGTCTCGGTCTTTGTCTCCGTCTCTGTCTCCGTTTCGGTCTCTGACTCTGTCTCTATCTCCGTCTCTGTCTCTGTCTCTGCCTCCGTCTCCGTCTCTGCCTCTGTCTCCGTCTCTGTCTCTGTATCGGTCTCTGTCTCTGTCTCTGTCTCTGTCTCTGTCGCTGTCTCTCCCTCTGTCTCTGTCTCCGTCGCTGTCCCTGGCTCTGTCTCTGCCTCTGTCTCCGTCTCTGTCTCTGTCTCTGTATCTGTCTCTGTCTCTGTCTCTGTCTCTGTCTCCGACTCTGTCCCTGGCTCTGTATCTGCCTCTGTCTCCGTCTCTGCCTCTGTCCCGGTCTTTGTCTCCGCCTCTGTCTCAGTTTCGGTCTCTGACTCTGTCTGTGTCTCTGTCTCTGTCTCCGTCTCTGTCTCTGCCGCTGTCTCTGTCTCTGTCTCTGTCTCTGTCTCTATCTCCGTCTCTGTCTCTGTCTCTGTCTCCGTCTCTGTCTCTGTCTCTGTCTCTGTCTCTGTCTCTGTCTCTGTCTCTGTCTCTGTCTCTGTCCCTGTCACTGTCTCTGTCTCTGCCTCTGTCTCTGTCTCTGTCTCTGTCTCTGTCTCTGTCTCTGTCTCTGTCACTGTCTCTGTCTCTGTCTCTGTCTCTGTCTCTGCCTCTGTCTCTGTCTCTGTCTCTGTCTCTGTCCCTGTCTCTGTCTGAGACTCTGCCTCTGTCTCTGTCTCTGTCTCTGTCTCTGTCTCTGTCTCTGTCTCCGTCTCTGTCTCTGTCTCTGTCTCTGTCTCTGTCTCTGTCTCTGCCTCTGCCTCTGTCTCTGTCTCTGTCTCTGTCTCTGTCGCTGTCTCTCCCTCTGTCCCTGTCTCCGTCTCTGTCCCTGGCTGTGTCTCTGCCTCTGTCTCCGTCTCTGTCCCTGTCTCGGTCTTTGTCTCCGTCTCTGTCTCTGTCTCTGTCTCTGTCTCTGGCTCTGTCTCTGTCTCTGTTTCTGTCTCTGTCTCTGTCTCTGTCTCTGTCTCTGTCTCTGTCTCTGTCTCTGTCTCTGTCCCCGTCTCTGTCTCTGTCTCTGCCTCTGTCTCTGTCTCTGTCTCTGTCTCTGTCTCTGTCCCTGTCTCTGTCTCTGTCTCTGTCTCTGTCTCTGTCTCTGTCTCTGTCTCTGTATCTATCTCTGCCTCTGACTCTGTCTCTGTCTCTGTCTCTGTCTCTGTCTCTGTCTCTGTCTCTGTCACCGTCTCTGTCTCTGTCTCGGTCTTTGTCTCTGTCTCTGTCTCTGTCTCTGTCTCTGTCTCTGTCTCCGTCTCTGTCCCTGGCTCTGTCTGTGCCTCTGTCACCGTCTCTGTCTCTGTCTCTGTCTCTGTCTCTGTCTCTGTCTCTGTCTCTGTCTCTGTCTCTGCCTCTGTCTCCGTCTCTGTCTCTGTCTCGGTCTTTGTCTCCGTCTCTGTCTCCGTTTCGGTCTCTGACTCTGTCTCTATCTCCGTCTCTGTCTCTGTCTCTGCCTCCGTCTCCGTCTCTGCCTCTGTCTCCGTCTCTGTCTCTGTATCGGTCTCTGTCTCTGTCTCTGTCTCTGTCTCTGTCGCTGTCTCTCCCTCTGTCTCTGTCTCCGTCGCTGTCCCTGGCTCTGTCTCTGCCTCTGTCTCCGTCTCTGTCTCTGTCTCTGTATCTGTCTCTGTCTCTGTCTCTGTCTCTGTCTCCGACTCTGTCCCTGGCTCTGTATCTGCCTCTGTCTCCGTCTCTGCCTCTGTCCCGGTCTTTGTCTCCGCCTCTGTCTCAGTTTCGGTCTCTGACTCTGTCTGTGTCTCTGTCTCTGTCTCCGTCTCTGTCTCTGCCGCTGTCTCTGTCTCTGTCTCTGTCTCTGTCTCTATCTCCGTCTCTGTCTCTGTCTCTGTCTCTGTCTCTGTCTCTGTCTCTGTCTCTGTCTCTGTCTCTGTCTCTGTCTCTGTCTCTGTCTCTGTCCCTGTCACTGTCTCTGTCTCTGCCTCTGTCTCTGTCTCTGTCTCTGTCTCTGTCTCTGTCTCTGTCTCTGTCACTGTCTCTGTCTCTGTCTCTGTCTCTGTCTCTGTCTCTGTCTCTGCCTCTGTCTCTGTCTCTGTCTCTGTCTCTGTCCCTGTCTCTGTCTGAGACTCTGCCTCTGTCTCTGTCTCTGTCTCTGTCTCTGTCTCTGTCTCTGTCTCCGTCTCTGTCTCTGTCTCTGTCTCTGTCTCTGTCTCTGTCTCTGCCTCTGCCTCTGTCTCTGTCTCTGTCTCTGTCTCTGTCGCTGTCTCTCCCTCTGTCCCTGTCTCCGTCTCTGTCCCTGGCTGTGTCTCTGCCTCTGTCTCCGTCTCTGTCCCTGTCTCGGTCTTTGTCTCCGTCTCTGTCTCTGTCTCTGTCTCTGTCTCTGTCTCTGTTTCTGTCTCTGTCTCTGTCTCTGTCTCTGTCTCTGTCTCTGTCTCTGTCTCTGTCTCTGTCCCCGTCTCTGTCTCTGTCTCTGCCTCTGCCTCTGTCTATGTCTCTGTCTCTGTCGCTGTCTCTCCCTCTGTCTCTGTCTCTGTCTCTGCCTCTGTCACCGTCTCTGTCTCTGTCTCGGTCTTTGTCTCTGTCTCTGTCTCTGTCTCTGTCTCTGTCTCTGTCTCTGTCTCCGTCTCTGTCCCTGGCTCTGTCTGTGCCTCTGTCACCGTCTCTGTCTCTGTCTCTGTCTCTGTCTCTGTCTCTGCCTCTGTCTCCGTCTCTGTCTCTGTCTCGGTCTTTGTCTCCGTCTCTGTCTCCGTTTCGGTCTCTGACTCTGTCTCTATCTCCGTCTCTGTCTCTGTCTCTGCCTCCGTCTCCGTCTCTGCCTCTGTCTCCGTCTCTGTCTCTGTATCGGTCTCTGTCTCTGTCTCTGTCTCTGTCGCTGTCTCTCCCTCTGTCTCTGTCTCCGTCGCTGTCCCTGGCTCTGTCTCTGCCTCTGTCTCCGTCTCTGTCTCTGTCTCTGTATCTGTCTCCGTCTCTGTCTCTGTCTCTGTCTCCGTCTCTGTCCCTGGCTCTGTATCTGCCTCTGTCTCCGTCTCTGCCTCTGTCCCGGTCTTTGTCTCCGCCTCTGTCTCCGTTTCGGTCTCTGACTCTGTCTGTGTCTCTGTCTCTGTCTCCGTCTCTGTCTCTGCCGCTGTCTCTGTCTCTGTCTCTGTCTCTGTCTCTATCTCCGTCTCTGTCTCTGTCTCTGTCTCTGTCTCTGTCTCTGTCTCTGTCTCTGTCTCTGTCTCTGTCTCTGTCTCTGTCTCTGTCTCTGTCTGCGTATCTGTCTCTGTCTCCGTCTCTGTCCCAGTCTCTGTCTCTGTCTCCGTCTCTGTCCCTGGCTCTGTCTGTGCCTCTGTCTCCGTCTCTGTCTCTGTCTCGGTCTTTGTCTCCGCCTCTGTCTCCGTTTCTGTCTCTGTCTCTGTCTCTATCTCCGTCTCTGTCGCTGTCCCTGTCTCTGTCTCTGTCTCTGTCTCTGTCTCTGTCTCTGTCTCTGCCTCTGTCACTGTCTCTATCTCTGTCTCTGCCTCTGTCTCTGTCTCTGTCTCTGTCTCTGTCGCTGTCTCTCCCTCTGTCTCTGTCTCTGTCTCTGTCCCTGTCTCTGTCTGAGACTCTGCCTCTGTCTCTGTCTCTGTCTCTGTCTCCGTCTCTGTCTCTGTCTCCGTCTCTGTCTCTGTCTCTGTCTCTGTCTCTGTCTCTGTCTCTGCCTCTGCCTCTGTCTCTGTCTCTGTCTCTGTCTCTGTCGCTGTCTCTCCCACTGTCCCTGTCTCCGTCTCTGTCCCTGGCTGTGTCTCTGCCTCTGTCTCCGTCTCTGTCCCTGTCTCGGTCTTTGTCTCCGTCTCTGTCTCTGTCTCTGTCTCTGTCTCTGTCTCTGGCTCTGTCTCTGTCTCTGTCTCTGTCTCTGTCTCTGTCTCTGTCTCTGTCTCTGTCTCTGTCACCGTCTCTGTCTCTGTCTCGGTCTTTGTCTCTGTCTCTGTCTCTGTCTCTGTCTCTGTCTCTGTCTCTGTCTCTGTCTCTGTCTCTGTCTCTGTCTCTGTCTCTGTCTCTGTCTGAGACTCTGCCTGTGTCTCTGTGTCTGTCTCTGTCTCTGTCTCTGTCTCTGTCTCTGTCTCGGTCTTTGTCTCCGTCTCTGTCTCTGTATCTGTCTCTGTCTCTGTCTCTGTCTCTGTCTCTGTCTCTGTATCTGTCTCTGTCTCTGTCTCTGTATCTGTCTCTGTCTGTGCCTCTGACTCTGTCCCCGTATCTGTCTCTGTCTCTGTTTCTGTCTCTGCCTCTGTCCCTGTATCTGCCTCTGTCTCTGTCCCTGTCCCTCCGCCTGGCCCTGTCGCTGTCTCTGTCTCTGTCTCTGTCTATGCATGTGTCTCTGTCTCCGTCTCTGTCTCTGTCTTAGTCTGTGTCTCTGTCTCTGTGTCTATCTCTGTCTCTGTCTCTGCCGCTGTCTCCCCCTCTGTCCCTGTCTCCGTCTCTGTCCCTGGCTGTGTCTCTGCCTCTGTCTCCGTCTCTGTCTCTGTCTCTGTCTCCGTCTCTGACTCTGTTTCTGTCTCTATCTCCGTCTCTGTCTCTGTCTCTGTCTCTGTCTCTGCCTCTGTCTCTGCCTCTGCCTCTGCCTCTATCTCTGTCTCTGTCTCTGTCTCTGTCGCTGTCTCTCCCTCTGTCCCTGTCTCCGTCTCTGTCCCTGGCTGTGTCTCTGCCTCTGTCTCCGTCTCTGTCTCTGTCCCGGTCTTTGTCTCCGTCTCTGTCTCTGTCTCTGTCTCTGTCTCTGTCTCTGTCTCTGTCTCTGTCTCTGCCTCTGCCTCTGTCTCTGTCTCTGTCTCTGTCTCTGTCTCTGTCTCTGTCTCTGTCTCTGTCGCTGTCTCTCCCTCTGTCTCTGTCTCTGTCTCTGACCCTGGCTGTGTCTCTGCCTCTGTCTCCGTCTCTGTCTCTGTCTCGGTCTTTGTCTCCGTCTCTGTCTCCGTCTCTGTCCCTGTCTCGGTCTTTGTCTCCGTCTCTGTCTCTGTCTCTGGCTCTGTCTCTGTCTCTGTCTCTGTCTCTGTCTCTGTCTCTGTCTCTGTCTCTGTCTCTGTCTCTGTCTCTGTCTCTGTCACTGTCTCTGTCTCTGTCCCTGTCTCTGTCTCTGTCTCTGTCTCTGTCTCTGTCTCTGTCTCTGTCTCTGTCTCTGTCTCTGTCTCTGTCTCTGTCTCTGTCTCTGTCTCTGTCTCTGTCTCTGTCTCTGCCTCTGTCTCTGTCTCTGTCTCAGTCACTGTTTCTGACTCTGTGTCTATCTCTGCCTCTGACTCTGTCGCTGCCGCCGTCTATGTCTCTGTCTCAGTCACTGTTTCTGACTCTGTGTCTATCTCTGCCTCTGACTCTGTCGCTGCCGCTGTCTATGTCTCTGTCTCTATCTGCGTATCTGTCTCTGTCTCCGTCTCTGTCCCAGTCTCTGTCTCTGTCTCCGTCTCTGTCCTTGGCTCTGTCTGTGCCTCTGTCTCCGTCTCTGTCTCTGTCTCTGTCTCTGTCTCTGTCTCTGTCGCTGTCTCTCCCTCTGTCTCTGTCTCTGTCTCTGTCTCTGTCTCTGTCTCTGTTTCTGTCTCTGTCTCCGTCTCTGTCTCTGTCTCTGTCTCTGTCTCTGTCTCTGTCTCTGTCACTGTCTCTGTCTCTGCCTCTGCCTCTGTCTCTGTCTCTGTCTCTGTCTCTGTCGCTGTCTCTCCCTCTGTCCCTGTCTCCGTCTCTGTCCCTGGCTCTGTCTCTGTCCCTGGCTCTGTCTCTGCCTCTGTCTCCGTCTCTGACTCTGTTTCTGTCTCTATCTCCGTCTCTGTCTCTGTCTCTGTCTCTGTCTCTGCCTCTGTCTCTGCCTCTGCCTCTGCCTCTATCTCTGTCTCTGTCTCTGTCTCTGTCGCTGTCTCCCCCTCTGTCCCTGTCTCCGTCTCTGTCCCTGGCTGTGTCTCTGCCTCTGTCTCCGTCTCTGTCTCTGTCCCGGTCTTTGTCTCCGTCTCTGTCTCTGTCTCTGTCTCCGTCTCTGACTCTGTTTCTGTCTCTATCTCCGTCTCTGTCTCTGTCTCTGTCTCTGTCTCTGCCTCTGTCTCTGCCTCTGCCTCTGCCTCTGCCTCTATCTCTGTCTCTGTCTCTGTCTCTGTCGCTGTCTCTCCCTCTGTCCCTGTCTCCGTCTCTGTCCCTGGCTGTGTCTCTGCCTCTGTCTCCGTCTCTGTCTCTGTCCCGGTCTTTGTCTCCGTCTCTGTCTCTGTCTCTGTCTCTGTCTCTGTCTCTGTCTCTGTCTCTGTCTCTGCCTCTGCCTCTGTCTCTGTCTCTGTCTCTGTCTCTGTCTCTGTCTCTGTCTCTGTCTCTGTCTCTGTCTCTGTCTCTGTCGCTGTCTCTCCCTCTGTCTCTGTCTCTGTCTCTGACCCTGGCTGTGTCTCTGCCTCTGTCTCCGTCTCTGTCTCTGTCTCGGTCTTTGTCTCCGTCTCTGTCTCCGTCTCTGTCCCTGTCTCGGTCTTTGTCTCCGTCTCTGTCTCTGTCTCTGTCTCTGTCTCTGGCTCTGTCTCTGTCTCTGTCTCTGTCTCTGTCTCTGTCTCTGTCTCTGTCTCTGTCTCTGTCTCTGTCTCTGTCTCTGTCTCTGTCTCTGTCTTAGTCACTGTTTCTGACTCTGTGTCTATCTCTGCCTCTGACTCTGTCGCTGCCGCCGTCTATGTCTCTGTCTCTGTCACTGTTTCTGACTCTATGTCTATCTCTGCCTCTGACTCTGTCGCTGCCGCTGTCTATGTCTCTGTCTCTATCTGCGTATCTGTCTCTGTCTCCGTCTCTGTCCCAGTCTCTGTCTCTGTCTCCGTCTCTGTCCTTGGCTCTGTCTGTGCCTCTGTCTCCGTCTCTGTCTCTGTCTCTGTCTCTGTCTCTGCCTCTGCCTCTGTCTCTGTCTCCGTCTCTGTCCCTGTCTCGGTCTTTGTCTCCGTCTCTGTCTCTGTCTCTGTCTCTGTCTCTGTCTCTGGCTCTGTCTCTGTCTCTGTCTCTGTCTCTGTCGCTGTCTCTGTCTCTGTCTCTGTCACTGTCTCTGTCTCTGTCCCAGTCTCTGTCCCTGTCTCTGTCTCTGTCTCTGTCTCTGTCTCTGTCTCTGTCTCTGTCTCTGTCTCTGTCTCTGTCTGAGACTCTGCCTGTGTCTCTGTGTCTGTCTCTGTCTCTGTCTCTGTCTCTGTCTCTGTCTCTGTCTCTGTCTCTGTCTCTGTCTCGGTCTTTGTCTCCGTCTCTGTCTCTGTATCTGTCTCTGTCTCTGTCTCTGTCTCTGTCTCTGTCTCTGTCTCTGTCTCTGTCTCTGTCTCTGTCTCTGTCACCGTCTCTGTCTCTGTCTCGGTCTTTGTCTCTGTCTCTGTCTCTGTCTCTGTCTCTGTCTCTGTCTCTGTCTCTGTCTCTGTCTCTGTCTCTGTCTCTGTCTCTGTCTCTGTCTGAGACTCTGCCTGTGTCTCTGTGTCTGTCTCTGTCTCTGTCTCTGTCTCTGTCTCTGTCTCTGTCTCTGTCTCTGTCTCGGTCTTTGTCTCCGTCTCTGTCTCTGTATCTGTCTCTGTCTCTGTCTCTGTCTCTGTCTCTGTCTCTGTATCTGTCTCTGTCTCTGTCTCTGTATCTGTCTCTGTCTGTGCCTCTGACTCTGTCCCCGTATCTGTCTCTGTCTCTGTTTCTGTCTCTGCCTCTGTCCCTGTATCTGCCTCTGTCTCTGTCCCTGTCCCTCCGCCTGGCCCTGTCGCTGTCTCTGTCTCTGTCTCTGTCTATGCATGTGTCTCTGTCTCCGTCTCTGTCTCTGTCTTAGTCTGTGTCTCTGTCTCTGTGTCTATCTCTGTCTCTGTCTCTGCCGCTGTCTCCCCCTCTGTCCCTGTCTCCGTCTCTGTCCCTGGCTGTGTCTCTGCCTCTGTCTCCGTCTCTGTCTCTGTCTCTGTCTCCGTCTCTGACTCTGTTTCTGTCTCTATCTCCGTCTCTGTCTCTGTCTCTGTCTCTGTCTCTGCCTCTGTCTCTGCCTCTGCCTCTGCCTCTATCTCTGTCTCTGTCTCTGTCTCTGTCGCTGTCTCTCCCTCTGTCCCTGTCTCCGTCTCTGTCCCTGGCTGTGTCTCTGCCTCTGTCTCCGTCTCTGTCTCTGTCCCGGTCTTTGTCTCCGTCTCTGTCTCTGTCTCTGTCTCTGTCTCTGTCTCTGTCTCTGTCTCTGCCTCTGCCTCTGTCTCTGTCTCTGTCTCTGTCTCTGTCTCTGTCTCTGTCTCTGTCTTTGTCGCTGTCTCTCCCTCTGTCTCTGTCTCTGTCTCTGACCCTGGCTGTGTCTCTGCCTCTGTCTCCGTCTCTGTCTCTGTCTCGGTCTGTGTCTCCGTCTCTGTCTCCGTCTCTGTCCCTGTCTCGGTCTTTGTCTCCGTCTCTGTCTCTGTCTCTGGCTCTGTCTCTGTCTCTGTCTCTGTCTCTGTCTCTGTCTCTGTCTCTGTCTCTGTCTCTGTCTCTGTCTCTGTCACTGTCTCTGTCTCTGTCCCTGTCTCTGTCTCTGTCTCTGTCTCTGTCTCTGTCTCTGTCTCTGTCTCTGTCTCTGTCTCTGTCTCTGTCTCTGTCTCTGTCTCTGTCTCTGTCTCTGTCTCTGCCTCTGTCTCTGTCTCTGTCTCAGTCACTGTTTCTGACTCTGTGTCTATCTCTGCCTCTGACTCTGTCGCTGCCGCCGTCTATGTCTCTGTCTCAGTCACTGTTTCTGACTCTGTGTCTATCTCTGCCTCTGACTCTGTCGCTGCCGCTGTCTATGTCTCTGTCTCTATCTGCGTATCTGTCTCTGTCTCCGTCTCTGTCCCAGTCTCTGTCTCTGTCTCCGTCTCTGTCCTTGGCTCTGTCTGTGCCTCTGTCTCCGTCTCTGTCTCTGTCTCTGTCTCTGTCTCTGCCTCTGCCTCTGTCTCTGTCTCCGTCTCTGTCCCTGTCTCGGTCTTTGTCTCCGTCTCTGTCTCTGTCTCTGTCTCTGTCTCTGTCTCTGTCTCTGTCTCTGTCTCTGTCTCTGTCTCTGTCGCTGTCTCTGTCTCTGTCTCTGTCACTGTCTCTGTCTCTGTCCCTGTCTCTGTCTCTGTCTCTGTCTCCGTCTCTGTCTCTGTCTCTGTCTCTGTCTCTGTCTCTGTCTCTGTCTGAGACTCTGCCTGTGTCTCTGTGTCTGTCTCTGTCTCTGTCTCTGTCTCTGTCTCTGTCTCTGTCTCTGTCTCTGTCTCTGTCTCTGTCTCGGTCTTTGTCTCCGTCTCTGTCTCTGTATCTGTCTCTGTCTCTGTCTCTGTCTCTGTCTCTGTCTCTGTCTCTGTCTCTGTCTCTGTCTCTGTCTCTGTCTCTGTCTCTGTCACCGTCTCTGTCTCTGTCTCGGTCTTTGTCTCTGTCTCTGTCTCTGTCTCTGTCTCTGTCTCTGTCTCTGTCTCTGTCTCTGTCTCTGTCTCTGTCTCTGTCTCTGTCGCTGTCTCTCCCTCTGTCTCTGTCTCTGTCTCTGACCCTGGCTGTGTCTCTGCCTCTGTCTCCGTCTCTGTCTCTGTCTCGGTCTTTGTCTCCGTCTCTGTCTCCGTCTCTGTCCCTGTCTCGGTCTTTGTCTCCGTCTCTGTCTCTGCCTCTGCCTCTGTCTCTGTCTCTGTCTCTGTCTCTGTCTCTGTCTCTGTCTCTGTCTCTGTCGCTGTCTCTCCCTCTGTCTCTGTCTCTGTCTCTGACCCTGGCTGTGTCTCTGCCTCTGTCTCCGTCTCTGTCTCTGTCTCGGTCTTTGTCTCCGTCTCTGTCTGCGTATCTGTCTCTGTCTCCGTCTCTGTCCCAGTCTCTGTCTCTGTCTCCGTCTCTGTCCTTGGATCTGTCTGTGGCTCTGTCTCCGTCTCTGTCTCTGTCTCTGTCTCTGTCTCTGCCTCTGCCTCTGTCTCTGTCTCCGTCTCTGTCCCTGTCTCGGTCTTTGTCTCCGTCTCTGACTCTGTCTCTGTCTCTGTCTCTGTCTCTGGCTCTGTCTCTGTCTCTGTCTCTGTCTCTGTCGCTGTCTCTGTCTCTGTCTCTGTCACTGTCTCTGTCTCTGTCCCTGTCTCTGTCTCTGTCTCTGTCTCTGTCTCTGTCTCTGTCTCTGTCTCTGTCTCTGTCTCTGTCTCTGTCTCTGTCTCTGTCTCTGTCGGTGTCTCTGTCTGAGACTCTGCCTGTGTCTCTGTGTCTGTCTCTGTCTCTGTCTCTGTCTCTGTCTCTGTCTCTGTCTCTGTCTCTGTCTCGGTCTTTGTCTCCGTCTCTGTCTCTGTATCTGTCTCTGTCTCTGTCTCTGTCTCTGTCTCTGTCTCTGTATCTGTCTCTGTCTCTGTCTCTGTATCTGTCTCTGTCTGTGCCTCTGACTCTGTCCCCGTATCTGTCTCTGTCTCTGTTTCTGTCTCTGCCTCTGTCTCTGTCCCTGTCCCTCCGCCTGGCCCTGTCGCTGTCTCTGTCTCTGTCTCTGTCTATGCATGTGTCTCTGTCTCTGTCTCCGTCTCTGTCTCTGTCTCAGTCTGTGTCTCTGTCTCTGTGTCTATCTCTGCCTCTGACTCTGTCGCTGTCCCTGTCTGTGTCTCTGTCTCTGTCTCCGTCTGCGTCTCTGACTCTGCCTCCGTCTCTGTCCCAGTCTCTGTCTCTGTCTCCGTCTCTGTCTGTGTCTCTGCCTCTGCCTCTGTCTGTGTCTCTGTCTCTGTCTCTGTCGCTGTCACTCCCTCTGTCTCTGTCTCCGTCTCTGTCCCTGTCTCTGTCTCTGCCTCTGTCTCCGTCTCTGTCTCTGTCTCTGCCTCTGTCCCTGTCTCTGCCTCTGTCTCTGTCACTGTCTCTGTCTCTGTCTCTGTCTCTGTCTCTGTCTCTGTCTCTGTCTCTGTCTCTGTCTCTGTCTCTGTCTCTGTCGCTGTCTCTCCCTCTGTCTCTGTCTCCGTCGCTGTCCTTGGCTCTGTCTCTGCCTCTGTCTCCGTCTCTGTCTCTGTCTCCGTCTCTGTCTCTGTTCCTGTCTCTGTCTCTGTCTGAGACTCTGCCTCTGTCTCTGTCTCTGTCTCTATCTCCGTCTCTGTCTCCGTCTCTGCCTCTGTCTCTGTCTCTGTCTCTGTCTCTGTCTCTGTCTCTGTCTGTGTCTCTGTCTCTGTCTCTGTCTCTGTCTCTGTCTCTGTCTCTGTCTCTGTCTCTGTCTCTGTCTCTGTCTCTGTCTCTGTCTCTGTCACTGTCTCTGTCTCCGTCTCTGTCCATGGCTCTGTCTCTGCCTCTGTCTCCGTCTCTGTCTCTGTCTCGGACTTTGCCTCCGTCTCTGCCTCCGTCTCCGTCTCTGCCTCTGTCTCCGTCTCTGTCTCTGTATCGGTCTCTGTCTCTGTCTCTGTCTCTGTCGCTGTCTCTCCCTCTGTCTCTGTCTCCGTCGCTGTCACTGGCTCTGTCTCTGCCTCTGTCTCCGTCTCTGTCTCTGTGTCTGTATCTGTCTCTGTCTCTGTCTCTGTCTCTGTCTCCGTCTCTGTCCCTGGCTCTGTATCTGCCTCTGTCTCCGTCTCTGTATCTGTCCCGGTCTTTGTCTCCGCCTCTGTCTCTGTCTCTCTCTCTGTCTCTGTCTCTGCCTCTGTCACCGTCTCTGTCTCTGTCTCGGTCTTTGTCTCTGTCTCTGTCTCTGTCTCTGTCTCTGCCTCTGTCACCGTCTCTGTCTCTGTCTCGGTCTTTGTCTCTGTCTCTGACTCTGTCTCTGTCTCTGTCTCTGTCTCTGTCTCTGTCTCTGTCTCTGTCTCTGTCTCTGTCTCTGTCTCTGTATCTATCTCTGCCTCTGACTCTGTCTCTGTCTCTGTCTCTGTCTCTGTCTCTGTCTCTGCCTCTGTCACCGTCTCTGTCTCTGTCTCGGTCTTTGTCTCTGTCTCTGTCTCTGTCTCTGTCTATGTCTCTGTCTCCGTCTCTGTCCCTGGCTCTGTCTGTGCCCCTGTCACCGTCTCTGTCTCTGTCTCTGTCTCTGTCTCTGTCTCTGTCTCTGTCTCTGTCTCTGTCTCTGTCTCTGTCACCGTCTCTGTCTCTGTCTCGGTCTTTGTCTCTGTCTCTGTCTCTGTCTCTGTCTCTGTCTCTGTCTCTGTCTCTGTCTCTGTCTCTGTCTCTGTCTCTGTCTCTGTCTGAGACTCTGCCTGTGTCTCTGTGTCTGTCTCTGTCTCTGTCTCTGTCTCTGTCTCTGTCTCTGTCTCTGTCTCTGTCTCGGTCTTTGTCTCCGTCTCTGTCTCTGTATCTGTCTCTGTCTCTGTCTCTGTCTCTGTCTCTGTCTCTGTATCTGTCTCTGTCTCTGTCTCTGTATCTGTCTCTGTCTGTGCCTCTGACTCTGTCCCCGTATCTGTCTCTGTCTCTGTTTCTGTCTCTGCCTCTGTCCCTGTATCTGCCTCTGTCTCTGTCCCTGTCCCTCCGCCTGGCCCTGTCGCTGTCTCTGTCTCTGTCTCTGTCTATGCATGTGTCTCTGTCTCCGTCTCTGTCTCTGTCTTAGTCTGTGTCTCTGTCTCTGTGTCTATCTCTGTCTCTGTCTCTGCCGCTGTCTCCCCCTCTGTCCCTGTCTCCGTCTCTGTCCCTGGCTGTGTCTCTGCCTCTGTCTCCGTCTCTGTCTCTGTCTCTGTCTCCGTCTCTGACTCTGTTTCTGTCTCTATCTCCGTCTCTGTCTCTGTCTCTGTCTCTGTCTCTGCCTCTGTCTCTGCCTCTGCCTCTGCCTCTATCTCTGTCTCTGTCTCTGTCTCTGTCGCTGTCTCTCCCTCTGTCCCTGTCTCCGTCTCTGTCCCTGGCTGTGTCTCTGCCTCTGTCTCCGTCTCTGTCTCTGTCCCGGTCTTTGTCTCCGTCTCTGTCTCTGTCTCTGTCTCTGTCTCTGTCTCTGTCTCTGTCTCTGCCTCTGCCTCTGTCTCTGTCTCTGTCTCTGTCTCTGTCTCTGTCTCTGTCTCTGTCTTTGTCGCTGTCTCTCCCTCTGTCTCTGTCTCTGTCTCTGACCCTGGCTGTGTCTCTGCCTCTGTCTCCGTCTCTGTCTCTGTCTCGGTCTGTGTCTCCGTCTCTGTCTCCGTCTCTGTCCCTGTCTCGGTCTTTGTCTCCGTCTCTGTCTCTGTCTCTGGCTCTGTCTCTGTCTCTGTCTCTGTCTCTGTCTCTGTCTCTGTCTCTGTCTCTGTCTCTGTCTCTGTCTCTGTCACTGTCTCTGTCTCTGTCCCTGTCTCTGTCTCTGTCTCTGTCTCTGTCTCTGTCTCTGTCTCTGTCTCTGTCTCTGTCTCTGTCTCTGTCTCTGTCTCTGTCTCTGTCTCTGTCTCTGTCTCTGCCTCTGTCTCTGTCTCTGTCTCAGTCACTGTTTCTGACTCTGTGTCTATCTCTGCCTCTGACTCTGTCGCTGCCGCCGTCTATGTCTCTGTCTCAGTCACTGTTTCTGACTCTGTGTCTATCTCTGCCTCTGACTCTGTCGCTGCCGCTGTCTATGTCTCTGTCTCTATCTGCGTATCTGTCTCTGTCTCCGTCTCTGTCCCAGTCTCTGTCTCTGTCTCCGTCTCTGTCCTTGGCTCTGTCTGTGCCTCTGTCTCCGTCTCTGTCTCTGTCTCTGTCTCTGTCTCTGCCTCTGCCTCTGTCTCTGTCTCCGTCTCTGTCCCTGTCTCGGTCTTTGTCTCCGTCTCTGTCTCTGTCTCTGTCTCTGTCTCTGTCTCTGTCTCTGTCTCTGTCTCTGTCTCTGTCTCTGTCGCTGTCTCTGTCTCTGTCTCTGTCACTGTCTCTGTCTCTGTCCCTGTCTCTGTCTCTGTCTCTGTCTCTGTCTCTGTCTCTGTCTCTGTCTCTGTCTCTGTCTCTGTCTCTGTCTGAGACTCTGCCTGTGTCTCTGTGTCTGTCTCTGTCTCTGTCTCTGTCTCTGTCTCTGTCTCTGTCTCTGTCTCTGTCTCTGTCTCTGTCTCGGTCTTTGTCTCCGTCTCTGTCTCTGTATCTGTCTCTGTCTCTGTCTCTGTCTCTGTCTCTGTCTCTGTCTCTGTCTCTGTCTCTGTCTCTGTCTCTGTCTCTGTCTCTGTCTCTGTCACCGTCTCTGTCTCTGTCTCGGTCTTTGTCTCTGTCTCTGTCTCTGTCTCTGTCTCTGTCTCTGTCTCTGTCTCTGTCTCTGTCTCTGTCTCTGTCTCTGTCTCTGTCTCTGTCTCTGTCGCTGTCTCTCCCTCTGTCTCTGTCTCTGTCTCTGACCCTGGCTGTGTCTCTGCCTCTGTCTCCGTCTCTGTCTCTGTCTCGGTCTTTGTCTCCGTCTCTGTCTCCGTCTCTGTCCCTGTCTCGGTCTTTGTCTCCGTCTCTGTCTCTGCCTCTGCCTCTGTCTCTGTCTCTGTCTCTGTCTCTGTCTCTGTCTCTGTCTCTGTCTCTGTCGCTGTCTCTCCCTCTGTCTCTGTCTCTGTCTCTGACCCTGGCTGTGTCTCTGCCTCTGTCTCCGTCTCTGTCTCTGTCTCGGTCTTTGTCTCCGTCTCTGTCTGCGTATCTGTCTCTGTCTCCGTCTCTGTCCCAGTCTCTGTCTCTGTCTCCGTCTCTGTCCTTGGATCTGTCTGTGGCTCTGTCTCCGTCTCTGTCTCTGTCTCTGTCTCTGTCTCTGCCTCTGCCTCTGTCTCTGTCTCCGTCTCTGTCCCTGTCTCGGTCTTTGTCTCCGTCTCTGACTCTGTCTCTGTCTCTGTCTCTGTCTCTGGCTCTGTCTCTGTCTCTGTCTCTGTCTCTGTCGCTGTCTCTGTCTCTGTCTCTGTCACTGTCTCTGTCTCTGTCCCTGTCTCTGTCTCTGTCTCTGTCTCTGTCTCTGTCTCTGTCTCTGTCTCTGTCTCTGTCTCTGTCTCTGTCTCTGTCTCTGTCTCTGTCGGTGTCTCTGTCTGAGACTCTGCCTGTGTCTCTGTGTCTGTCTCTGTCTCTGTCTCTGTCTCTGTCTCTGTCTCTGTCTCTGTCTCTGTCTCGGTCTTTGTCTCCGTCTCTGTCTCTGTATCTGTCTCTGTCTCTGTCTCTGTCTCTGTCTCTGTCTCTGTATCTGTCTCTGTCTCTGTCTCTGTATCTGTCTCTGTCTGTGCCTCTGACTCTGTCCCCGTATCTGTCTCTGTCTCTGTTTCTGTCTCTGCCTCTGTCTCTGTCCCTGTCCCTCCGCCTGGCCCTGTCGCTGTCTCTGTCTCTGTCTCTGTCTATGCATGTGTCTCTGTCTCTGTCTCCGTCTCTGTCTCTGTCTCAGTCTGTGTCTCTGTCTCTGTGTCTATCTCTGCCTCTGACTCTGTCGCTGTCCCTGTCTGTGTCTCTGTCTCTGTCTCCGTCTGCGTCTCTGACTCTGCCTCCGTCTCTGTCCCAGTCTCTGTCTCTGTCTCCGTCTCTGTCTGTGTCTCTGCCTCTGCCTCTGTCTGTGTCTCTGTCTCTGTCTCTGTCGCTGTCACTCCCTCTGTCTCTGTCTCCGTCTCTGTCCCTGTCTCTGTCTCTGCCTCTGTCTCCGTCTCTGTCTCTGTCTCTGCCTCTGTCCCTGTCTCTGCCTCTGTCTCTGTCACTGTCTCTGTCTCTGTCTCTGTCTCTGTCTCTGTCTCTGTCTCTGTCTCTGTCTCTGTCTCTGTCTCTGTCTCTGTCGCTGTCTCTCCCTCTGTCTCTGTCTCCGTCGCTGTCCTTGGCTCTGTCTCTGCCTCTGTCTCCGTCTCTGTCTCTGTCTCCGTCTCTGTCTCTGTTCCTGTCTCTGTCTCTGTCTGAGACTCTGCCTCTGTCTCTGTCTCTGTCTCTATCTCCGTCTCTGTCTCCGTCTCTGCCTCTGTCTCTGTCTCTGTCTCTGTCTCTGTCTCTGTCTCTGTCTGTGTCTCTGTCTCTGTCTCTGTCTCTGTCTCTGTCTCTGTCTCTGTCTCTGTCTCTGTCTCTGTCTCTGTCTCTGTCTCTGTCTCTGTCACTGTCTCTGTCTCCGTCTCTGTCCATGGCTCTGTCTCTGCCTCTGTCTCCGTCTCTGTCTCTGTCTCGGACTTTGCCTCCGTCTCTGCCTCCGTCTCCGTCTCTGCCTCTGTCTCCGTCTCTGTCTCTGTATCGGTCTCTGTCTCTGTCTCTGTCTCTGTCGCTGTCTCTCCCTCTGTCTCTGTCTCCGTCGCTGTCACTGGCTCTGTCTCTGCCTCTGTCTCCGTCTCTGTCTCTGTGTCTGTATCTGTCTCTGTCTCTGTCTCTGTCTCTGTCTCCGTCTCTGTCCCTGGCTCTGTATCTGCCTCTGTCTCCGTCTCTGTATCTGTCCCGGTCTTTGTCTCCGCCTCTGTCTCTGTCTCTCTCTCTGTCTCTGTCTCTGCCTCTGTCACCGTCTCTGTCTCTGTCTCGGTCTTTGTCTCTGTCTCTGTCTCTGTCTCTGTCTCTGCCTCTGTCACCGTCTCTGTCTCTGTCTCGGTCTTTGTCTCTGTCTCTGACTCTGTCTCTGTCTCTGTCTCTGTCTCTGTCTCTGTCTCTGTCTCTGTCTCTGTCTCTGTCTCTGTCTCTGTATCTATCTCTGCCTCTGACTCTGTCTCTGTCTCTGTCTCTGTCTCTGTCTCTGTCTCTGCCTCTGTCACCGTCTCTGTCTCTGTCTCGGTCTTTGTCTCTGTCTCTGTCTCTGTCTCTGTCTATGTCTCTGTCTCCGTCTCTGTCCCTGGCTCTGTCTGTGCCCCTGTCACCGTCTCTGTCTCTGTCTCTGTCTCTGTCTCTGTCTCTGTCTCTGTCTCTGTCTCTGTCTCTGCCTCTGTCTCCGTCTCTGTCTCTGTCTCGGTCTTTGTCTCCGTCTCTGTCTCCGTTTCGGTCTCTGACTCTGTCTCTATCTCCGTCTCTGTCTCTGTCTCTGCCTCCGTCTCCGTCTCTGCCTCTGTCTCCGTCTCTGTCTCTGTATCGGTCTCTGTCTCTGTCTCTGTCTCTGTCTCTGTCGCTGTCTCTCCCTCTGTCTCTGTCTCCGTCGCTGTCCCTGGCTCTGTCTCTGCCTCTGTCTCCGTCTCTGTCTCTGTCTCTGTATCTGTCTCTGTCTCTGTCTCTGTCTCTGTCTCCGTCTCTGTCCCTGGCTCTGTATCTGCCTCTGTCTCCGTCGCTGCCTCTGTCCCGGTCTTTGTCTCCGCCTCTGTCTCCGTTTCGGTCTCTGACTCTGTCTGTGTCTCTGTCTCTGTCTCCGTCTCTGTCTCTGCCGCTGTCTCTGTCTCTGTCTCTGTCTCTGTCTCTATCTCCGTCTCTGTCTCTGTCTCTGTCTCTGTCTCTGTCTCTGTCTCTGTCTCTGTCTCTGTCTCTGTCTCTGTCTCTGTCTCTGTCTCTGTCTCTGTCTCTGTCTCTGTCTCTGTCTCTGTCCCTGTCACTGTCTCTGTCTCTGCCTCTGTCTCTGTCTCTGTCCGTGTCTCTGTCTGAGCCTCTGCCTCTGCCTCTGTCTCTGTCTCTGTCTCTGTCTCTGTCTCTGTCTCTGTCTCTGTCTGTGTCTCTGTCTCTGTCTCTGTCTCTGTCTCTGTCTCTGTCTCTGTCTCTGTCTCTGTCTCTGTCTCTGTCTCTGTCTCTGTCACTGTCTCTGTCTCCGTCTCTGTCCATGGCTCTGTCTCTGCCTCTGTCTCCGTCTCTGTCTCTGTCTCGGACTTTGCCTCCGTCTCTGCCTCCGTCTCCGTCTCTGCCTCTGTCTCCGTCTCTGTCTCTGTATCGGTCTCTGTCTCTGTCTCTGTCTCTGTCGCTGTCTCTCCCTCTGTCTCTGTCTCCGTCGCTGTCACTGGCTCTGTCTCTGCCTCTGTCTCCGTCTCTGCCTCTGTGTCTGTATCTGTCTCTGTCTCTGTCTCTGTCTCTGTCTCCGTCTCTGTCCCTGGCTCTGTATCTGCCTCTGTCTCCGTCTCTGTCTCTGTCCCGGTCTTTGTCTCCGCCTCTGTCTCTGTCTCTCTCTCTGTCTCTGTCTCTGCCTCTGTCACCGTCTCTGTCTCTGTCTCGGTCTTTGTCTCTGTCTCTGTCTCTGTCTCTGTCTCTGCCTCTGTCACCGTCTCTGTCTCTGTCTCGGTCTTTGTCTCTGTCTCTGTCTCTGTCTCTGTCTCTGTCTCTGTCTCCGTCTCTGTCCCTGGCTCTGTCTGTGCCTCTGTCACCGTCTCTGTCTCTGTCTCTGTCTCTGTCTCTGTCTCTGTCTCTGTCTCTGTCTCTGTCTCTGCCTCTGTCTCCGTCTCTGTCTCTGTCTCGGTCTTTGTCTCCGTCTCTGTCTCCGTTTCGGTCTCTGACTCTGTATCGGTCTCTGTCTCTGTCTCTGTCTCTGTCTCTGTCGCTGTCTCTCCCTCTGTCTCTGTCTCCGTCGCTGTCCCTGGCTCTGTCTCTGCCTCTGTCTCCGTCTCTGTCTCTGTCTCTGTATCTGTCTCTGTCTCTGTCTCTGTCTCTGTCTCCGTCTCTGTCCCTGGCTCTGTATCTGCCTCTGTCTCCGTCTCTGCCTCTGTCCCGGTCTTTGTCTCCGCCTCTGTCTCCGTTTCGGTCTCTGACTCTGTCTGTGTCTCTGTCTCTGTCCCCGTCTCTGTCTCTGCCGCTGTCTCTGTCTCTGTCTCTGTCTCTGTCTCTATCTCCGTCTCTGTCTCTGTCTCTGTCTCTGTCTCTGTCTCTGTCTCTGTCTCTATCTCTGCCTCTGACTCTGTCGCTGCCGCTGTCTATGTCTCTGTCTCTGTCTGCGTATCTGTCTCTGTCTCCGTCTCTGTCCCAGTCTCTGTCTCTGTCTCCGTCTCTGTCCCTGGCTCTGTCTGTGCCTCTGTCTCCGTCTCTGTCTCTGTCTCGGTCTTTGTCTCCGCCTCTGTCTCCGTTTCTGTCTCTGTCTCTGTCTCTATCTCCGTCTCTGTCTCTGTCCCTGTCTCTGTCTCTGTCTCTGTCTCTGTCTCTGTCTCTGTCTCTGCCTCTGTCACTGTCTCTATCTCTGTCTCTGCCTCTGTCTCTGTCTCTGTCTCTGTCTCTGTCGCTGTCTCTCCCTCTGTCTCTGTCTCTGTCTCTGTCCCTGTCTCTGTCTGAGACTCTGCCTCTGTCTCTGTCTCTGTCTCTGTCTCTGTCTCTGTCTCTGTCTCCGTCTCTGTCTCTGCCTCTGTCTCTGTCTCCGTCTCTGTCTCTGCCTCTGCCTCTGTCTCTGTCTCTGTCTCTGTCTCTGTCGCTGTCTCTCCCTCTGTCCCTGTCTCCGTCTCTGTCCCTGGCTGTGTCTCTGCCTCTGTCTCCGTCTCTGTCCCTGTCTCGGTCTTTGTCTCCGTCTCTGTCTCTGTCTCTGTCTCTGTCTCTGGCTCTGTCTCTGTCTCTGTTTCTGTCTCCGTCTCTGTCTCTGTCTCTGCCTCTGACTCTGTCGCTGCCCCAGTCTATCTCTGTCTCTGTCTGCGTATCTGTCTCTGTCTCTATCTCCGTCTCTGTCTCTGTCTCTGTCTCTGTCTCTGTCTCTGTCTCTGTCTCTGTCTCTGCCTCTGTCACCGTCTCTGTCTCTGTCTCTGTCTCTGCCTCTGTCTCTGTCTCTGTCTCTGTCTCAGTCTCTGTCTCTGTCTCTGTGTCTATCTCTGCCTCTGACTCTGTCGCTGCCGCTGTCTATGTCTCTGTCTCTGTCTGCGTATCTGTCTCTGTCTCCGTCTCTGTCCCAGTCTCTGTCTCTGTCTCCGTCTCTGTCCCTGGCTCTGTCTGTGCCTCTGTCTCCGTCTCTGTCTCTGTCTCGGTCTTTGCCTCCGCCTCTGTCTCCGTTTCTGTCTCTGTCTCTGTCTCTATCTCCGTCTCTGTCTCTGTCCCTGTCTCTTGCCTCTGTCTCTGTCTCTGTCTCTGTCTCTGTCTCTGTTTCTGTCTCTGTCTCTGTCTCTGCCTCTGCCTCTGTCTCTGTCTCTGTCTCTGTCTCTGTATCTATATCTGCCTCTGACTCTGTCGCTGCCCCTGTCTCTGTCTCTGTCTCTGTCTCTGTCTCTGTCTCTGTCTCTGTCTCTGTCTCTGTCTCTGTCTCTGTCTCTGTCTCTGTCTCTATCTCTGTCTCTGTCTCTGTCTCTGTCTCTGTCTCTGTCTCTGTCCCTGTCTCTGTCTCTGTGTGAGACTCTGCCTCTGTCTCTGTCTCTGTCTCTATCTCCGTCTCTGTCTCTGTCTCTGCTTCTGTCTCTGTCTCTGTCTCTGTCTCTGTCTCTGTCTCTGTCTCTGTCTCTGTCTCTGTCTCTGTTTCTGTATCTGTCTCTGTCTCTGTCTCTGTCTCTGTCTCTGTCTCTGTCCCTGTCTCTGTCTCTGTCCCTGTCTCTGTCTCTGTCTCTGTCTCTGTCTCTGTCTCTGTCTCTGCCTCTGCCTCTGTCTCTGTCTCTGTCTCTGTCTCTGTCTCTGTCTCTGTCTCTGTCTCTGTCTCTGTCTCTGTCTCTGTCTCTGTCTCTGTCTCTGTTTCTGTCTCTGTCCGTGTCTCTGTCTGAGCCTCTGCCTCTGCCTCTGTCACTGTCTCTGTCTCTGTCTCTGTCTCTGTCTCTGTCTCTGTCTCTGTCTCTGTCTCTGTCTCTGTCTCTGTCTCTGTCTCTGTCTCTGTCTCTGTCTCTGCCTCTGCCTCTGACTCTGTCTCTATCTCTGTCGCTGTCTCTCCCTCTGTCCCTGTCTCCGTCTCTGTCCCTGGCTCTGTCTCTGCCTCTGTCTCCGTCTCTGTCTCTGTCTCGGTCTTTGTCTCCGTCTCTGTCTCTGTCTCTGCCTCTGACTCTGTCGCTGCCCCTGTCTATGTCTCTGTCTCTGTCTGCGTATCTGTCTCTGTCTCTGTCTCTATCTCCGTCTCTGTCTCTGTCTCTGTCTCTGTCTCTGTCTCTGCCTCTGTCACCGTCTCTGTCTCTGTCTCGGTCTTTGTCTCTGTCTCTGTCACTGTCTCTGTCTCTGTGTCTGTATCTGTCTCTGTGTCTGTATCTGTCTCTGTCTCTGTCTCTGTCTCTGTCTCCGTCTCTGTCCCTGGCTCTGTATCTGCCTCTGTCTCCGTCTCTGTCTCTGTCCCGGTCTTTGTCTCCGCCTCTGTCTCTGTCTCTCTCTCTGTCTCTGTCTCTGCCTCTGTCACCGTCTCTGTCTCTGTCTCGGTCTTTGTCTCTGTCTCTGTCTCTGTCTCTGTCCCTGTCTATGTCTCTGTCCCAGTCTCTGTCTCTGTCTCCGTCTCTGTCCCTGGCTCTGTCTGTGCCTCTGTCACCGTCTCTGTCTCTGTCTCTGTCTCGGTCTTTGTCCCCGTCCCTGTCTCTGTCTCTGTCTCTGTCTCTGCCTCTGCCTCTGTCTCTGTCTCTGTCCCTGGCTCCGTCTCTGCCTCTGTCTCCGTCTCTGGCTCTGTCTCTGTCTCTGTCTCCGTCTCTGTCCCTGGCTCTGTCTGTGCCTCTGTCACCGTCTCTGTCTCTGTCTCTGTCTCTGTCTCTGTCTCTGTCTCTGTCTCTGTCTCTGCCTCTGTCTCCGTCTCTGTCTCTGTCTCGGTCTTTGTCTCCGTCTCTGTCTCCGTTTCGGTCTCTGACTCTGTCTCTATCTCCGTCTCTGTCTCTGTCTCTGCCTCCGTCTCCGTCTCTGCCTCTGTCTCCGTCTCTGTCTCTGTATCGGTCTCTGTCTCTGTCTCTGTCTCTGTCTCTGTCGCTGTCTCTCCCTCTGTCTCTGTCTCCGTCGCTGTCCCTGGCTCTGTCTCTGCCTCTGTCTCCGTCTCTGTCTCTGTCTCTGTATCTGTCTCTGTCTCTGTCTCTGTCTCTGTCTCCGACTCTGTCCCTGGCTCTGTATCTGCCTCTGTCTCCGTCTCTGCCTCTGTCCCGGTCTTTGTCTCCGCCTCTGTCTCAGTTTCGGTCTCTGACTCTGTCTGTGTCTCTGTCTCTGTCTCCGTCTCTGTCTCTGCCGCTGTCTCTGTCTCTGTCTCTGTCTCTGTCTCTATCTCCGTCTCTGTCTCTGTCTCTGTCTCTGTCTCTGTCTCTGTCTCTGTCTCTGTCTCTGTCTCTGTCTCTGTCTCTGTCTCTGTCTCTGTCCCTGTCACTGTCTCTGTCTCTGCCTCTGTCTCTGTCTCTGTCTCTGTCTCTGTCTCTGTCTCTGTCTCTGTCACTGTCTCTGTCTCTGTCTCTGTCTCTGTCTCTGTCTCTGTCTCTGTCTCTGCCTCTGTCTCTGTCTCTGTCTCTGTCTCTGTCCCTGTCTCTGTCTGAGACTCTGCCTCTGTCTCTGTCTCTGTCTCTGTCTCTGTCTCTGTCTCTGTCTCCGTCTCTGTCTCTGTCTCTGTCTCTGTCTCTGTCTCTGTCTCTGCCTCTGCCTCTGTCTCTGTCTCTGTCTCTGTCTCTGTCGCTGTCTCTCCCTCTGTCCCTGTCTCCGTCTCTGTCCCTGGCTCTGTCTGTGCCTCTGTCTCCGTCTCTGTCTCTGTCTCGGTCTTTGCCTCCGCCTCTGTCTCCGTTTCTGTCTCTGTCTCTGTCTCTATCTCCGTCTCTGTCTCTGTCCCTGTCTCTGTCTCTGTCTCTGTCTCTGTCTCTGTCTCTGTCTCTGTCTCTGCCTCTGTCACTGTCTCTATCTCTGTCTCTGCCTCTGTCTCTGTCTCTGTCTCTGTCTCTGTCGCTGTCTCTCCCTCTGTCTCTGTCTCTGTCTCTGTCCCTGCCTCTGTCTGAGACTCTGCCTCTGTCTCTGTCTCTGTCTCTGTCTCTGTCTCTGTCTCTGTCTCCGTCTCTGTCTCTGTCTCTGTCTCTGTCTCTGTCTCTGTCTCTGTCTCTGCCTCTGCCTCTGTCTCTGTCTCTGTCTCTATCTCTGTCGCTGTCTCTCCCTCTGTCCCTGTCTCCGTCTCTGTCCCTGGCTGTGTCTCTGCCTCTGTCTCCGTCTCTGTCTCTGTCTCGGTATTTGTCTCCGTCTCTGTCTCTGTCTCTGTCTCTGTCTCTGTCTCTGGCTCTGTCTCTGTCTCTGTTTCTGTCTCTGTCTCTGTCTCTGTCTCTGTCTCTGTCTCTGTCCCCGTCTCTGTCTCTGTCTCTGCCTCTGCCTCTGTCTATGTCTCTGTCTCTGTCGCTGTCTCTCCCTCTGCCTCTGTCTCTGTCTCTGTCTCTGTCTCTGTCCCCGTCTCTGTCTCTGTCTCTGCCTCTGCCTCTGTCTATGTCTCTGTCTCTGTCGCTGTCTCTCCCTCTGCCTCTGCCTCTGTCTCTGTCTCTGTCTCTGTCTCTGTCTCTGTCTCTGCCTCTGTCTCCGTCTCTGTCTCTGTCTCGGTCTTTGTCTCCGTCTCTGTCTCCGTTTCGGTCTCTGACTCTGTCTCTATCTCCGTCTCTGTCTCTGTCTCTGCCTCCGTCTCCGTCTCTGCCTCTGTCTCCGTCTCTGTCTCTGTATCGGTCTCTGTCTCTGTCTCTGTCTCTGTCGCTGTCTCTGTCTCTGTCTCTGTCTCTGTCTCTGTCTCTGTCTCTGTCTCTGTCTCTATCTCTGTCTCTGTCTCTGTCTCTGTCTCTGTCTCTGTCTCTGTCTCTGTCCCTGTCTCTGTCTCTGTCTGAGACTCTGCCTCTGTCTCTGTCTCTGTCTCTATCTCCGTCTCTGTCTCTGTCTCTGCTTCTGTCTCTGTCTTTGTCTCTGTCTCTGTCTCTGTCTCTGTCTCTGTCTCTGTCCCTGCCTCTGTCTGAGACTCTGCCTCTGTCTCTGTCTCTGTCTCTGTCTCTGTCTCTGTCTCTGTCTCCGTCTCTGTCTCTGTCTCTCCCTCTGTCCCTGTCTCCGTCTCTGTCCCTGGCTGTGTCTCTGCCTCTGTCTCCGTCTCTGTCCCTGTCTCGGTATTTGTCTCCGTCTCTGTCTCTGTCTCTGTCTCTGTCTCTGTCTCTGGCTCCGTCTCTGTCTCTGTTTCTGTCTCTGTCTCTGTCTCTGTCTCTGTCTCTGTCTCTGTCCCCGTCTCTGTCTCTGTCTCTGCCTCTGCCTCTGTCTATGTCTCTGTCTCTGTCGCTGTCTCTCCCTCTGCCTCTGTCTCTGTCTCTGTCTCTGTCTCTGTCCCCGTCTCTGTCTCTGTCTCTGCCTCTGCCTCTGTCTATGTCTCTGTCTCTGTCGCTGTCTCTCCCTCTGCCTCTGCCTCTGTCTCTGTCTCTGTCTCTGTCTCTGTCTCTGTCTCTGTCTCTGCCTCTGTCTCCGTCTCTGTCTCTGTCTCGGTCTTTGTCTCCGTCTCTGTCTCCGTTTCGGTCTCTGACTCTGTCTCTATCTCCGTCTCTGTCTCCGTCTCTGCCTCCGTCTCCGTCTCTGCCTCTGTCTCCGTCTCTGTCTCTGTATCGGTCTCTGTCTCTGTCTCTGTCTCTGTCGCTGTCTCTGTCTCTGTCTCTGTCTCTGTCTCTGTCTCTGTCTCTGTCTCTGTCTCTGTCTCTATCTCTGTCTCTGTCTCTGTCTCTGTCTCTGTCTCTGTCTCTGTCCCTGTCTCTGTCTCTGTCTGAGACTCTGCCTCTGTCTCTGTCTCTGTCTCTATCTCCGTCTCTGTCTCTGTCTCTGCTTCTGTCTCTGTCTTTGTCTCTGTCTCTGTCTCTGTCTCTGTCTCTGTCTCTGTCCCTGCCTCTGTCTGAGACTCTGCCTCTGTCTCTGTCTCTGTCTCTGTCTCTGTCTCTGTCTCTGTCTCCGTCTCTGTCTCTGTCTCTGTCTCTGTCTCTGTCTCTGTCTCTGCCTCTGCCTCTGTCTCTGTCTCTGTCTCTATCTCTGTCGCTGTCTCTCCCTCTGTCCCTGTCTCCGTCTCTGTCCCTGGCTGTGTCTCTGCCTCTGTCTCCGTCTCTGTCCCTGTCTCGGTATTTGTCTCCGTCTCTGTCTCTGTCTCTGTCTCTGTCTCTGTCTCTGGCTCTGTCTCTGTCTCTGTTTCTGTCTCTGTCTCTGTCTCTGTCTCTGTCTCTGTCTCTGTCCCCGTCTCTGTCTCTGTCTCTGCCTCTGCCTCTGTCTATGTCTCTGTCTCTGTCGCTGTCTCTCCCTCTGCCTCTGTCTCTGTCTCTGTCTCTGTCTCTGTCCCCGTCTCTGTCTCTGTCTCTGCCTCTGCCTCTGTCTATGTCTCTGTCTCTGTCGCTGTCTCTCCCTCTGCCTCTGCCTCTGTCTCTGTCTCTGTCTCTGTCTCTGTCTCTGTCTCTGCCTCTGTCTCCGTCTCTGTCTCTGTCTCGGTCTTTGTCTCCGTCTCTGTCTCCGTTTCGGTCTCTGACTCTGTCTCTATCTCCGTCTCTGTCTCTGTCTCTGCCTCCGTCTCCGTCTCTGCCTCTGTCTCCGTCTCTGTCTCTGTATCGGTCTCTGTCTCTGTCTCTGTCTCTGTCGCTGTCTCTGTCTCTGTCTCTGTCTCTGTCTCTGTCTCTGTCTCTGTCTCTGTCTCTATCTCTGTCTCTGTCTCTGTCTCTGTCTCTGTCTCTGTCTCTGTCCCTGTCTCTGTCTCTGTCTGAGACTCTGCCTCTGTCTCTGTCTCTGTCTCTATCTCCGTCTCTGTCTCTGTCTCTGCTTCTGTCTCTGTCTTTGTCTCTGTCTCTGTCTCTGTCTCTGTCTCTGTCTCTGTTTCTGTCTCTGTCTCTGTCTCTGTCTCTGTCTCTGTCTCTGTCTCTGTCTCTGTCCCTGTCTCTGTCTCTGTCTCTGTCTCTGTCTCTGTCTCTGTCTCTGTCTCTGTCTCTGTCTCTGTCTCTGTCTCTGTATCTATCTCTGCCTCTGACTCTGTCGCTGCCCCTGTCTCTGTCCCAGTCTCTGTCTCTGTCTCCGTCTCTGTTTGTGTCTCTGCCTCTGCCTCTGTCTCTGTCTCTGTCTCTGTCGCTGTCTCTCCCTCTGTCTCTGTTTCCGTCTCTGTCCCTGGCTCTGTCTCTGCCTCTGTCTCCGTCTCTGTCCCTGTCTCGGTCTTTGTCTCCGTCTCTGCCTCTGACTCTATCTCCGTCTCTGTCTCTGTCTCTGTCTCTGTCTCTGTCTCTGTCTCTGTCTCTGTCTCTGCCTCTGTCTCCGTCTCTGTCTCTGTCTCGGTCTTTGTCTCCGTCTCTGTCTCCGTTTCGGTCTCTGACTCTGTCTCTATCTCCGTCTCTGTCTCTGTCTCTGCCTCCGTCTCCGTCTCTGCCTCTGTCTCCGTCTCTGTCTCTGTATCGGTCTCTGTCTCTGTCTCTGTCTCTGTCGCTGTCTCTGTCTCTGTCTCTGTCTCTGTCTCTGTCTCTGTCTCTGTCTCTGTCTCTATCTCTGTCTCTGTCTCTGTCTCTGTCTCTGTCTCTGTCTCTGTCCCTGTCTCTGTCTCTGTCTGAGACTCTGCCTCTGTCTCTGTCTCTGTCTCTATCTCCGTCTCTGTCTCTGTCTCTGCTTCTGTCTCTGTCTTTGTCTCTGTCTCTGTCTCTGTCTCTGTCTCTGTCTCTGTTTCTGTCTCTGTCTCTGTCTCTGTCTCTGTCTCTGTCTCTGTCTCTGTCTCTGTCCCTGTCTCTGTCTCTGTCTCTGTCTCTGTCTCTGTCTCTGTCTCTGTCTCTGTCTCTGTCTCTGTCTCTGTCTCTGTATCTATCTCTGCCTCTGACTCTGTCGCTGCCCCTGTCTCTGTCCCAGTCTCTGTCTCTGTCTCCGTCTCTGTTTGTGTCTCTGCCTCTGCCTCTGTCTCTGTCTCTGTCTCTGTCGCTGTCTCTCCCTCTGTCTCTGTTTCCGTCTCTGTCCCTGGCTCTGTCTCTGCCTCTGTCTCCGTCTCTGTCCCTGTCTCGGTCTTTGTCTCCGTCTCTGCCTCTGACTCTATCTCCGTCTCTGTCTCTGTCTCTGTCTCTGTCTCTGTCTCTGTCTCTGTCTCTGTCTCTGTCTCTGTCTCTGTCTCTGTCTCTGTCTCTGTCTCTGTCTCTGTCTCTGTCTCTGCCTCTGCCTCTGACTCTGTCTCTATCTCTGTCGCTGTCTCTCCCTCTGTCCCTGTCTCCGTCTCTGTCCCTGGCTCTGTCTCTGCCTCTGTCTCCGTCTCTGTCTCTGTCTCGGTCTTTGTCTCCGTCTCTGTCTCTGTCTCTGCCTCTGACTCTGTCGCTGCCCCTGTCTATGTCTCTGTCTCTGTCTGCGTATCTGTCTCTGTCTCTGTCTCTATCTCCGTCTCTGTCTCTGTCTCTGTCTCTGTCTCTGTCTCTGCCTCTGTCACCGTCTCTGTCTCTGTCTCGGTCTTTGTCTCTGTCTCTGTCTCTGTCTCTGTCTCTGTCTCTGTCTATGCCTCTGTCTCTGTCTCTGTCTCTGTCTCTGTTACTGTCTCTGTCTCTGTCTCTGTTTCTGTCTCTGTCTCTGTCTCTGTCTCTGTCTCTGTCTCTGTCTCTATCTCTGTCTCTGTCTCTGTCTCTGTCTCTGTCTCTGTCTCTGTCCCTGTCTCTGTCTCTGTCTGAGACTCTGCCTCTGTCTCTGTCTCTGTCTCTATCTCCGTCTCTGTCTCTGTCTCTGCTTCTGTCTCTGTCTCTGTCTCTGTCTCTGTCTCTGTCTCTGTCTTTGTCTCTGTTTCTGTCTCTGTCTCTGTGCCTGTCTCTCCCTCTGTCTCTGTCTCCGTCGCTGTCCCTGGCTGTGTCTCTGCCTCTGTCTCCGTCTCTCTCTCTGTCTCTGTATCTGTCTCCGTCTCTGTCTCTGTCTCTGTCTCCGTCTCTGTCCCTGGCTCTGTATCTGCCTCTGTCTCCGTCTCTGCCTCTGTCCCGGTCTTTGTCTCCGCCTCTGTCTCCGTTTCGGTCTCTGACTCTGTCTGTGTCTCTGTCTCTGTCTCCGTCTCTGTCTCTGCCGCTGTCTCTGTCTCTGTCTCTGTCTCTGTCTCTATCTCCGTCTCTGTCTCTGTCTCTGTCTCTGTCTCTGTCTCTGTCTCTGTCTCTGTCTCTGTCTCTGTCTCTGTCTCTGTCTCTGTCCCTGTCACTGTCTCTGTCTCTGCCTCTGTCTCTGTCTCTGTCTCTGTCCCTGTCTCTGTCTCTGTCTCTGTCTCTGTCACTGTCTCTGTCTCTGTCTCTGTCTCTGTCTCTGTCTCTGTCTCTGTCTCTGTCTCTGTCTCTGTCTCTGTCTCTGTCTCTGTCTCTGTCTCTGCCTCTGTCTCTGTCTCTGTCTCTGTCTCACTCTCTGTCTCTGTCTCTGTGTCTATCTCTGCCTCTGACTCTGTCGCTGCCGCTGTCTATGTCTCTGTCTCTGTCTGCGTATCTGTCTCTGTCTCCGTCTCTGTCCCAGTCTCTGTCTCTGTCTCCGTCTCTGTCCCTGGCTCTGTCTGTGCCTCTGTCTCCGTCTCTGTCTCTGTCTCGGTCTTTGTCTCCGCCTCTGTCTCCGTTTCTGTCTCTGTCTCTGTCTCTATCTCCGTCTCTGTCGCTGTCCCTGTCTCTGTCTCTGTCTCTGTCTCTGTCTCTGTCTCTGTCTCTGCCTCTGTCACTGTCTCTATCTCTGTCTCTGCCTCTGTCTCTGTCTCTGTCTCTGTCTCTGTCGCTGTCTCTCCCTCTGTCTCTGTCTCTGTCTCTGTCCCTGTCTCTGTCTGAGACTCTGCCTCTGTCTCTGTCTCTGTCTCTGTCTCTGTCTCTGTCTCTGTCTCCGTCTCTGTCTCTGTCTCTGTCTCTGTCTCTGTCTCTGTCTCTGCCTCTGCCTCTGCCTCTGTCTCTGTCTCTGTCTCTGTCTCTGTCGCTGTCTCTCCCTCTGTCCCTGTCTCCGTCTCTGTCCCTGGCTGTGTCTCTGCCTCTGTCTCCGTCTCTGTCCCTGTCTCGGTCTTTGTCTCCGTCTCTGTCTCTGTCTCTGTCTCTGTCTCTGTCTCTGGCTCTGTCTCTGTCTCTGTTTCTGTCTCTGTCTCTGTCTCTGTCTCTGTCTCTGTCTCTGTCCCCGTCTCTGTCTCTGTCTCTGCCTCTGCCTCTGTGTATGTCTCTGTCTCTGTCGCTGTCTCTCCCTCTGCCTCTGCCTCTGTCTCTGTCTCTGTCTCTGTCTCTGTCTCTGTTTCTGTCTCTGTCTCTGTCTCTGCCTCTGCCTCTGTCTCTGTCTCTGTCTCTGTCTCTGTCTCTGTCTCTGTCTCTGTCTCTGTCTCTGTATCTATATCTGCCTCTGACTCTGTCGCTGCCCCTGTCTCTGTCTCTGTCTCTGTCTCTGTCTCTGTCTCTGTCTCTGTCTCTGTCTCTGTCTCTGTCTCTGTCTCTGTCTCTGTCTCTGTCTCTGTCTCTATCTCTGTCTCTGTCTCTGTCTCTGTCTCTGCCTCTGTCTCTGTCTCTGTCTCTGTCTCTATCTCCGTCTCTGTCTCTGTCTCTGCTTCTGTCTCTGTCTCTGTCTCTGTCTCTGTCTCTGTCTCTGTCTCTGTCTCTGTTTCTGTCTCTGTCTCTGTCTCTGTCTCTGTCTCTGTCTCTGTCCCTGTCTCTGTCTCTGTCTCTGTCTCTGTCTCTGACTCTGTCTCTGTCTCTGTCTCTGTCTCTGTCTCTGTCTCTGTCTCTGTCTCTGTCTCTGTCTCTGTCTCTGTCTCTGTATCTATCTCTGCCTCTGACTCTGTCGCTGCCCCTGTCTCTGTCCCAGTCTCTGTCTCTGTCTCCGTCTCTGTTTGTGTCTCTGCCTCTGCCTCTGTCTCTGTCTCTGTCTCTGTCGCTGTCTCTCCCTCTGTCTCTGTTTCCGTCTCTGTCCCTGGCTCTGTCTCTGCCTCTGTCTCCGTCTCTGTCCCTGTCTCGGTCTTTGTCTCCGTCTCTGCCTCTGACTCTATCTCCGTCTCTGTCTCTGTCTCTGTCTCTGTCTCTGTCTCTGTCTCTGTCTCTGTCTTTGTCTCTGTCTCTGTCTCTGTCTCTGTCTCTGTCTCTGTTTCCGTCTCTGTCCCTGGCTCTGTCTCTGCCTCTGTCTCCGTCTCTGTCCCTGTCTCGGTCTTTGTCTCCGTCTCTGCCTCTGACTCTATCTCCGTCTCTGTCTCTGTCTCTGTCTCTGTCTCTGTCTCTGTCTCTGTCTCTGTCTCTGTCTCTGTCTCTGTCTCTGTCTCTGTCTCTGTCTCTGTCTCTGTCTCTGCCTCTGCCTCTGACTCTGTCTCTATCTCTGTCGCTGTCTCTCCCTCTGTCCCTGTCTCCGTCTCTGTCCCTGGCTCTGTCTCTGCCTCTGCCTCTGTCTCCGTCTCTGTCTCTGTCTCGGTCTTTGTCTCCGTCTCTGTCTCTGTCTCTGCCTCTGACTCTGTCGCTGCCCCTGTCTATGTCTCTGTCTCTGTCTGCGTATCTGTCTCTGTCTCTGTCTCTATCTCCGTCTCTGTCTCTGTCTGAGCCTCTGCCTCTGCCTCTGTCTCTGTCTCTGTCTCTGTCTCTGTCTCTGTCTCTGTCTCTGTCTCTGTCTCTGTCTCTGTCTCTGTCTCTGTCTCTGTCTCTGTCTCTGTCTCTGTCACTGTCTCTGTCTCCGTCTCTGTCCATGGCTCTGTCTCTGCCTCTGTCTCCGTCTCTGTCTCTGTCTCGGACTTTGCCTCCGTTTCTGCCTGCGTCTCCGTCTCTGCCTCTGTCTCCGTCTCTGTCTCTGTATCGGTCTCTGTATCGGTCTCTGTCTCTGTCTCTGTCTCTGTCTCTGTCTCTGTCTCTGTCGCTGTCTCTCCCTCTGTCTCTGTCTCTGTCTCTGCCTCTGTCACCGTCTCTGTCTCTGTCTCGGTCTTTGCCTCTGTCTCTGTCTCTGTCTCTGTCTCTGTCTCTGTCTCTGTCTCTGTCTCCGTCTCTCTCCCTGGCTCTGTCTGTGCCTCTGTCACCGTCTCTGTCTCTGTCTCTGTCTCTGTCTCTGTCTCTGTCTCTGCCTCTGCCTCTGTCTCTGTCTCTGTCTCTGTCTCTGTCGCTGTCTCTCCCTCTGTCCCTGTCTCCGTCTCTGTCCCTGGCTGTGTCTCTGCCTCTGTCTCCGTCTCTGTCCCTGTCTCGGTCTTTGTCTCCGTCTCTGTCTCTGTCTCTGTCTCTGTCTCTGTCTCTGGCTCTGTCTCTGTCTCTGTTTCTGTCTCTGTCTCTGTCTCTGTCTCTGTCTCTGTCTCTGTCCCCGTCTCTGTCTCTGTCTCTGCCTCTGCCTCTGTGTATGTCTCTGTCTCTGTCGCTGTCTCTCCCTCTGCCTCTGCCTCTGTCTCTGTCTCTGTCTCTGTCTCTGTCTCTGTTTCTGTCTCTGTCTCTGTCTCTGCCTCTGCCTCTGTCTCTGTCTCTGTCTCTGTCTCTGTCTCTGTCTCTGTCTCTGTCTCTGTCTCTGTATCTATATCTGCCTCTGACTCTGTCGCTGCCCCTGTCTCTGTCTCTGTCTCTGTCTCTGTCTCTGTCTCTGTCTCTGTCTCTGTCTCTGTCTCTGTCTCTGTCTCTGTCTCTGTCTCTGTCTCTGTCTCTATCTCTGTCTCTGTCTCTGTCTCTGTCTCTGCCTCTGTCTCTGTCTCTGTCTCTGTCTCTATCTCCGTCTCTGTCTCTGTCTCTGCTTCTGTCTCTGTCTCTGTCTCTGTCTCTGTCTCTGTCTCTGTCTCTGTCTCTGTTTCTGTCTCTGTCTCTGTCTCTGTCTCTGTCTCTGTCTCTGTCCCTGTCTCTGTCTCTGTCTCTGTCTCTGTCTCTGACTCTGTCTCTGTCTCTGTCTCTGTCTCTGTCTCTGTCTCTGTCTCTGTCTCTGTCTCTGTCTCTGTCTCTGTATCTATCTCTGCCTCTGACTCTGTCGCTGCCCCTGTCTCTGTCCCAGTCTCTGTCTCTGTCTCCGTCTCTGTTTGTGTCTCTGCCTCTGCCTCTGTCTCTGTCTCTGTCTCTGTCGCTGTCTCTCCCTCTGTCTCTGTTTCCGTCTCTGTCCCTGGCTCTGTCTCTGCCTCTGTCTCCGTCTCTGTCCCTGTCTCGGTCTTTGTCTCCGTCTCTGCCTCTGACTCTATCTCCGTCTCTGTCTCTGTCTCTGTCTCTGTCTCTGTCTCTGTCTCTGTCTCTGTCTTTGTCTCTGTCTCTGTCTCTGTCTCTGTCTCTGTCTCTGTTTCCGTCTCTGTCCCTGGCTCTGTCTCTGCCTCTGTCTCCGTCTCTGTCCCTGTCTCGGTCTTTGTCTCCGTCTCTGCCTCTGACTCTATCTCCGTCTCTGTCTCTGTCTCTGTCTCTGTCTCTGTCTCTGTCTCTGTCTCTGTCTCTGTCTCTGTCTCTGTCTCTGTCTCTGTCTCTGTCTCTGTCTCTGTCTCTGCCTCTGCCTCTGACTCTGTCTCTATCTCTGTCGCTGTCTCTCCCTCTGTCCCTGTCTCCGTCTCTGTCCCTGGCTCTGTCTCTGCCTCTGCCTCTGTCTCCGTCTCTGTCTCTGTCTCGGTCTTTGTCTCCGTCTCTGTCTCTGTCTCTGCCTCTGACTCTGTCGCTGCCCCTGTCTATGTCTCTGTCTCTGTCTGCGTATCTGTCTCTGTCTCTGTCTCTATCTCCGTCTCTGTCTCTGTCTGAGCCTCTGCCTCTGCCTCTGTCTCTGTCTCTGTCTCTGTCTCTGTCTCTGTCTCTGTCTCTGTCTCTGTCTCTGTCTCTGTCTCTGTCTCTGTCTCTGTCTCTGTCTCTGTCTCTGTCTCTGTCTCTGTCACTGTCTCTGTCTCCGTCTCTGTCCATGGCTCTGTCTCTGCCTCTGTCTCCGTCTCTGTCTCTGTCTCGGACTTTGCCTCCGTTTCTGCCTGCGTCTCCGTCTCTGCCTCTGTCTCCGTCTCTGTCTCTGTATCGGTCTCTGTATCGGTCTCTGTCTCTGTCTCTGTCTCTGTCTCTGTCTCTGTCTCTGTCGCTGTCTCTCCCTCTGTCTCTGTCTCTGTCTCTGCCTCTGTCACCGTCTCTGTCTCTGTCTCGGTCTTTGCCTCTGTCTCTGTCTCTGTCTCTGTCTCTGTCTCTGTCTCTGTCTCTGTCTCCGTCTCTCTCCCTGGCTCTGTCTGTGCCTCTGTCACCGTCTCTGTCTCTGTCTCTGTCTCTGTCTCTGTCTCTGTCTCTGTCTCTGCCTCTGTCTCCGTCTCTGTCTCTGTCTCGGTCTTTGTCTCCGTCGCTGTCTCCGTTTCGGTCTCTGACTCTGTCTCTATCTCCGTCTCTGTCTCTGTCTCCGTCTCTGTCTCTGTATCGGTCTCTGTCTCTGTCCCTGTCTCTGTCGCTGTCTCTCCCTCTGTCTCTGTCTCCGTCGCTGTCCCTGGCTCTGTCTCTGCCTCTGTCTCCGTCTCTGTCTCTGTCTCTGTATCTGCCTCTGTCTCTGTCTCTGTCTCTGTCTCTGTCTCTGTCTCGGTCTTTGTCTCCGTCTCTGCCTCTGACTCTATCTCCGTCTCTGTCTCTGTCTCTGTCTCTGTCTCTGTCTCTGTCTCTGTCTCTGTCTCTGTCTCTGTGTCTGTCTCTGTCTCTGTCTCTGTATCTATATCTGCCTCTGACTCTGTCGCTGCCCCTGTCTCTGTCTCTGTCTCTGTCTCTGTCTCTGTCTCTGTCTCTGTCTCTGTCTCTGTCTCTGTCTCTGTCTCTGTCTCTGTCTCTGTCTCTGTCTCTGTCTCTATCTCTGTCTCTGTCTCTGTCTCTGTCTCTGTCTCTGTCTCTGTCTCTGTCCCTGTCTCTGTCTCTGTCTGAGACTCTGCCTCTGTCTCTGTCTCTGTCTCTGTCTCTATCTCCGTCTCTGTCTCTGTCTCTGCTTCTGTCTCTGTCTCTGTCTCTGTCTCTGTCTCTGTCTCTGTCTCTGTCTCTGTTTCTGTCTCTGTCTCTGTCTCTGTCTCTGTCTCTGTCTCTGTCCCTGTCTCTGTCTCTGTCTCTGTCTCTGTCTCTGACTCTGTCTCTGTCTCTGTCTCTGTCTCTGTCTCTGTCTCTGTCTCTGTCTCTGTCTCTGTCTCTGTCTCTGTATCTATCTCTGCCTCTGACTCTGTCGCTGCCCCTGTCTCTGTCCCAGTCTCTGTCTCTGGCTCCGTCTCTGTTTGTGTCTCTGCCTCTGCCTCTGTCTCTGTCTCTGTCTCTGTCGCTGTCTCTCCCTCTGTCTCTGTTTCCGTCTCTGTCCCTGGCTCTGTCTCTGCCTCTGTCTCCGTCTCTGTCCCTGTCTCGGTCTTTGTCTCCGTCTCTGCCTCTGACTCTATCTCCGTCTCTGTCTCTGTCTCTGTCTCTGTCTCTGTCTCTGTCTCTGTCTCTGTCTCTGTCTTTGTCTCTGTCTCTGTCTCTGTCTCTGTCTCTGTCTCTGTCTCTGTCTCTGTCTCTGTCTCTGTCTCTGTCTCTGTCTCTGTCTCTGTTTCTGTCTCTGTCCGTGTCTCTGTCTGAGCCTCTGCCTCTGTCTCTGTCTCTGTCTCTGTCTCTGTCTCTGTCTCTGTCTCTGTCTCTGTCTCTGTCTCTGTCTCTGTTTCTGTCTCTGTCCGTGTCTCTGTCTGAGCCTCTGCCTCTGCCTCTGTCTCTGTCTCTGTCTCTGTCTCTGTCTCTGTCTCTGTCTCTGTCTCTGTCTCTGTCTCTGTCTCTGTCTCTGTCTCTGTCTCTGTCTCTGTCACTGTCTCTGTCTCCGTCTCTGTCCATGGCTCTGTCTCTGCCTCTGTCTCCGTCTCTGTCTCTGTCTCGGACTTTGCCTCCGTTTCTGCCTCCGTCTCCGTCTCTGCCTCTGTCTCCGTCTCTGTCTCTGTATCGGTCTCTGTCTCTGTCTCTGTCTCTGTCTCTGTCTCTGTCTCTGTCGCTGTCTCTCCCTCTGTCTCTGTCTCTGTCTCTGCCTCTGTCACCGTCTCTGTCTCTGTCTCGGTCTTTGCCTCTGTCTCTGTCTCTGTCTCTGTCTCTGTCTCTGTCTCTGTCTCTGTCTCTGTCTCCGTCTCTGTCCCTGGCTCTGTCTGTGCCTCTGTCACCGTCTCTGTCTCTGTCTCTGTCTCTGTCTCTGTCTCTGTCTCTGCCTCTGTCTCCGTCTCTGTCTCTGTCTCGGTCTTTGTCTCCGTCTCTGTCTCCGTTTCGGTCCCTGACTCTGTCTCTATCTCCGTCTCTGTCTCTGTCTCCGTCTCTGTCTCTGTATCGGTCTCTGTCTCTGTCTCTGTCTCTGTCGCTGTCTCTCCCTCTGTCTCTGTCTCCGTCGCTGTCCCTGGCTCTATCTCTGCCTCTGTCTCCGTCTCTGTCTCTGTCTCTGTATCTGCCTCTGTCTCTGTCTCTGTCTCTGTCTCTGTATCTGCCTCTGTCTCTGTCTCTGTCTCTGTCTCCGTCTCTGTCCCTGTCTCTGTATCTGCCTCTGTCTCCGTCTCTGCCTCTGTCCCGGTCTTTGTCTCCGTTTCGGTCTCTGACTCTGTCTCTATCTCCGTCTCTGTCTCTGTCTCTGCCTCCGTCTCCGTCTCTGCCTCTGTCTCCGTCTCTGTCTCTGTATCGGTCTCTGTCTCTGTCTCTGTCTCTGTCTCTGTCGCTGTCTCTCCCTCTGTCTCTGTCTCCGTCGCTGTCCCTGGCTCTGTCTCTGCCTCTGTCTCCGTCTCTGTCTCTGTCTCTGTATCTGTCTCTGTCTCTGTCTCTGTCTCTGTCTCCGACTCTGTCCCTGGCTCTGTATCTGCCTCTGTCTCCGTCTCTGCCTCTGTCCCGGTCTTTGTCTCCGCCTCTGTCTCCGTTTCGGTCTCTGACTCTGTCTGTGTCTCTGTCTCTGTCTCCGTCTCTGTCTCTGCCGCTGTCTCTGTCTCTGTCTCTGTCTCTGTCTCTATCTCCGTCTCTGTCTCTGTCTCTGTCTCTGTCTCTGTCTCTGTCTCTGTCTCTGTCTCTGTCTCTGTCTCTGTCTCTGTCTCTGTCTCTGTCCCTGTCACTGTCTCTGTCTCTGCCTCTGTCTCTGTCTCTGTCTCTGTCTCTGTCTCTGTCTCTGTCTCTGTCACTGTCTCTGTCTCTGTCTCTGTCTCTGTCTCTGTCTCTGTCTCTGCCTCTGTCTCTGTCTCTGTCTCTGTCTCTGTCCCTGTCTCTGTCTGAGACTCTGCCTCTGTCTCTGTCTCTGTCTCTGTCTCTGTCTCTGTCTCTGTCTCCGTCTCTGTCTCTGTCTCTGTCTCTGTCTCTGTCTCTGTCTCTGCCTCTGCCTCTGTCTCTGTCTCTGTCTCTGTCTCTGTCTCTGTCGCTGTCTCTCCCTCTGTCCCTGTCTCCGTCTCTGTCCCTGGCTGTGTCTCTGCCTCTGTCTCCGTCTCTGTCCCTGTCTCGGTCTTTGTCTCCGTCTCTGTCTCTGTCTCTGTCTCTGTCTCTGTCTCTGGCTCTGTCTCTGTCTCTGTTTCTGTCTCTGTCTCTGTCTCTGTCTCTGTCTCTGTCTCTGTCTCTGTCTCTGTCCCCGTCTCTGTCTCTGTCTCTGCCTCTGCCTCTGTCTATGTCTCTGTCTCTGTCGCTGTCTCTCCCTCTGTCTCTGTCTCTGTCTCTGCCTCTGTCACCGTCTCTGTCTCTGTCTCGGTCTTTGTCTCTGTCTCTGTCTCTGTCTCTGTCTCTGTCTCTGTCTCTGTCTCCGTCTCTGTCCCTGGCTCTGTCTGTGCCTCTGTCACCGTCTCTGTCTCTGTCTCTGTCTCTGTCTCTGTCTCTGTCTCTGTCTCTGCCTCTGTCTCCGTCTCTGTCTCTGTCTCGGTCTTTGTCTCCGTCTCTGTCTCCGTTTCGGTCTCTGACTCTGTCTCTATCTCCGTCTCTGTCTCTGTCTCTGCCTCCGTCTCCGTCTCTGCCTCTGTCTCCGTCTCTGTCTCTGTATCGGTCTCTGTCTCTGTCTCTGTCTCTGTCGCTGTCTCTCCCTCTGTCTCTGTCTCCGTCGCTGTCCCTGGCTCTGTCTCTGCCTCTGTCTCCGTCTCTGTCTCTGTCTCTGTATCTGTCTCCGTCTCTGTCTCTGTCTCTGTCTCCGTCTCTGTCCCTGGCTCTGTATCTGCCTCTGTCTCCGTCTCTGCCTCTGTCCCGGTCTTTGTCTCCGCCTCTGTCTCCGTTTCGGTCTCTGACTCTGTCTGTGTCTCTGTCTCTGTCTCCGTCTCTGTCTCTGCCGCTGTCTCTGTCTCTGTCTCTGTCTCTGTCTCTATCTCCGTCTCTGTCTCTGTCTCTGTCTCTGTCTCTGTCTCTGTCTCTGTCTCTGTCTCTGTCTCTGTCTCTGTCTCTGTCTCTGTCTGCGTATCTGTCTCTGTCTCCGTCTCTGTCCCAGTCTCTGTCTCTGTCTCCGTCTCTGTCCCTGGCTCTGTCTGTGCCTCTGTCTCCGTCTCTGTCTCTGTCTCGGTCTTTGTCTCCGCCTCTGTCTCCGTTTCTGTCTCTGTCTCTGTCTCTATCTCCGTCTCTGTCGCTGTCCCTGTCTCTGTCTCTGTCTCTGTCTCTGTCTCTGTCTCTGTCTCTGCCTCTGTCACTGTCTCTATCTCTGTCTCTGCCTCTGTCTCTGTCTCTGTCTCTGTCTCTGTCGCTGTCTCTCCCTCTGTCTCTGTCTCTGTCTCTGTCCCTGTCTCTGTCTGAGACTCTGCCTCTGTCTCTGTCTCTGTCTCTGTCTCCGTCTCTGTCTCTGTCTCCGTCTCTGTCTCTGTCTCTGTCTCTGTCTCTGTCTCTGTCTCTGCCTCTGCCTCTGTCTCTGTCTCTGTCTCTGTCTCTGTCGCTGTCTCTCCCACTGTCCCTGTCTCCGTCTCTGTCCCTGGCTGTGTCTCTGCCTCTGTCTCCGTCTCTGTCCCTGTCTCGGTCTTTGTCTCCGTCTCTGTCTCTGTCTCTGTCTCTGTCTCTGTCTCTGGCTCTGTCTCTGCCTCTGTTTCTGTCTCTGTCTCTGTCTCTGTCTCTGTCTCTGTCTCTGTCCCCGTCTCTGTCTCTGTCTCTGCCTCTGCCTCTGTGTATGTCTCTGTCTCTGTCGCTGTCTCTCCCTCTGCCTCTGCCTCTGTCTCTGTCTCTGTCTCTGTCTCTATCTCTGTCTCGGTCTTTGTCTCCGTCTCTGTCTCTGTCTCTGCCTCTGACTCTGTCGCTGCCCCTGTCTATGTCTCTGTCTCTGTCTGCGTATCTGTCTCTGTCTCTGTCTCTATCTCCGTCTCTGTCTCTGTCTCTGTCTCTGTCTCTGTCTCTGCCTCTGTCACCGTCTCTGTCTCTGTCTCGGTCTTTGTCTCTGTCTCTGTCTCTGTCTCTGTCTCTGTCTCTGTCTCTGTCTCTGTCTCTGTCTCTGTCTCTGTCTCTGTCTCTGTCTCTGTCTCTGTCTCTGTTTCTGTCTCTGTCCGTGTCTCTGTCTGAGCCTCTGCCTCTGCCTCTGTCTCTGTCTCTGTCTCTGTCTCTGTCTCTGTCTCTGTCTCTGTCTCTGTCTCTGTCTCTGTCTCTGTCTCTGTCTCTGTCTCTGTCTCTGTCTCTGTCTCTGTCACTGTCTCTGTCTCCGTCTCTGTCCATGGCTCTGTCTCTGCCTCTGTCTCCGTCTCTGTCTCTGTCTCGGACTTTGCCTCCGTTTCTGCCTCCGTCTCCGTCTCTGCCTCTGTCTCCGTCTCTGTCTCTGTATCGGTCTCTGTCTCTGTCTCTGTCTCTGTCTCTGTCTCTGTCTCTGTCGCTGTCTCTCCCTCTGTCTCTGTCTCTGTCTCTGCCTCTGTCACCGTCTCTGTCTCTGTCTCGGTCTTTGCCTCTGTCTCTGTCTCTGTCTCTGTCTCTGTCTCTGTCTCTGTCTCTGTCTCCGTCTCTGTCCCTGGCTCTGTCTGTGCCTCTGTCACCGTCTCTGTCTCTGTCTCTGTCTCTGTCTCTGTCTCTGTCTCTGCCTCTGTCTCCGTCTCTGTCTCTGTCTCGGTCTTTGTCTCCGTCTCTGTCTCCGTTTCGGTCTCTGACTCTGTCTCTATCTCCGTCTCTGTCTCTGTCTCCGTCTCTGTCTCTGTCTCTGCCTCTGTCACCGTCTCTGTCTCTGTCTCGGTCTTTGTCTCTGTCTCTGACTCTGTCTCTGTCTCTGTCTCTGTCTCTGTCTCTGTCTCTGTCTCTGTCTCTGTCTCTGTCTCTGTCTCTGTCTCTGTCTCTGTCTCTGTCTCTGTCCCTGTCTCTGTCTCTGTCTCTGTCTCTGTCTCTGTCTCTGTCTCTGTATCTATCTCTGCCTCTGACTCTGTCGCTGCCCCTGTCTATGTCTCTGTCTCTGTCTGCGTATCTGTCTCTGTCTCTGTCTGCGTATCTGTCTCTGTCTTTGTCTCCGTCTCTGTCTCTGTCTCTGCCTCTGACTCTGTCGCTGCCCCAGTCTATCTCTGTCTCTGTCTGCGTATCTGTCTCTGTCTCTATCTCCGTCTCTGTCTCTGTCTCTGTCTCTGTCTCTGTCTCTGTCTCTGCCTCTGTCACCGTCTCTGTCTCTGTCTCGGTCTCTGTCTCTGTCTCTGTCTCTGTCTCTGTCTCTGTCTCTGTCTCTGTCTCTGTCTCTGTCTCCGTCTCTGTCCCTGGCTCTGTCTGTGCCTCTGTCACCGTCTCTGTCTCTGTCTCTGTCTCTGTCTCTGTCTCTGTCTCTGTCTCTGCCTCTGTCTCCGTCTCTGTCTCTGTCTCGGTCTTTGTCTCCGTCTCTGTCTCCGTTTCGGTCTCTGACTCTGTCTCTATCTCCGTCTCTGTCTCTGTCTCTGCCTCCGTCTCCGTCTCTGCCTCTGTCTCCGTCTCTGTCTCTGTATCGGTCTCTGTCTCTGTCTCTGTCTCTGTCGCTGTCTCTCCCTCTGTCTCTGTCTCCGTCGCTGTCCCTGGCTCTGTCTCTGCCTCTGTCTCCGTCTCTGTCTCTGTCTCTGTATCTGTCTCTGTCTCTGTCTCTGTCTCTGTCTCTGTGTCTATCTCTGCCTCTGACTCTGTCGCTGCCGCTGTCTATGTCTCTGTCTCTGTCTGCGTATCTGTCTCTGTCTCCGTCTCTGTCCCAGTCTCTGTCTCTGTCTCCGTCTCTGTCCCTGGCTCTGTCTGTGCCTCTGTCTCCGTCTCTGTCTCTGTCTCGGTCTTTGCCTCCGCCTCTGTCTCCGTTTCTGTCTCTGTCTCTGTCTCTATCTCCGTCTCTGTCTCTGTCCCTGTCTCTGTCTCTGTCTCTGTCTCTGTCTCTGTCTCTGTCTCTGTCTCTGCCTCTGTCACTGTCTCTATCTCTGTCTCTGCCTCTGTCTCTGTCTCTGTCTCTGTCTCTGTCGCTGTCTCTCCCTCTGTCTCTGTCTCTGTCTCTGTCCCTGCCTCTGTCTGAGACTCTGCCTCTGTCTCTGTCTCTGTCTCTGTCTCTGTCTCTGTCTCTGTCTCCGTCTCTGTCTCTGTCTCTGTCTCTGTCTCTGTCTCTGTCTCTGTCTCTGCCTCTGCCTCTGTCTCTGTCTCTGTCTCTATCTCTGTCGCTGTCTCTCCCTCTGTCCCTGTCTCCGTCTCTGTCCCTGGCTGTGTCTCTGCCTCTGTCTCCGTCTCTGTCTCTGTCTCGGTATTTGTCTCCGTCTCTGTCTCTGTCTCTGTCTCTGTCTCTGTCTCTGGCTCTGTCTCTGTCTCTGTTTCTGTCTCTGTCTCTGTCTCTGTCTCTGTCTCTGTCTCTGTCCCCGTCTCTGTCTCTGTCTCTGCCTCTGCCTCTGTCTATGTCTCTGTCTCTGTCGCTGTCTCTCCCTCTGCCTCTGTCTCTGTCTCTGTCTCTGTCTCTGTCCCCGTCTCTGTCTCTGTCTCTGCCTCTGCCTCTGTCTATGTCTCTGTCTCTGTCGCTGTCTCTCCCTCTGCCTCTGCCTCTGTCTCTGTCTCTGTCTCTGTCTCTGTCTCTGTCTCTGCCTCTGTCTCCGTCTCTGTCTCTGTCTCGGTCTTTGTCTCCGTCTCTGTCTCCGTTTCGGTCTCTGACTCTGTCTCTATCTCCGTCTCTGTCTCTGTCTCTGCCTCCGTCTCCGTCTCTGCCTCTGTCTCCGTCTCTGTCTCTGTATCGGTCTCTGTCTCTGTCTCTGTCTCTGTCGCTGTCTCTGTCTCTGTCTCTGTCTCTGTCTCTGTCTCTGTCTCTGTCTCTGTCTCTATCTCTGTCTCTGTCTCTGTCTCTGTCTCTGTCTCTGTCTCTGTCTCTGTCCCTGTCTCTGTCTCTGTCTGAGACTCTGCCTCTGTCTCTGTCTCTGTCTCTATCTCCGTCTCTGTCTCTGTCTCTGCTTCTGTCTCTGTCTTTGTCTCTGTCTCTGTCTCTGTCTCTGTCTCTGTCTCTGTCCCTGCCTCTGTCTGAGACTCTGCCTCTGTCTCTGTCTCTGTCTCTGTCTCTGTCTCTGTCTCTGTCTCCGTCTCTGTCTCTGTCTCTCCCTCTGTCCCTGTCTCCGTCTCTGTCCCTGGCTGTGTCTCTGCCTCTGTCTCCGTCTCTGTCCCTGTCTCGGTATTTGTCTCCGTCTCTGTCTCTGTCTCTGTCTCTGTCTCTGTCTCTGTCTCTGGCTCTGTCTCTGTCTCTGTTTCTGTCTCTGTCTCTGTCTCTGTCTCTGTCTCTGTCTCTGTCTCTGTCCCCGTCTCTGTCTCTGTCTCTGCCTCTGCCTCTGTCTATGTCTCTGTCTCTGTCGCTGTCTCTCCCTCTGCCTCTGTCTCTGTCTCTGTCTCTGTCTCTGTCCCCGTCTCTGTCTCTGTCTCTGCCTCTGCCTCTGTCTATGTCTCTGTCTCTGTCGCTGTCTCTCCCTCTGCCTCTGCCTCTGTCTCTGTCTCTGTCTCTGTCTCTGTCTCTGTCTCTGTCTCTGCCTCTGTCTCCGTCTCTGTCTCTGTCTCGGTCTTTGTCTCCGTCTCTGTCTCCGTTTCGGTCTCTGACTCTGTCTCTATCTCCGTCTCTGTCTCTGTCTCTGCCTCCGTCTCCGTCTCTGCCTCTGTCTCCGTCTCTGTCTCTGTATCGGTCTCTGTCTCTGTCTCTGTCTCTGTCGCTGTCTCTGTCTCTGTCTCTGTCTCTGTCTCTGTCTCTGTCTCTGTCTCTGTCTCTATCTCTGTCTCTGTCTCTGTCTCTGTCTCTGTCTCTGTCTCTGTCCCTGTCTCTGTCTCTGTCTGAGACTCTGCCTCTGTCTCTGTCTCTGTCTCTATCTCCGTCTCTGTCTCTGTCTCTGCTTCTGTCTCTGTCTTTGTCTCTGTCTCTGTCTCTGTCTCTGTCTCTGTCTCTGTCCCTGCCTCTGTCTGAGACTCTGCCTCTGTCTCTGTCTCTGTCTCTGTCTCTGTCTCTGTCTCTGTCTCCGTCTCTGTCTCTGTCTCTGTCTCTGTCTCTGTCTCTGTCTCTGCCTCTGCCTCTGTCTCTGTCTCTGTCTCTATCTCTGTCGCTGTCTCTCCCTCTGTCCCTGTCTCCGTCTCTGTCCCTGGCTGTGTCTCTGCCTCTGTCTCCGTCTCTGTCCCTGTCTCGGTATTTGTCTCCGTCTCTGTCTCTGTCTCTGTCTCTGTCTCTGTCTCTGGCTCTGTCTCTGTCTCTGTTTCTGTCTCTGTCTCTGTCTCTGTCTCTGTCTCTGTCTCTGTCCCCGTCTCTGTCTCTGTCTCTGCCTCTGCCTCTGTCTATGTCTCTGTCTCTGTCGCTGTCTCTCCCTCTGCCTCTGTCTCTGTCTCTGTCTCTGTCTCTGTCCCCGTCTCTGTCTCTGTCTCTGCCTCTGCCTCTGTCTATGTCTCTGTCTCTGTCGCTGTCTCTCCCTCTGCCTCTGCCTCTGTCTCTGTCTCTGTCTCTGTCTCTGTCTCTGTCTCTGCCTCTGTCTCCGTCTCTGTCTCTGTCTCGGTCTTTGTCTCCGTCTCTGTCTCCGTTTCGGTCTCTGACTCTGTCTCTATCTCCGTCTCTGTCTCTGTCTCTGCCTCCGTCTCCGTCTCTGCCTCTGTCTCCGTCTCTGTCTCTGTATCGGTCTCTGTCTCTGTCTCTGTCTCTGTCGCTGTCTCTGTCTCTGTCTCTGTCTCTGTCTCTGTCTCTGTCTCTGTCTCTGTCTCTATCTCTGTCTCTGTCTCTGTCTCTGTCTCTGTCTCTGTCTCTGTCCCTGTCTCTGTCTCTGTCTGAGACTCTGCCTCTGTCTCTGTCTCTGTCTCTATCTCCGTCTCTGTCTCTGTCTCTGCTTCTGTCTCTGTCTTTGTCTCTGTCTCTGTCTCTGTCTCTGTCTCTGTCTCTGTTTCTGTCTCTGTCTCTGTCTCTGTCTCTGTCTCTGTCTCTGTCTCTGTCTCTGTCCCTGTCTCTGTCTCTGTCTCTGTCTCTGTCTCTGTCTCTGTCTCTGTCTCTGTCTCTGTCTCTGTCTCTGTCTCTGTCTCTGTCTCTGTATCTATCTCTGCCTCTGACTCTGTCGCTGCCCCTGTCTCTGTCCCAGTCTCTGTCTCTGTCTCCGTCTCTGTTTGTGTCTCTGCCTCTGCCTCTGTCTCTGTCTCTGTCTCTGTCGCTGTCTCTCCCTCTGTCTCTGTTTCCGTCTCTGTCCCTGGCTCTGTCTCTGCCTCTGTCTCCGTCTCTGTCCCTGTCTCGGTCTTTGTCTCCGTCTCTGCCTCTGACTCTATCTCCGTCTCTGTCTCTGTCTCTGTCTCTGTCTCTGTCTCTGTCTCTGTCTCTGTCTCTGTCTCTGTCTCTGTCTCTGTCTCTGTCTCTGTCTCTGTCTCTGTCTCTGTCTCTGTCTCTGCCTCTGCCTCTGACTCTGTCTCTATCTCTGTCGCTGTCTCTCCCTCTGTCCCTGTCTCCGTCTCTGTCCCTGGCTCTGTCTCTGCCTCTGTCTCCGTCTCTGTCTCTGTCTCGGTCTTTGTCTCCGTCTCTGTCTCTGTCTCTGCCTCTGACTCTGTCGCTGCCCCTGTCTATGTCTCTGTCTCTGTCTGCGTATCTGTCTCTGTCTCTGTCTCTATCTCCGTCTCTGTCTCTGTCTCTGTCTCTGTCTCTGTCTCTGCCTCTGTCACCGTCTCTGTCTCTGTCTCGGTCTTTGTCTCTGTCTCTGTCTCTGTCTCTGTCTCTGTCTCTGTCTATGCCTCTGTCTCTGTCTCTGTCTCTGTCTCTGTTACTGTCTCTGTCTCTGTCTCTGTTTCTGTCTCTGTCTCTGTCTCTGTCTCTGTCTCTGTCTCTGTCTCTGTCTCTATCTCTGTCTCTGTCTCTGTCTCTGTCTCTGTCTCTGTCTCTGTCCCTGTCTCTGTCTCTGTCTGAGACTCTGCCTCTGTCTCTGTCTCTGTCTCTATCTCCGTCTCTGTCTCTGTCTCTGCTTCTGTCTCTGTCTCTGTCTCTGTCTCTGTCTCTGTCTCTGTCTTTGTCTCTGTTTCTGTCTCTGTCTCTGTGCCTGTCTCTCCCTCTGTCTCTGTCTCCGTCGCTGTCCCTGGCTCTGTCTCTGCCTCTGTCTCCGTCTCTCTCTCTGTCTCTGTATCTGTCTCCGTCTCTGTCTCTGTCTCTGTCTCCGTCTCTGTCCCTGGCTCTGTATCTGCCTCTGTCTCCGTCTCTGCCTCTGTCCCGGTCTTTGTCTCCGCCTCTGTCTCCGTTTCGGTCTCTGACTCTGTCTGTGTCTCTGTCTCTGTCTCCGTCTCTGTCTCTGCCGCTGTCTCTGTCTCTGTCTCTGTCTCTGTCTCTATCTCCGTCTCTGTCTCTGTCTCTGTCTCTGTCTCTGTCTCTGTCTCTGTCTCTGTCTCTGTCTCTGTCTCTGTCTCTGTCTCTGTCTCTGTCCCTGTCACTGTCTCTGTCTCTGCCTCTGTCTCTGTCTCTGTCTCTGTCCCTGTCTCTGTCTCTGTCTCTGTCTCTGTCACTGTCTCTGTCTCTGTCTCTGTCTCTGTCTCTGTCTCTGTCTCTGTCTCTGTCTCTGTCTCTGTCTCTGTCTCTGTCTCTGTCTCTGTCTCTGTCTCTGCCTCTGTCTCTGTCTCTGTCTCTGTCTCACTCTCTGTCTCTGTCTCTGTGTCTATCTCTGCCTCTGACTCTGTCGCTGCCGCTGTCTATGTCTCTGTCTCTGTCTGCGTATCTGTCTCTGTCTCCGTCTCTGTCCCAGTCTCTGTCTCTGTCTCCGTCTCTGTCCCTGGCTCTGTCTGTGCCTCTGTCTCCGTCTCTGTCTCTGTCTCGGTCTTTGTCTCCGCCTCTGTCTCCGTTTCTGTCTCTGTCTCTGTCTCTATCTCCGTCTCTGTCGCTGTCCCTGTCTCTGTCTCTGTCTCTGTCTCTGTCTCTGTCTCTGTCTCTGCCTCTGTCACTGTCTCTATCTCTGTCTCTGCCTCTGTCTCTGTCTCTGTCTCTGTCTCTGTCGCTGTCTCTCCCTCTGTCTCTGTCTCTGTCTCTGTCCCTGTCTCTGTCTGAGACTCTGCCTCTGTCTCTGTCTCTGTCTCTGTCTCTGTCTCTGTCTCTGTCTCCGTCTCTGTCTCTGTCTCTGTCTCTGTCTCTGTCTCTGTCTCTGCCTCTGCCTCTGTCTCTGTCTCTGTCTCTGTCTCTGTCGCTGTCTCTCCCTCTGTCCCTGTCTCCGTCTCTGTCCCTGGCTGTGTCTCTGCCTCTGTCTCCGTCTCTGTCCCTGTCTCGGTCTTTGTCTCCGTCTCTGTCTCTGTCTCTGTCTCTGTCTCTGTCTCTGGCTCTGTCTCTGTCTCTGTTTCTGTCTCTGTCTCTGTCTCTGTCTCTGTCTCTGTCTCTGTCCCCGTCTCTGTCTCTGTCTCTGCCTCTGCCTCTGTGTATGTCTCTGTCTCTGTCGCTGTCTCTCCCTCTGCCTCTGCCTCTGTCTCTGTCTCTGTCTCTGTCTCTGTCTCTGTTTCTGTCTCTGTCTCTGTCTCTGCCTCTGCCTCTGTCTCTGTCTCTGTCTCTGTCTCTGTCTCTGTCTCTGTCTCTGTCTCTGTCTCTGTATCTATATCTGCCTCTGACTCTGTCGCTGCCCCTGTCTCTGTCTCTGTCTCTGTCTCTGTCTCTGTCTCTGTCTCTGTCTCTGTCTCTGTCTCTGTCTCTGTCTCTGTCTCTGTCTCTGTCTCTGTCTCTATCTCTGTCTCTGTCTCTGTCTCTGTCTCTGCCTCTGTCTCTGTCTCTGTCTCTGTCTCTATCTCCGTCTCTGTCTCTGTCTCTGCTTCTGTCTCTGTCTCTGTCTCTGTCTCTGTCTCTGTCTCTGTCTCTGTCTCTGTTTCTGTCTCTGTCTCTGTCTCTGTCTCTGTCTCTGTCTCTGTCCCTGTCTCTGTCTCTGTCTCTGTCTCTGTCTCTGACTCTGTCTCTGTCTCTGTCTCTGTCTCTGTCTCTGTCTCTGTCTCTGTCTCTGTCTCTGTCTCTGTATCTATCTCTGCCTCTGACTCTGTCGCTGCCCCTGTCTCTGTCCCAGTCTCTGTCTCTGTCTCCGTCTCTGTTTGTGTCTCTGCCTCTGCCTCTGTCTCTGTCTCTGTCTCTGTCGCTGTCTCTCCCTCTGTCTCTGTTTCCGTCTCTGTCCCTGGCTCTGTCTCTGCCTCTGTCTCCGTCTCTGTCCCTGTCTCGGTCTTTGTCTCCGTCTCTGCCTCTGACTCTATCTCCGTCTCTGTCTCTGTCTCTGTCTCTGTCTCTGTCTCTGTCTCTGTTTCTGTCTTTGTCTCTGTCTCTGTCTCTGTCTCTGTCTCTGTCTCTGTTTCCGTCTCTGTCCCTGGCTCTGTCTCTGCCTCTGTCTCCGTCTCTGTCCCTGTCTCGGTCTTTGTCTCCGTCTCTGCCTCTGACTCTATCTCCGTCTCTGTCTCTGTCTCTGCCTCTGTCTCTGTCTCTGTCTCTGTCTCTGTCTCTGTCTCTGTCTCTGTCTCTGTCTCTGTCTCTGTCTCTGTCTCTGTCTCTGCCTCTGCCTCTGACTCTGTCTCTATCTCTGTCGCTGTCTCTCCCTCTGTCCCTGTCTCCGTCTCTGTCCCTGGCTCTGTCTCTGCCTCTGCCTCTGTCTCCGTCTCTGTCTCTGTCTCGGTCTTTGTCTCCGTCTCTGTCTCTGTCTCTGCCTCTGACTCTGTCGCTGCCCCTGTCTATGTCTCTGTCTCTGTCTGCGTATCTGTCTCTGTCTCTGTCTCTATCTCCGTCTCTGTCTCTGTCTGAGCCTCTGCCTCTGCCTCTGTCTCTGTCTCTGTCTCTGTCTCTGTCTCTGTCTCTGTCTCTGTCTCTGTCTCTGTCTCTGTCTCTGTCTCTGTCTCTGTCTCTGTCTCTGTCTCTGTCTCTGTCACTGTCTCTGTCTCCGTCTCTGTCCATGGCTCTGTCTCTGCCTCTGTCTCCGTCTCTGTCTCTGTCTCGGACTTTGCCTCCGTTTCTGCCTGCGTCTCCGTCTCTGCCTCTGTCTCCGTCTCTGTCTCTGTATCGGTCTCTGTCTCTGTCTCTGTCTCTGTCTCTGTCTCTGTCTCTGTCGCTGTCTCTCCCTCTGTCTCTGTCTCTGTCTCTGCCTCTGTCACCGTCTCTGTCTCTGTCTCGGTCTTTGCCTCTGTCTCTGTCTCTGTCTCTGTCTCTGTCTCTGTCTCTGTCTCTGTCTCCGTCTCTCTCCCTGGCTCTGTCTGTGCCTCTGTCACCGTCTCTGTCTCTGTCTCTGTCTCTGTCTCTGTCTCTGTCTCTGTCTCTGCCTCTGTCTCCGTCTCTGTCTCTGTCTCGGTCTTTGTCTCCGTCGCTGTCTCCGTTTCGGTCTCTGACTCTGTCTCTATCTCCGTCTCTGTCTCTGTCTCCGTCTCTGTCTCTGTCTCTGTCCCTGTCTCTGTCTCTGTCTCTGTCTCTGTCTCTGACTCTGTCCCTGTCTCTGTCGCTGTCTCTCCCTCTGTCTCTGTCTCCGTCGCTGTCCCTGGCTCTGTCTCTGCCTCTGTCTCCGTCTCTGTCTCTGTCTCTGTATCTGCCTCTGTCTCTGTCTCTGTCTCTGTCTCTGTCTCTGTCTCGGTCTTTGTCTCCGTCTCTGCCTCTGACTCTATCTCCGTCTCTGTCTCTGTCTCTGTCTCTGTCTCTGTCTCTGTCTCTGTCTCTGTCTCTGTCTCTGTCTCTGTCTCTGTCTCTGTCTCTGTCTCTGTCTCTGTATCTATATCTGCCTCTGACTCTGTCGCTGCCCCTGTCTCTGTCTCTGTCTCTGTCTCTGTCTCTGTCTCTGTCTCTGTCTCTGTCTCTGTCTCTGTCTCTGTCTCTGTCTCTGTCTCTGTCTCTGTCTCTGTCTCTGTCTCTGTCTCTATCTCTGTCTCTGTCTCTGTCTCTGTCTCTGTCTCTGTCTCTGTCCCTGTCTCTGTCTCTGTCTGAGACTCTGCCTCTGTCTCTGTCTCTGTCTCTGTCTCTATCTCCGTCTCTGTCTCTGTCTCTGCTTCTGTCTCTGTCTCTGTCTCTGTCTCTGTCTCTGTCTCTGTCTCTGTCTCTGTTTCTGTCTCTGTCTCTGTCTCTGTCTCTGTCTCTGTCTCTGTCCCTGTCTCTGTCTCTGTCTCTGTCTCTGTCTCTGACTCTGTCTCTGTCTCTGTCTCTGTCTCTGTCTCTGTCTCTGTCTCTGTCTCTGTCTCTGTCTCTGTATCTATCTCTGCCTCTGACTCTGTCGCTGCCCCTGTCTCTGTCCCAGTCTCTGTCTCTGGCTCCGTCTCTGTTTGTGTCTCTGCCTCTGCCTCTGTCTCTGTCTCTGTCTCTGTCGCTGTCTCTCCCTCTGTCTCTGTTTCCGTCTCTGTCCCTGGCTCTGTCTCTGCCTCTGTCTCCGTCTCTGTCCCTGTCTCGGTCTTTGTCTCCGTCTCTGCCTCTGACTCTATCTCCGTCTCTGTCTCTGTCTCTGTCTCTGTCTCTGTCTCTGTCTCTGTCTCTGTCTCTGTCTTTGTCTCTGTCTCTGTCTCTGTCTCTGTCTCTGTCTCTGTCTCTGTCTCTGTCTCTGTCTCTGTCTCTGTCTCTGTCTCTGTTTCTGTCTCTGTCCGTGTCTCTGTCTGAGCCTCTGCCTCTGTCTCTGTCTCTGTCTCTGTCTCTGTCTCTGTCTCTGTCTCTGTCTCTGTCTCTGTCTCTGTCTCTGTCTCTGTCTCTGTCTCTGTCTCTGTCTCTGTCTCTGTCTCCGTCTCTGTCCCTGGCTCTGTCTGTGCCTCTGTCACCGTCTCTGTCTCTGTCTCTGTCTCTGTCTCTGTCTCTGTCTCTGTCTCTGCCTCTGTCTCCGTCTCTGTCTCTGTCTCTGTCTCGGTCTTTGTCTCCGTCTCTGTCTCCGTTTCGGTCTCTGACTCTGTCTCTATCTCCGTCTCTGTCTCTGTCTCTGCCTCCGTCTCCGTCTCTGCCTCTGTCTCTGTCTCTGCCTCTGCCTCTGTCTCTGTCTCTGTCTCTGTCTCTGTCTCTGTCTCTGTCTCTGTCTCTGTCTCTGTCTCTGTCTCTGTCTCTGTCTCTGTCTCTGTCTCTGTCTCTGTCTCTATCTCTGTCTCTGTCTCTGTCTCTGTCTCTGTCTCTGTCTCTGTCCCTGTCTCTGTCTCTGTCTGAGACTCTGCCTCTGTCTCTGTCTCTGTCTCTATCTCCGTCTCTGTCTCTGTCTCTGCTTCTGTCTCTGTCTCTGTCTCTGTCTCTGTCTCTGTCTCTGTCTCTGTCTCTGTCTCTGTTTCTGTCTCTGTCTCTGTCTCTGTCTCTGTCTCTGTCTCTGTCTCTGTCCCTGTCTCTGTCTCTGTCTCTGTCTCTGTCTCTGACTCTGTCTCTGTCTCTGTCTCTGTCTCTGTCTCTGTCTCTGTCTCTGTCTCTGTCTCTGTCTCTGTATCTATCTCTGCCTCTGACTCTGTCGCTGCCCCTGTCTCTGTCCCAGTCTCTGTCTCTGGCTCCGTCTCTGTTTGTGTCTCTGCCTCTGCCTCTGTCTCTGTCTCTGTCTCTGTCGCTGTATCTCCCTCTGTCTCTGTTTCCGTCTCTGTCCCTGGCTCTGTCTCTGCCTCTGTCTCCGTCTCTGTCCCTGTCTCGGTCTTTGTCTCCGTCTCTGCCTCTGACTCTATCTCCGTCTCTGTCTCTGTCTCTGTCTCTGTCTCTGTCTCTGTCTCTGTCTCTGTCTCTGTCTCTGTCCCTGTCTCTGTCTGAGACTCTGCCTCTGTCTCTGTCTCTGTCTCTGTCTCTGTCTCTGTCTCTGTCTCCGTCTCTGTCTCTGTCTCTGTCTCTGTCTCTGTCTCTGTCTCTGCCTCTGCCTCTGTCTCTGTCTCTGTCTCTGTCTCTGTCGCTGTCTCTCCCTCTGTCCCTGTCTCCGTCTCTGTCCCTGGCTGTGTCTCTGCCTCTGTCTCCGTCTCTGTCCCTGTCTCGGTCTTTGTCTCCGTCTCTGTCTCTGTCTCTGTCTCTGTCTCTGTCTCTGGCTCTGTCTCTGTCTCTGTTTCTGTCTCTGTCTCTGTCTCTGTCTCTGTCTCTGTCTCTGTCCCCGTCTCTGTCTCTGTCTCTGCCTCTGCCTCTGTGTATGTCTCTGTCTCTGTCGCTGTCTCTCCCTCTGCCTCTGCCTCTGTCTCTGTCTCTGTCTCTGTCTCTGTCTCTGTTTCTGTCTCTGTCTCTGTCTCTGCCTCTGCCTCTGTCTCTGTCTCTGTCTCTGTCTCTGTCTCTGTCTCTGTCTCTGTCTCTGTCTCTGTATCTATATCTGCCTCTGACTCTGTCGCTGCCCCTGTCTCTGTCTCTGTCTCTGTCTCTGTCTCTGTCTCTGTCTCTGTCTCTGTCTCTGTCTCTGTCTCTGTCTCTGTCTCTGTCTCTGTCTCTGTCTCTATCTCTGTCTCTGTCTCTGTCTCTGTCTCTGTCTCTGTCTCTGTCCCTGTCTCTGTCTCTGTCTGAGACTCTGCCTCTGTCTCTGTCTCTGTCTCTGTCTCTATCTCCGTCTCTGTCTCTGTCTCTGCTTCTGTCTCTGTCTCTGTCTCTGTCTCTGTCTCTGTCTCTGTCTCTGTTTCTGTCTCTGTCTCTGTCTCTGCCTCTGTCTCTGTCTCTGTCTCTGTCTCTATCTCCGTCTCTGTCTCTGTCTCTGCTTCTGTCTCTGTCTCTGTCTCTGTCTCTGTCTCTGTCTCTGTCTCTGTCTCTGTTTCTGTCTCTGTCTCTGTCTCTGTCTCTGTCTCTGTCTCTGTCCCTGTCTCTGTCTCTGTCTCTGTCTCTGTCTCTGACTCTGTCTCTGTCTCTGTCTCTGTCTCTGTCTCTGTCTCTGTCTCTGTCTCTGTCTCTGTCTCTGTCTCTGTATCTATCTCTGCCTCTGACTCTGTCGCTGCCCCTGTCTCTGTCCCAGTCTCTGTCTCTGTCTCCGTCTCTGTTTGTGTCTCTGCCTCTGCCTCTGTCTCTGTCTCTGTCTCTGTCGCTGTCTCTCCCTCTGTCTCTGTTTCCGTCTCTGTCCCTGGCTCTGTCTCTGCCTCTGTCTCCGTCTCTGTCCCTGTCTCGGTCTTTGTCTCCGTCTCTGCCTCTGACTCTATCTCCGTCTCTGTCTCTGTCTCTGTCTCTGTCTCTGTCTCTGTCTCTGTCTCTGTCTCTGTCTTTGTCTCTGTCTCTGTCTCTGTCTCTGTCTCTGTCTCTGTTTCCGTCTCTGTCCCTGGCTCTGTCTCTGCCTCTGTCTCCGTCTCTGTCCCTGTCTCGGTCTTTGTCTCCGTCTCTGCCTCTGACTCTATCTCCGTCTCTGTCTCTGTCTCTGTCTCTGTCTCTGTCTCTGTCTCTGTCTCTGTCTCTGTCTCTGTCTCTGTCTCTGTCTCTGTCTCTGTCTCTGTCTCTGCCTCTGCCTCTGACTCTGTCTCTATCTCTGTCGCTGTCTCTCCCTCTGTCCCTGTCTCCGTCTCTGTCCCTGGCTCTGTCTCTGCCTCTGCCTCTGTCTCCGTCTCTGTCTCTGTCTCGGTCTTTGTCTCCGTCTCTGTCTCTGTCTCTGCCTCTGACTCTGTCGCTGCCCCTGTCTATGTCTCTGTCTCTGTCTGCGTATCTGTCTCTGTCTCTGTCTCTATCTCCGTCTCTGTCTCTGTCTGAGCCTCTGCCTCTGCCTCTGTCTCTGTCTCTGTCTCTGTCTCTGTCTCTGTCTCTGTCTCTGTCTCTGTCTCTGTCTCTGTCTCTGTCTCTGTCTCTGTCTCTGTCTCTGTCTCTGTCTCTGTCTCTGTCTCTGTCTCTGTCACTGTCTCTGTCTCCGTCTCTGTCCATGGCTCTGTCTCTGCCTCTGTCTCCGTCTCTGTCTCTGTCTCGGACTTTGCCTCCGTTTCTGCCTGCGTCTCCGTCTCTGCCTCTGTCTCCGTCTCTGTCTCTGTATCGGTCTCTGTCTCTGTCTCTGTCTCTGTCTCTGTCTCTGTCTCTGTCGCTGTCTCTCCCTCTGTCTCTGTCTCTGTCTCTGCCTCTGTCACCGTCTCTGTCTCTGTCTCGGTCTTTGCCTCTGTCTCTGTCTCTGTCTCTGTCTCTGTCTCTGTCTCTGTCTCTGTCTCCGTCTCTCTCCCTGGCTCTGTCTGTGCCTCTGTCACCGTCTCTGTCTCTGTCTCTGTCTCTGTCTCTGTCTCTGTCTCTGTCTCTGCCTCTGTCTCCGTCTCTGTCTCTGTCTCGGTCTTTGTCTCCGTCGCTGTCTCCGTTTCGGTCTCTGACTCTGTCTCTATCTCCGTCTCTGTCTCTGTCTCGGTCTTTGTCTCCGTCTCTGTCTCTGTCTCTGCCTCTGACTCTGTCTCTGTCTCTGTCTCTGTCTCTGTCTCTGTCTCTGTCTCTGTCTCTGTCTCTGTCTCTGTCACTGTCTCTGTCTCCGTCTCTGTCCATGGCTCTGTCTCTGCCTCTGTCTCCGTCTCTGTCTCTGTCTCGGACTTTGCCTCCGTTTCTGCCTGCGTCTCCGTCTCTGCCTCTGTCTCCGTCTCTGTCTCTGTATCGGTCTCTGTCTCTGTCTCTGTCTCTGTCTCTGTCTCTGTCTCTGTCGCTGTCTCTCCCTCTGTCTCTGTCTCTGTCTCTGCCTCTGTCACCGTCTCTGTCTCTGTCTCGGTCTTTGCCTCTGTCTCTGTCTCTGTCTCTGTCTCTGTCTCTGTCTCTGTCTCTGTCTCCGTCTCTCTCCCTGGCTCTGTCTGTGCCTCTGTCACCGTCTCTGTCTCTGTCTCTGTCTCTGTCTCTGTCTCTGTCTCTGTCTCTGCCTCTGTCTCCGTCTCTGTCTCTGTCTCGGTCTTTGTCTCCGTCGCTGTCTCCGTTTCGGTCTCTGACTCTGTCTCTATCTCCGTCTCTGTCTCTGTCTCTGTATCGGTCTCTGTCTCTGTCCCTGTCTCTGTCGCTGTCTCTCCCTCTGTCTCTGTCTCCGTCGCTGTCCCTGGCTCTGTCTCTGCCTCTGTCTCCGTCTCTGTCTCTGTCTCTGTATCTGCCTCTGTCTCTGTCTCTGTCTCTGTCTCTGTCTCTGTCTCGGTCTTTGTCTCCGTCTCTGCCTCTGACTCTATCTCCGTCTCTGTCTCTGTCTCTGTCTCTGTCTCTGTCTCTGTCTCTGTCTCTGTCTCTGTCTCTGTCTCTGTCTCTGTCTCTGTCTCTGTCTCTGTATCTATATCTGCCTCTGACTCTGTCGCTGCCCCTGTCTCTGTCTCTGTCTCTGTCTCTGTCTCTGTCTCTGTCTCTGTCTCTGTCTCTGTCTCTGTCTCTGTCTCTGTCTCTGTCTCTGTCTCTGTCTCTGTCTCTATCTCTGTCTCTGTCTCTGTCTCTGTCTCTGTCTCTGTCTCTGTCCCTGTCTCTGTCTCTGTCTGAGACTCTGCCTCTGTCTCTGTCTCTGTCTCTGTCTCTATCTCCGTCTCTGTCTCTGTCTCTGCTTCTGTCTCTGTCTCTGTCTCTGTCTCTGTCTCTGTCTCTGTCTCTGTCTCTGTTTCTGTCTCTGTCTCTGTCTCTGTCTCTGTCTCTGTCTCTGTCCCTGTCTCTGTCTCTGTCTCTGTCTCTGTCTCTGACTCTGTCTCTGTCTCTGTCTCTGTCTCTGTCTCTGTCTCTGTCTCTGTCTCTGTCTCTGTCTCTGTATCTATCTCTGCCTCTGACTCTGTCGCTGCCCCTGTCTCTGTCCCAGTCTCTGTCTCTGGCTCCGTCTCTGTTTGTGTCTCTGCCTCTGCCTCTGTCTCTGTCTCTGTCTCTGTCGCTGTCTCTCCCTCTGTCTCTGTTTCCGTCTCTGTCCCTGGCTCTGTCTCTGCCTCTGTCTCCGTCTCTGTCCCTGTCTCGGTCTTTGTCTCCGTCTCTGCCTCTGACTCTATCTCCGTCTCTATCTCTGTCTCTGTCTCTGTCTCTGTCTCTGTCTCTGTCCCTGTCTCTGTCTCTGTCTGAGACTCTGCCTCTGTCTCTGTCTCTGTCTCTATCTCCGTCTCTGTCTCTGTCTCTGCTTCTGTCTCTGTCTCTGTCTCTGTCTCTGTCTCTGTCTCTGTCTCTGTCTCTGTTTCTGTCTCTGTCTCTGTCTCTGTCTCTGTCTCTGTCTCTGTCTCTGTCCCTGTCTCTGTCTCTGTCTCTGTCTCTGTCTCTGACTCTGTCTCTGTCTCTGTCTCTGTCTCTGTCTCTGTCTCTGTCTCTGTCTCTGTCTCTGTCTCTGTATCTATCTCTGCCTCTGACTCTGTCGCTGCCCCTGTCTCTGTCCCAGTCTCTGTCTCTGGCTCCGTCTCTGTTTGTGTCTCTGCCTCTGCCTCTGTCTCTGTCTCTGTCTCTGTCGCTGTCTCTCCCTCTGTCTCTGTTTCCGTCTCTGTCCCTGGCTCTGTCTCTGCCTCTGTCTCCGTCTCTGTCCCTGTCTCGGTCTTTGTCTCCGTCTCTGCCTCTGACTCTATCTCCGTCTCTGTCTCTGTCTCTGTCTCTGTCTCTGTCTCTGTCTCTGTCTCTGTCTCTGTCTTTGTCTCTGTCTCTGTCTCTGTCTCTGTCTCTGTCTCTGTCTCTGTCTCTGTCTCTGTCCCTGTCTCTGTCTCTGTCTCTGTCTCTGTCTCTGACTCTGTCTCTGTCTCTGTCTCTGTCTCTGTCTCTGTCTCTGTCTCTGTCTCTGTCTCTGTCTCTGTCTCTGTATCTATCTCTGCCTCTGACTCTGTCGCTGCCCCTGTCTCTGTCCCAGTCTCTGTCTCTGGCTCCGTCTCTGTTTGTGTCTCTGCCTCTGCCTCTGTCTCTGTCTCTGTCTCTGTCGCTGTCTCTCCCTCTGTCTCTGTCTCTGTCTCTGTCTCTGTCTCTGTCTCTGTCTCTGTCTCTGTCTCTGTCTCTGCCTCTGTCTCTGTCTCTGTCTCTGTCTCTGTCTCCGTCTCTGTTTGTGTCTCTGCCTCTGCCTCTGTCTCTGTCTCTGTCTCTGTCGCTGTCCCTGTCTCTGTCTCTGTCTCTGTCTCTGTCTCTGTCTCTGCCTCTGTCACTGTCTCTATCTCTGTCTCTGCCTCTGTCTCTGTCTCTGTCTCTGTCTCTGTCGCTGTCTCTCCCTCTGTCTCTGTCTCTGTCTCTGTCCCTGTCTCTGTCTGAGACTCTGCCTCTGTCTCTGTCTCTGTCTCTGTCTCTGTCTCTGTCTCTGTCTCCGTCTCTGTCTCTGTCTCTGTCTCTGTCTCTGTCTCTGTCTCTGCCTCTGCCTCTGTCTCTGTCTCTGTCTCTGTCTCTGTCGCTGTCTCTCCCTCTGTCCCTGTCTCCGTCTCTGTCCCTGGCTGTGTCTCTGCCTCTGTCTCCGTCTCTGTCCCTGTCTCGGTCTTTGTCTCCGTCTCTGTCTCTGTCTCTGTCTCTGTCTCTGTCTCTGGCTCTGTCTCTGTCTCTGTTTCTGTCTCTGTCTCTGTCTCTGTCTCTGTCTCTGTCTCTGTCCCCGTCTCTGTCTCTGTCTCTGCCTCTGCCTCTGTGTATGTCTCTGTCTCTGTCGCTGTCTCTCCCTCTGCCTCTGCCTCTGTCTCTGTCTCTGTCTCTGTCTCTGTCTCTGTTTCTGTCTCTGTCTCTGTCTCTGCCTCTGCCTCTGTCTCTGTCTCTGTCTCTGTCTCTGTCTCTGTCTCTGTCTCTGTCTCTGTCTCTGTATCTATATCTGCCTCTGACTCTGTCGCTGCCCCTGTCTCTGTCTCTGTCTCTGTCTCTGTCTCTGTCTCTGTCTCTGTCTCTGTCTCTGTCTCTGTCTCTGTCTCTGTCTCTGTCTCTGTCTCTATCTCTGTCTCTGTCTCTGTCTCTGTCTCTGTCTCTGTCTCTGTCCCTGTCTCTGTCTCTGTCTGAGACTCTGCCTCTGTCTCTGTCTCTGTCTCTGTCTCTATCTCCGTCTCTGTCTCTGTCTCTGCTTCTGTCTCTGTCTCTGTCTCTGTCTCTGTCTCTGTCTCTGTCTCTGTCTCTGTCTCTGTTTCTGTCTCTGTCTCTGTCTCTGTCTCTGTCTCTGCCTCTGTCCCTGTCTCTGTCTATGTCTCTGTCTCTGTCTCTGACTCTGTCTCTGTCTCTGTCTCTGTCTCTGTCTCTGTCTCTGTCTCTGTCTCTGTCTCTGTCTCTGTCTCTGTATCTATCTCTGCCTCTGACTCTGTCGCTGCCCCTGTCTCTGTCCCAGTCTCTGTCTCTGTCTCCGTCTCTGTTTGTGTCCCTGCCTCTGCCTCTGTCTCTGTCTCTGTCTCTGTCGCTGTCTCTCCCTCTGTCTCTGTTTCCGTCTCTGTCCCTGGCTCTGTCTCTGCCTCTGTCTCCGTCTCTGTCCCTGTCTCGGTCTTTGTCTCCGTCTCTGCCTCTGACTCTATCTCCGTCTCTGTCTCTGTCTCTGTCTCTGTCTCTGTCTCTGTCTCTGTCTTTGTCTCTGTCTCTGTCTCTGTCTCTGTCTCTGTCTCTGTTTCCGTCTCTGTCCCTGGCTCTGTCTCTGCCTCTGTCTCCGTCTCTGTCCCTGTCTCGGTCTTTGTCTCCGTCTCTGCCTCTGACTCTATCTCCGTCTCTGTCTCTGTCTCTGTCTCTGTCTCTGTCTCTGTCTCTGTCTCTGTCTCTGTCTCTGTCTCTGTCTCTGTCTCTGTCTCTGTCTCTGTCTCTGCCTCTGCCTCTGACTCTGTCTCTATCTCTGTCGCTGTCTCTCCCTCTGTCCCTGTCTCCGTCTCTGTCCCTGGCTCTGTCTCTGCCTCTGCCTCTGTCTCCGTCTCTGTCTCTGTCTCGGTCTTTGTCTCCGTCTCTGTCTCTGTCTCTGCCTCTGACTCTGTCGCTGCCCCTGTCTATGTCTCTGTCTCTGTCTGCGTATCTGTCTCTGTCTCTGTCTCTATCTCCGTCTCTGTCTCTGTCTGAGCCTCTGCCTCTGCCTCTGTCTCTGTCTCTGTCTCTGTCTCTGTCTCTGTCTCTGTCTCTGTCTCTGTCTCTGTCTCTGTCTCTGTCTCTGTCTCTGTCACTGTCTCTGTCTCCGTCTCTGTCCATGGCTCTGTCTCTGCCTCTGTCTCCGTCTCTGTCTCTGTCTCGGACTTTGCCTCCGTTTCTGCCTGCGTCTCCGTCTCTGCCTCTGTCTCCGTCTCTGTCTCTGTATCGGTCTCTGTCTCTGTCTCTGTCTCTGTCTCTGTCTCTGTCTCTGTCGCTGTCTCTCCCTCTGTCTCTGTCTCTGTCTCTGCCTCTGTCACCGTCTCTGTCTCTGTCTCGGTCTTTGCCTCTGTCTCTGTCTCTGTCTCTGTCTCTGTCTCTGTCTCTGTCTCTGTCTCCGTCTCTCTCCCTGGCTCTGTCTGTGCCTCTGTCACCGTCTCTGTCTCTGTCTCTGTCTCTGTCTCTGTCTCTGTCTCTGTCTCTGTCTCTGCCTCTGTCTCCGTCTCTGTCTCTGTCTCGGTCTTTGTCTCCGTCGCTGTCTCCGTTTCGGTCTCTGACTCTGTCTCTATCTCCGTCTCTGTCTCTGTCTCCGTCTCTGTCTCTGTATCGGTCTCTGTCTCTGTCCCTGTCTCTGTCGCTGTCTCTCCCTCTGTCTCTGTCTCCGTCGCTGTCCCTGGCTCTGTCTCTGCCTCTGTCTCCGTCTCTGTCTCTGTCTCTGTATCTGCCTCTGTCTCTGTCTCTGTCTCTGTCTCTGTCTCTGTCTCGGTCTTTGTCTCCGTCTCTGCCTCTGACTCTATCTCCGTCTCTGTCTCTGTCTCTGTCTCTGTCTCTGTCTCTGTCTCTGTCTCTGTCTCTGTCTCTGTCTCTGTCTCTGTCTCTGTCTCTGTCTCTGTATCTATATCTGCCTCTGACTCTGTCGCTGCCCCTGTCTCTGTCCCAGTCTCTGTCTCTGGCTCCGTCTCTGTTTGTGTCTCTGCCTCTGCCTCTGTCTCTGTCTCTGTCTCTGTCGCTGTCTCTCCCTCTGTCTCTGTTTCCGTCTCTGTCCCTGGCTCTGTCTCTGCCTCTGTCTCCGTCTCTGTCCCTGTCTCGGTCTTTGTCTCCGTCTCTGCCTCTGACTCTATCTCCGTCTCTGTCTCTGTCTCTGTCTCTGTCTCTGTCTCTGTCTCTGTCTCTGTCTCTGTCTCTGTCTTTGTCTCTGTCTCTGTCTCTGTCTCTGTCTCTGTCTCTGTCTCTGTCTCTGTCTCTGTCTCTGTCTCTGTCTCTGTCTCTGTTTCTGTCTCTGTCCGTGTCTCTGTCTGAGCCTCTGCCTCTGTCTCTGTCTCTGTCTCTGTCTCTGTCTCTGTCTCTGTCTCTGTCTCTGTCTCTGTCTCTGTCTCTGTCTCTGTCTCTGTCTCTGTCTCTGTCTCCGTCTCTGTCCCTGGCTCTGTCTGTGCCTCTGTCACCGTCTCTGTCTCTGTCTCTGTCTCTGTCTCTGTCTCTGTCTCTGTCTCTGCCTCTGTCTCCGTCTCTGTCTCTGTCTCTGTCTCGGTCTTTGTCTCCGTCTCTGTCTCCGTTTCGGTCTCTGACTCTGTCTCTATCTCCGTCTCTGTCTCTGTCTCTGCCTCCGTCTCCGTCTCTGCCTCTGTCTCTGTCTCTGCCTCTGCCTCTGTCTCTGTCTCTGTCTCTGTCTCTGTCTCTGTCTCTGTCTCTGTCTCTGTCTCTGTCTCTGTCTCTGTCTCTGTCTCTGTCTCTGTCTCTGTCTCTGTCTCTGTCTCTATCTCTGTCTCTGTCTCTGTCTCTGTCTCTGTCTCTGTCTCTGTCCCTGTCTCTGTCTCTGTCTGAGACTCTGCCTCTGTCTCTGTCTCTGTCTCTATCTCCGTCTCTGTCTCTGTCTCTGCTTCTGTCTCTGTCTCTGTCTCTGTCTCTGTCTCTGTCTCTGTCTCTGTCTCTGTTTCTGTCTCTGTCTCTGTCTCTGTCTCTGTCTCTGTCTCTGTCTCTGTCCCTGTCTCTGTCTCTGTCTCTGTCTCTGTCTCTGTCTCTGTCTCTGTCTCTGTCTCTGTCTCTGTCTCTGTCTCTGTCTCTGTCTCTGTATCTATCTCTGCCTCTGACTCTGTCGCTGCCCCTGTCTCTGTCCCAGTCTCTGTCTCTGTCTCCGTCTCTGTTTGTGTCTCTGCCTCTGCCTCTGTCTCTGTCTCTGTCTCTGTCGCTGTCTCTCCCTCTGTCTCTGTTTCCGTCTCTGTCCCTGGCTCTGTCTCTGCCTCTGTCTCCGTCTCTGTCCCTGTCTCGGTCTTTGTCTCCGTCTCTGCCTCTGACTCTATCTCCGTCTCTGTCTCTGTCTCTGTCTCTGTCTCTGTCTCTGTCTCTGTCTCTGTCTCTGTCTCTGTCTCTGTCTCTGTCTCTGTCTCTGTCTCTGTCTCTGTCTCTGTCTCTGTCTCTGTCTCTGCCTCTGCCTCTGACTCTGTCTCTATCTCTGTCGCTGTCTCTCCCTCTGTCCCTGTCTCCGTCTCTGTCCCTGGCTCTGTCTCTGCCTCTGCCTCTGTCTCCGTCTCTGTCTCTGTCTCGGTCTTTGTCTCCGTCTCTGTCTCTGTCTCTGCCTCTGACTCTGTCGCTGCCCCTGTCTATGTCTCTGTCTCTGTCTGCGTATCTGTCTCTGTCTCTGTCTCTATCTCCGTCTCGGTCTTTGTCTCCGTCTCTGTCTCTGTCTCTGCCTCTGACTCTGTCGCTGCCCCAGTCTATCTCTGTCTCTGTCTGCGTATCTGTCTCTGTCTCTATCTCCGTCTCTGTCTCTGTCTCTGTCTCTGTCTCTGTCTCTGTCTCTGCCTCTGTCACCGTCTCTGTCTCTGTCTCGGTCTTTGTCTCTGTCTCTGTCTCTGCCTCCGTCTCCGTCTCTGCCTCTGTCTCCGTCTCTGTCTCTGTATCGGTCTCTGTCTCTGTCTCTGTCTCTGTCGCTGTCTCTCCCTCTGTCTCTGTCTCCGTCGCTGTCCCTGGCTCTGTCTCTGCCTCTGTCTCCGTCTCTGTCTCTGTCTCTGTATCTGTCTCTGTCTCTGTCTCTGTCTCTGTCTCCGTCTCTGTCCCTGGCTCTGTATCTGCCTCTGTCTCCGTCTCTGCCTCTGTCCCGGTCTTTGTCTCCGCCTCTGTCTCCGTTTCGGTCTCTGTCTCTGCCCCTGTCTCTGTCTCTATCTCCGTCTCTGTCTCTGTCTCTGTCTCTGTCTCTGTCTCTGTCTCTGTCTCTGTCTCTGTCTCTGTCTCTGTCTCTGTCTCTGCCTCTGTCTCTGTCTCTGTCTCTGTCTCTGTCCCTGTCACTGTCTCTGTCTCTGCCTCTGTCTCTGTCTCTGTCTCTGTCTCTGTCTCTGCCTCTGTCTCTGTCTCTGTCTCTGTCTCAGTCTCTGTCTCTGTCTCTGTGTCTATCTCTGCCTCTGACTCTGTCGCTGCCGCTGTCTATGTCTCTGTCTCTGTCTGCGTATCTGTCTCTGTCTCCGTCTCTGTCCCAGTCTCTGTCTCTGTCTCCGTCTCTGTCCCTGGCTCTGTCTGTGCCTCTGTCTCCGTCTCTGTCTCTGTCTCGGTCTTTGCCTCCGCCTCTGTCTCCGTTTCTGTCTCTGTCTCTGTCTCTATCTCCGTCTCTGTCTCTGTCCCTGTCTCTGTCTCTGTCTCTGTCTCTGTCTCTGTCTCTGTCTCTGTCTCTGCCTCTGTCACTGTCTCTATCTCTGTCTCTGCCTCTGTCTCTGTCTCTGTCTCTGTCTCTGTCGCTGTCTCTCCCTCTGTCTCTGTCTCTGTCTCTGTCCCTGCCTCTGTCTGAGACTCTGCCTCTGTCTCTGTCTCTGTCTCTGTCTCTGTCTCTGTCTCTGTCTCTGTCTCCGTCTCCGTCTCTGTCTCTGTCTCTGTGTCTGTCTCTGTCTCTGTCTCTGCCTCTGCCTCTGTCTCTGTCTCTGTCTCTGTCTCTGTCGCTGTCTCTCCCTCTGTCCCTGTCTCCGTCTCTGTCCCTGGCTGTGTCTCTGCCTCTGTCTCCGTCTCTGTCCCTGTCTCGGTATTTGTCTCCGTCTCTGTCTCTGTCTCTGTCTCTGTCTCTGTCTCTGGCTCTGTCTCTGTCTCTGTTTCTGTCTCTGTCTCTGTCTCTGTCTCTGTCTCTGTCTCTGTCCCCGTCTCTGTCTCTGTCTCTGCCTCTGCCTCTGTCTATGTCTCTGTCTCTGTCGCTGTCTCTCCCTCTGCCTCTGTCTCTGTCTCTGTCTCTGTCTCTGTCCCCGTCTCTGTCTCTGTCTCTGCCTCTGCCTCTGTCTATGTCTCTGTCTCTGTCGCTGTCTCTCCCTCTGCCTCTGCCTCTGTCTCTGTCTCTGTCTCTGTCTCTGTCTCTGTCTCCGTCTCTGTCCCAGTCTCTGTCTCTGTCTCTGTCTCTGTCTCTGTCTCTGTCTCTGCCTCTGTCACCGTCTCTGTCTCTGTCTCGGTCTTTGTCTCTGTCTCTGTCTCTGTCTCTGTCTCCGTCTCTGTCTCTGTGTCTGTATCTGTCTCTGTGTCTGTATCTGTCTCTGCCTCTGTCTCTGTCACTGTCTCCGTCTCTGTCCCTGGCTCTGTATCTGCCTCTGTCTCCGTCTCTGTCTCTGTCCCGGTCTTTGTCTCCGCCTCTGTCTCTGTCCCTCTCTCTGTCTCTGTCTCTGCCTCTGTCACCGTCTCTGTCTCTGTCTCGGTCTTTGTCTCTGTCTCTGTCTCTGTCTCTGTCCCTGTCTATGTCTCTGTCCCAGTCTCTGTCTCTGTCTCCGTCTCTGTCCCTGGCTCTGTCTGTGCCTCTGTCACCGTCTCTGTCTCTGTCTCTGTCTCGGTCTTTGTCCCCGTCTCTGTCTCTGTCTCTGTCTCTGTCTCTGCCTCTGCCTCTGTCTCTGTCTCTGTCCCTGGCTCCGTCTCTGCCTCTGTCTCCGTCTCTGGCTCTGTTTCTGTCTCTATCTCCGTCACTGTCTCTGTCTCTGTCTCTGTCTCTGTCTCTGTCTCTGTCTCTGCCTCTGCCTCTGTCTCTGTCTCTGTCTCTGTCTCTGTCTCTGTCTCTGTCTCTGTCTCTGTCTCTGTCTCCGTCTCTGTCCCTGGCTCTGTATCTGCCTCTGTCTCCGTCTCTGTCTCTGTCCCGGTCTTTGTCTCCGCCTCTGTCTCTGTCTCTGTCTCTGTCTCTGTCTCTGCCTCTGTCACCGTCTCTGTCTCTGTCTCGGTCTTTGTCTCTGTCTCTGTCTCTGTCTCTGTCTCTGTCTCTGTCTCTGTCTCTGTCTCTGTCTCTGTCTCCGTCTCTGTCGCTGTCCCTGTCTCTGTCTCTGTCTCTGTCTCTGTCTCTGTCTCTGTCTCTGTCTCTGCCTCTGTCACTGTCTCTATCTCTGTCTCTGCCTCTGTCTCTGTCTCTGTCTCTGTCTCTGTCGCTGTCTCTCCCTCTGTCTCTGTCTCTGTCTCTGTCCCTGTCTCTGTCTGAGACTCTGCCTCTGTCTCTGTCTCTGTCTCTGTCTCTGTCTCCGTCTCTGTCTCTGTCTCTGTCTCTGTCTCTGTCTCTGTCTCTGTCTCTGCCTCTGCCTCTGTCTCTGTCTCTGTCTCTGTCTCTGTCTCTGTCTCTGTATCTATCTCTGCCTCTGACTCTGTCGCTGCCCCTGTCTCTGTCCCAGTCTCTGTCTCTGTCTCCGTCTCTGTTTGTGTCTCTGCCTCTGCCTCTGTCTCTGTCTCTGTCTCTGTCGCTGTCTCTCCCTCTGTCTCTGTTTCCGTCTCTGTCCCTGGCTCTGTCTCTGCCTCTGTCTCCGTCTCTGTCCCTGTCTCGGTCTTTGTCTCCGTCTCTGCCTCTGACTCTATCTCCGTCTCTGTCTCTGTCTCTGTCTCTGTCTCTGTCTCTGTCTCTGTCTCTGTCTCTGTCTCTGTCTCTGTCTCTGTCTCTGCCTCTGCCTCTGACTCTGTCTCTATCTCTGTCGCTGTCTCTGTATCTATCTCTGCCTCTGACTCTGTCTCTGTCTCTGTCTCTGTCTCTGTCTCTGTCTCTGTCTCTGTCTCTGTCTCTGTCTCTGTCTCTGTCTCTGTCTCTGTCTCTCTCTCTGTCGCTGTCTCTCCCTCTGTCTCTGTCTCCGTCTCTGTCCCTGGCTCTGTCTCTGCCTCTGTCTCCGTCTCTGTCTCTGTCTCGGTCTTTGTCTCCGTCTCTGTCTCTGTCTCTGCCTCTGACTCTGTCGCTGCCCCTGTCTATGTCTCTGTCTCTGTCTGCGTATCTGTCTCTGTCTCTGTCTCTATCTCCGTCTCTGTCTCTGTCTCTGTCTCTGTCTCTGTCTCTGCCTCTGTCACCGTCTCTGTCTCTGTCTCGGTCTTTGTCTCTGTCTCTGTCTCTGTCTCTGTCTCTGTCTCTGTCTCTGTCTCTGTCTCTGTCTCTGTCTCTGTCTCTGTCTCTGTCTCTGTCTCTGTCTCTGTCTCTGTTTCTGTCTCTGTCCGTGTCTCTGTCTGAGCCTCTGCCTCTGCCTCTGTCTCTGTCTCTGTCTCTGTCTCTGTCTCTGTCTCTGTCTCTGTCTCTGTCTCTGTCTCTGTCTCTGTCTCTGTCTCTGTCTCTGTCTCTGTCTCTGTGTCTGCCTCTGCCTCTGACTCTGTCTCTATCTCTGTCGCTGTCTCTCCCTCTGGCCCTGTCTCCGTCTCTGTCGCTGGCTCTGTCTCTGCCTCTGTCTCCGTCTCTGTCTCTGTCTCGGTCTTTGTCTCCGTCTCTGTCTCTGTCTCTGCCTCTGACTCTGTCGCTGCCCCTGTCTATGTCTCTGTCTCTGTCTGCGTATCTGTCTCTGTCTCTGTCTCTGTCTCCGTCTCTGTCTCTGTCTCTGTCTCTGTCTCTGTCTCTGCCTCTGTCACCGTCTCTGTCTCTGTCTCGGTCTTTGTCTCTGTCTCTGTCTCTGTCTCTGTCTCCGTCTCTGTCTCTGTGTCTGTATCTGTCTCTGTGTCTGTATCTGTCTCTGTCTCTGTCTCTGTCACTGACTCCGTCTCTGTCCCTGGCTCTGTATCTGCCTCTGTCTCCGTCTCTGTCTCTGTCCCGGTCTTTGTCTCCGCCTCTGTCTCTGTCTCTCTCTGTCTCTGCCTCTGCCTCTGTCACCGTCTCTGTCTCTGTCTCGGTCTTTGTCTCTGTCTCTGTCTCTGTCTCTGTCCCTGTCTATGTCTCTGTCCCAGTCTCTGTCTCTGTCTCCGTCTCTGTCCCTGGCTCTGTCTGTGCCTCTGTCACCGTCTCTGTCTCTGTCTCTGTCTCGGTCTTTGTCCCCGTCTCTGTCTCTGTCTCTGTCTCTGTCTCTGCCTCTGCCTCTGTCTCTGTCTCTGTCCCTGGCTCCGTCTCTGCCTCTGTCTCCGTCTCTGGCTCTGTTTCTGTCTCTATCTCCGTCACTGTCTCTGTCTCTGTCTCTGTCTCTGTCTCTGTCTCTGTCTCTGCCTCTGCCTCTGTCTCTGTCTCTGTCTCTGTCTCTGTCTCTGTCTCTGTCTCTGTCTCCGTCTCTGTCCCTGGCTCTGTATCTGCCTCTGTCTCCGTCTCTGTCTCTGTCCCGGTCTTTGTCTCCGCCTCTGTCTCTGTCTCTGTCTCTGTCTCTGTCTCTGCCTCTGTCACCGTCTCTGTCTCTGTCACGGTCTTTGTCTCTGTCTCTGACTCTGTCTCTGTCTCTGTCTCTGTCTCTGTCTCTGTCTCTGTCTCTGTCTCTGTCTCTGTCCCTGTCTCTGTCTCTGTCTCTGTCTCTGTCTCTGTCTCTGTCTCTGTCTCTGTCTCTGTATCTATCTCTGCCTCTGACTCTGTCTCTGTCTCTGTCTCTGTCTCTGTCTCTGTCTCGGTCTTTGTCTCTGTCTCTGTCTCTGTCTCTGTCTATGTCTCTGTCTCTGTCTCTGTCTCTGTCTCTGTCTCTGTCTCTGTCTCTGTCTCTGTCTCTGTTTCTGTCTCTGTCCGTGTCTCTGTCTGAGCCTCTGCCTCTGCCTCTGTCTCTGTCTCTGTCTCTGTCTCTGTCTCTGTCTCTGTCTCTGTCTCTGTCTCTGTCTCTGTCTCTGTCTCTGTCTCTGTCTCTGTCTCTGTCTCTGCCTCTGCCTCTGACTCTGTCTCTATCTCTGTCGCTGTCTCTCCCTCTGTCCCTGTCTCCGTCTCTGTCCCTGTCTCTGTCTCTGCCTCTGTCTCCGTCTCTGTCTCTGTCTCGGTCTTTGTCTCCGTCTCTGTCTCTGTCTCTGCCTCTGACTCTGTCGCTGCCCCTGTCTATGTCTCTGTCTCTGTCTGCGTATCTGTCTCTGTCTCTGTCTCTATCTCCGTCTCTGTCTCTGTCTCTGTCTCTGTCTCTGTCTCTGCCTCTGTCACCGTCTCTGTCTCTGTCTCGGTCTTTGTCTCTGTCTCTGTCTCTGTCTCTGTCTCCGTCTCTGTCTCTGTGTCTGTATCTGTCTCTGTGTCTGTATCTGTCTCTGTCTCTGTCTCTGTCTCTGTCTCCGTCTCTGTCCCTGGCTCTGTATCTGCCTCTGTCTCCGTCTCTGTCTCTGTCCCGGTCTTTGTCTCCGCCTCTGTCTCTGTCTCTCTCTCTGTCTCTGTCTCTGCCTCTGTCACCGTCTCTGTCTCTGTCTCGGTCTTTGTCTCTGTCTCTGTCTCTGTCTCTGTCCCTGTCTATGTCTCTGTCCCAGTCTCTGTCTCTGTCTCCGTCTCTGTCCCTGGCTCTGTCTGTGCCTCTGTCACCGTCTCTGTCTCTGTCTCTGTCTCGGTCTTTGTCCCCGTCTCTGTCTCTGTCTCTGTCTCTGTCTCTGCCTCTGCCTCTGTCTCTGTCTCTGCCTCTGTCTCCGTCTCTGGCTCTGTTTCTGTCTCTATCTCCGTCACTGTCTCTGTCTCTGTCTCTGTCTCTGTCTCTGTCTCTGTCTCTGCCTCTGCCTCTGTCTCTGTCTCTGTCTCTGTCTCTGTCTCTGTCTCTGTCTCTGTCTCTGTCTCTGTCTCTGTCTCTGTCTCCGTCTCTGTCCCTGGCTCTGTATCTGCCTCTGTCTCCGTCTCTGTCTCTGTCCCGGTCTTTGTCTCCGCCTCTGTCTCTGTCTCTGTCTCTGTCTCTGTCTCTGCCTCTGTCACCGTCTCTGTCTCTGTCTCGGTCTTTGTCTCTGTCTCTGACTCTGTCTCTGTCTCTGTCTCTGTCTCTGTCTCTGTCTCTGTCTCTGTCTCTGTCTCTGTCTCTATCTCTGTCCCTGTCTCTGTCTCTGTCTCTGTCTCTGTCTCTGTCTCTGTCTCTGTCTCTGTCTCTGTCTCTGTATCTATCTCTGCCTCTGACTCTGTCTCTGTCTCTGTCTCTGTCTCTGTCTCTGTCTCTGCCTCTGTCACCGTCCCTGTCTCTGTCTCGGTCTTTGTCTCTGTCTCTGTCTCTGTCTCTGTCTCTGTCTCTGTCTCCGTCTCTGTCCCTGGCTCTGTCTGTGCCTCTGTCACCGTCTCTGTCTCTGTCTCTGTCTCTGTCTCTGTCTCTGTCTCTGTCTCTGTCTCTGTCTCTGCCTCTGTCTCCGTCTCTGTCTCTGTCTCTGTATCTGTCTCTGTCTCTGTCTCTGTCTCTGTCTCCGTCTCTGTCCCTGGCTCTGTATCTGCCTCTGTCTCCGTCTCTGCCTCTGTCCCGGTCTTTGTCTCCGCCTCTGTCTCCGTTTCGGTCTCTGTCTCTGCCCCTGTCTCTGTCTCTATCTCCGTCTCTGTCTCTGTCTCTGTCTCTGTCTCTGTCTCTGTCTCTGTCTCTGTCTCTGTCTCTGTCTCTGTCTCTGTCTCTGCCTCTGTCTCTGTCTCTGTCTCTGTCTCTGTCCCTGTCACTGTCTCTGTCTCTGCCTCTGTCTCTGTCTCTGTCTCTGTCTCTGTCTCTGCCTCTGTCTCTGTCTCTGTCTCTGTCTCAGTCTCTGTCTCTGTCTCTGTGTCTATCTCTGCCTCTGACTCTGTCGCTGCCGCTGTCTATGTCTCTGTCTCTGTCTGCGTATCTGTCTCTGTCTCCGTCTCTGTCCCAGTCTCTGTCTCTGTCTCCGTCTCTGTCCCTGGCTCTGTCTGTGCCTCTGTCTCCGTCTCTGTCTCTGTCTCGGTCTTTGCCTCCGCCTCTGTCTCCGTTTCTGTCTCTGTCTCTGTCTCTATCTCCGTCTCTGTCTCTGTCCCTGTCTCTGTCTCTGTCTCTGTCTCTGTCTCTGTCTCTGTCTCTGTCTCTGCCTCTGTCACTGTCTCTATCTCTGTCTCTGCCTCTGTCTCTGTCTCTGTCTCTGTCTCTGTCGCTGTCTCTCCCTCTGTCTCTGTCTCTGTCTCTGTCCCTGCCTCTGTCTGAGACTCTGCCTCTGTCTCTGTCTCTGTCTCTGTCTCTGTCTCTGTCTCTGTCTCTGTCTCCGTCTCCGTCTCTGTCTCTGTCTCTGTGTCTGTCTCTGTCTCTGTCTCTGCCTCTGCCTCTGTCTCTGTCTCTGTCTCTGTCTCTGTCGCTGTCTCTCCCTCTGTCCCTGTCTCCGTCTCTGTCCCTGGCTGTGTCTCTGCCTCTGTCTCCGTCTCTGTCCCTGTCTCGGTATTTGTCTCCGTCTCTGTCTCTGTCTCTGTCTCTGTCTCTGTCTCTGGCTCTGTCTCTGTCTCTGTTTCTGTCTCTGTCTCTGTCTCTGTCTCTGTCTCTGTCTCTGTCCCCGTCTCTGTCTCTGTCTCTGCCTCTGCCTCTGTCTATGTCTCTGTCTCTGTCGCTGTCTCTCCCTCTGCCTCTGTCTCTGTCTCTGTCTCTGTCTCTGTCCCCGTCTCTGTCTCTGTCTCTGCCTCTGCCTCTGTCTATGTCTCTGTCTCTGTCGCTGTCTCTCCCTCTGCCTCTGCCTCTGTCTCTGTCTCTGTCTCTGTCTCTGTCTCTGTCTCCGTCTCTGTCCCAGTCTCTGTCTCTGTCTCTGTCTCTGTCTCTGTCTCTGTCTCTGCCTCTGTCACCGTCTCTGTCTCTGTCTCGGTCTTTGTCTCTGTCTCTGTCTCTGTCTCTGTCTCCGTCTCTGTCTCTGTGTCTGTATCTGTCTCTGTGTCTGTATCTGTCTCTGCCTCTGTCTCTGTCACTGTCTCCGTCTCTGTCCCTGGCTCTGTATCTGCCTCTGTCTCCGTCTCTGTCTCTGTCCCGGTCTTTGTCTCCGCCTCTGTCTCTGTCCCTCTCTCTGTCTCTGTCTCTGCCTCTGTCACCGTCTCTGTCTCTGTCTCGGTCTTTGTCTCTGTCTCTGTCTCTGTCTCTGTCCCTGTCTATGTCTCTGTCCCAGTCTCTGTCTCTGTCTCCGTCTCTGTCCCTGGCTCTGTCTGTGCCTCTGTCACCGTCTCTGTCTCTGTCTCTGTCTCGGTCTTTGTCCCCGTCTCTGTCTCTGTCTCTGTCTCTGTCTCTGCCTCTGCCTCTGTCTCTGTCTCTGTCCCTGGCTCCGTCTCTGCCTCTGTCTCCGTCTCTGGCTCTGTTTCTGTCTCTATCTCCGTCACTGTCTCTGTCTCTGTCTCTGTCTCTGTCTCTGTCTCTGTCTCTGCCTCTGCCTCTGTCTCTGTCTCTGTCTCTGTCTCTGTCTCTGTCTCTGTCTCTGTCTCTGTCTCTGTCTCCGTCTCTGTCCCTGGCTCTGTATCTGCCTCTGTCTCCGTCTCTGTCTCTGTCCCGGTCTTTGTCTCCGCCTCTGTCTCTGTCTCTGTCTCTGTCTCTGTCTCTGCCTCTGTCACCGTCTCTGTCTCTGTCTCGGTCTTTGTCTCTGTCTCTGTCTCTGTCTCTGTCTCTGTCTCTGTCTCTGTCTCTGTCTCTGTCTCTGTCTCCGTCTCTGTCGCTGTCCCTGTCTCTGTCTCTGTCTCTGTCTCTGTCTCTGTCTCTGTCTCTGTCTCTGTCTCTGCCTCTGTCACTGTCTCTATCTCTGTCTCTGCCTCTGTCTCTGTCTCTGTCTCTGTCTCTGTCGCTGTCTCTCCCTCTGTCTCTGTCTCTGTCTCTGTCCCTGTCTCTGTCTGAGACTCTGCCTCTGTCTCTGTCTCTGTCTCTGTCTCTGTCTCCGTCTCTGTCTCTGTCTCTGTCTCTGTCTCTGTCTCTGTCTCTGTCTCTGCCTCTGCCTCTGTCTCTGTCTCTGTCTCTGTCTCTGTCTCTGTCTCTGTATCTATCTCTGCCTCTGACTCTGTCGCTGCCCCTGTCTCTGTCCCAGTCTCTGTCTCTGTCTCCGTCTCTGTTTGTGTCTCTGCCTCTGCCTCTGTCTCTGTCTCTGTCTCTGTCGCTGTCTCTCCCTCTGTCTCTGTTTCCGTCTCTGTCCCTGGCTCTGTCTCTGCCTCTGTCTCCGTCTCTGTCCCTGTCTCGGTCTTTGTCTCCGTCTCTGCCTCTGACTCTATCTCCGTCTCTGTCTCTGTCTCTGTCTCTGTCTCTGTCTCTGTCTCTGTCTCTGTCTCTGTCTCTGTCTCTGTCTCTGTCTCTGCCTCTGCCTCTGACTCTGTCTCTATCTCTGTCGCTGTCTCTGTATCTATCTCTGCCTCTGACTCTGTCTCTGTCTCTGTCTCTGTCTCTGTCTCTGTCTCTGTCTCTGTCTCTGTCTCTGTCTCTGTCTCTGTCTCTGTCTCTCTCTCTGTCGCTGTCTCTCCCTCTGTCTCTGTCTCCGTCTCTGTCCCTGGCTCTGTCTCTGCCTCTGTCTCCGTCTCTGTCTCTGTCTCGGTCTTTGTCTCCGTCTCTGTCTCTGTCTCTGCCTCTGACTCTGTCGCTGCCCCTGTCTATGTCTCTGTCTCTGTCTGCGTATCTGTCTCTGTCTCTGTCTCTATCTCCGTCTCTGTCTCTGTCTCTGTCTCTGTCTCTGTCTCTGCCTCTGTCACCGTCTCTGTCTCTGTCTCGGTCTTTGTCTCTGTCTCTGTCTCTGTCTCTGTCTCTGTCTCTGTCTCTGTCTCTGTCTCTGTCTCTGTCTCTGTCTCTGTCTCTGTCTCTGTCTCTGTCTCTGTCTCTGTTTCTGTCTCTGTCCGTGTCTCTGTCTGAGCCTCTGCCTCTGCCTCTGTCTCTGTCTCTGTCTCTGTCTCTGTCTCTGTCTCTGTCTCTGTCTCTGTCTCTGTCTCTGTCTCTGTCTCTGTCTCTGTCTCTGTCTCTGTCTCTGTGTCTGCCTCTGCCTCTGACTCTGTCTCTATCTCTGTCGCTGTCTCTCCCTCTGGCCCTGTCTCCGTCTCTGTCGCTGGCTCTGTCTCTGCCTCTGTCTCCGTCTCTGTCTCTGTCTCGGTCTTTGTCTCCGTCTCTGTCTCTGTCTCTGCCTCTGACTCTGTCGCTGCCCCTGTCTATGTCTCTGTCTCTGTCTGCGTATCTGTCTCTGTCTCTGTCTCTATCTCCGTCTCTGTCTCTGTCTCTGTCTCTGTCTCTGTCTCTGCCTCTGTCACCGTCTCTGTCTCTGTCTCGGTCTTTGTCTCTGTCTCTGTCTCTGTCTCTGTCTCCGTCTCTGTCTCTGTGTCTGTATCTGTCTCTGTGTCTGTATCTGTCTCTGTCTCTGTCTCTGTCACTGACTCCGTCTCTGTCCCTGGCTCTGTATCTGCCTCTGTCTCCGTCTCTGTCTCTGTCCCGGTCTTTGTCTCCGCCTCTGTCTCTGTCTCTCTCTGTCTCTGCCTCTGCCTCTGTCACCGTCTCTGTCTCTGTCTCGGTCTTTGTCTCTGTCTCTGTCTCTGTCTCTGTCCCTGTCTATGTCTCTGTCCCAGTCTCTGTCTCTGTCTCCGTCTCTGTCCCTGGCTCTGTCTGTGCCTCTGTCACCGTCTCTGTCTCTGTCTCTGTCTCGGTCTTTGTCCCCGTCTCTGTCTCTGTCTCTGTCTCTGTCTCTGCCTCTGCCTCTGTCTCTGTCTCTGTCCCTGGCTCCGTCTCTGCCTCTGTCTCCGTCTCTGGCTCTGTTTCTGTCTCTATCTCCGTCACTGTCTCTGTCTCTGTCTCTGTCTCTGTCTCTGTCTCTGTCTCTGCCTCTGCCTCTGTCTCTGTCTCTGTCTCTGTCTCTGTCTCTGTCTCTGTCTCTGTCTCCGTCTCTGTCCCTGGCTCTGTATCTGCCTCTGTCTCCGTCTCTGTCTCTGTCCCGGTCTTTGTCTCCGCCTCTGTCTCTGTCTCTGTCTCTGTCTCTGTCTCTGCCTCTGTCACCGTCTCTGTCTCTGTCTCGGTCTTTGTCTCTGTCTCTGACTCTGTCTCTGTCTCTGTCTCTGTCTCTGTCTCTGTCTCTGTCTCTGTCTCTGTCTCTGTCCCTGTCTCTGTCTCTGTCTCTGTCTCTGTCTCTGTCTCTGTCTCTGTCTCTGTCTCTGTCTCTGTATCTATCTCTGCCTCTGACTCTGTCTCTGTCTCTGTCTCTGTCTCTGTCTCTGTCTCGGTCTTTGTCTCTGTCTCTGTCTCTGTCTCTGTCTATGTCTCTGTCTCTGTCTCTGTCTCTGTCTCTGTCTCTGTCTCTGTCTCTGTCTCTGTTTCTGTCTCTGTCCGTGTCTCTGTCTGAGCCTCTGCCTCTGCCTCTGTCTCTGTCTCTGTCTCTGTCTCTGTCTCTGTCTCTGTGTCTATCTCTGCCTCTGACTCTGTCGCTGCCGCTGTCTATGTCTCTGTCTCTGTCTGCGTATCTGTCTCTGTCTCCGTCTCTGTCCCAGTCTCTGTCTCTGTCTCCGTCTCTGTCCCTGGCTCTGTCTGTGCCTCTGTCTCCGTCTCTGTCTCTGTCTCGGTCTTTGCCTCCGCCTCTGTCTCCGTTTCTGTCTCTGTCTCTGTCTCTATCTCCGTCTCTGTCTCTGTCCCTGTCTCTGTCTCTGTCTCTGTCTCTGTCTCTGTCTCTGTCTCTGCCTCTGTCACTGTCTCTATCTCTGTCTCTGCCTCTGTCTCTGTCTCTGTCTCTGTCTCTGTCGCTGTCTCTCCCTCTGTCTCTGTCTCTGTCTCTGTCCCTGCCTCTGTCTGAGACTCTGCCTCTGTCTCTGTCTCTGTCTCTGTCTCTGTCTCTGTCTCTGTCTCTGTCTCCGTCTGCGTCTCTGTCTCTGTCTCTGTGTCTGTCTCTGTCTCTGTCTCTGCCTCTGCCTCTGTCTCTGTCTCTGTCTCTGTCTCTGTCGCTGTCTCTCCCTCTGTCCCTGTCTCCGTCTCTGTCCCTGGCTGTGTCTCTGCCTCTGTCTCCGTCTCTGTCCCTGTCTCGGTATTTGTCTCCGTCTCTGTCTCTGTCTCTGTCTCTGTCTCTGTCTCTGGCTCTGTCTCTGTCTCTGTTTCTGTCTCTGTCTCTGTCTCTGTCTCTGTCTCTGTCTCTGTCCCCGTCTCTGTCTCTGTCTCTGCCTCTGCCTCTGTCTATGTCTCTGTCTCTGTCGCTGTCTCTCCCTCTGCCTCTGTCTCTGTCTCTGTCTCTGTCTCTGTCCCCGTCTCTGTCTCTGTCTCTGCCTCTGCCTCTGTCTATGTCTCTGTCTCTGTCGCTGTCTCTCCCTCTGCCTCTGCCTCTGTCTCTGTCTCTGTCTCTGTCTCTGTCTCTGTCTCCGTCTCTGTCCCAGTCTCTGTCTCTGTCTCTGTCTCTGTCTCTGTCTCTGTCTCTGCCTCTGTCACCGTCTCTGTCTCTGTCTCGGTCTTTGTCTCTGTCTCTGTCTCTGTCTCTGTCTCCGTCTCTGTCTCTGTGTCTGTATCTGTCTCTGTGTCTGTATCTGTCTCTGCCTCTGTCTCTGTCACTGTCTCCGTCTCTGTCCCTGGCTCTGTATCTGCCTCTGTCTCCGTCTCTGTCTCTGTCCCGGTCTTTGTCTCCGCCTCTGTCTCTGTCCCTCTCTCTGTCTCTGTCTCTGCCTCTGTCACCGTCTCTGTCTCTGTCTCGGTCTTTGTCTCTGTCTCTGTCTCTGTCTCTGTCCCTGTCTATGTCTCTGTCCCAGTCTCTGTCTCTGTCTCCGTCTCTGTCCCTGGCTCTGTCTGTGCCTCTGTCACCGTCTCTGTCTCTGTCTCTGTCTCGGTCTTTGTCCCCGTCTCTGTCTCTGTCTCTGTCTCTGTCTCTGCCTCTGCCTCTGTCTCTGTCTCTGTCCCTGGCTCCGTCTCTGCCTCTGTCTCCGTCTCTGGCTCTGTTTCTGTCTCTATCTCCGTCACTGTCTCTGTCTCTGTCTCTGTCTCTGTCTCTGTCTCTGTCTCTGCCTCTGCCTCTGTCTCTGTCTCTGTCTCTGTCTCTGTCTCTGTCTCTGTCTCTGTCTCTGTCTCTGTCTCCGTCTCTGTCCCTGGCTCTGTATCTGCCTCTGTCTCCGTCTCTGTCTCTGTCCCGGTCTTTGTCTCCGCCTCTGTCTCTGTCTCTGTCTCTGTCTCTGTCTCTGCCTCTGTCACCGTCTCTGTCTCTGTCTCGGTCTTTGTCTCTGTCTCTGTCTCTGTCTCTGTCTCTGTCTCTGTCTCTGTCTCTGTCTCTGTCTCTGTCTCCGTCTCTGTCGCTGTCCCTGTCTCTGTCTCTGTCTCTGTCTCTGTCTCTGTCTCTGTCTCTGTCTCTGTCTCTGCCTCTGTCACTGTCTCTATCTCTGTCTCTGCCTCTGTCTCTGTCTCTGTCTCTGTCTCTGTCGCTGTCTCTCCCTCTGTCTCTGTCTCTGTCTCTGTCCCTGTCTCTGTCTGAGACTCTGCCTCTGTCTCTGTCTCTGTCTCTGTCTCTGTCTCCGTCTCTGTCTCTGTCTCTGTCTCTGTCTCTGTCTCTGTCTCTGTCTCTGTCTCTGCCTCTGCCTCTGTCTCTGTCTCTGTCTCTGTCTCTGTCTCTGTCTCTGTATCTATCTCTGCCTCTGACTCTGTCGCTGCCCCTGTCTCTGTCCCAGTCTCTGTCTCTGTCTCCGTCTCTGTTTGTGTCTCTGCCTCTGCCTCTGTCTCTGTCTCTGTCTCTGTCGCTGTCTCTCCCTCTGTCTCTGTTTCCGTCTCTGTCCCTGGCTCTGTCTCTGCCTCTGTCTCCGTCTCTGTCCCTGTCTCGGTCTTTGTCTCCGTCTCTGCCTCTGACTCTATCTCCGTCTCTGTCTCTGTCTCTGTCTCTGTCTCTGTCTCTGTCTCTGTCTCTGTCTCTGTCTCTGTCTCTGTCTCTGTCTCTGTCTCTGCCTCTGCCTCTGACTCTGTCTCTATCTCTGTCGCTGTCTCTGTATCTATCTCTGCCTCTGACTCTGTCTCTGTCTCTGTCTCTGTCTCTGTCTCTGTCTCTGTCTCTGTCTCTGTCTCTGTCTCTGTCTCTGTCTCTGTCTCTCTCTCTGTCGCTGTCTCTCCCTCTGTCTCTGTCTCCGTCTCTGTCCCTGGCTCTGTCTCTGCCTCTGTCTCCGTCTCTGTCTCTGTCTCGGTCTTTGTCTCCGTCTCTGTCTCTGTCTCTGCCTCTGACTCTGTCGCTGCCCCTGTCTATGTCTCTGTCTCTGTCTGCGTATCTGTCTCTGTCTCTGTCTCTATCTCCGTCTCTGTCTCTGTCTCTGTCTCTGTCTCTGTCTCTGCCTCTGTCACCGTCTCTGTCTCTGTCTCGGTCTTTGTCTCTGTCTCTGTCTCTGTCTCTGTCTCTGTCTCTGTCTCTGTCTCTGTCTCTGTCTCTGTCTCTGTCTCTGTCTCTGTCTCTGTCTCTGTCTCTGTCTCTGTTTCTGTCTCTGTCCGTGTCTCTGTCTGAGCCTCTGCCTCTGCCTCTGTCTCTGTCTCTGTCTCTGTCTCTGTCTCTGTCTCTGTCTCTGTCTCTGTCTCTGTCTCTGTCTCTGTCTCTGTCCCAGTCTCTGTCTCTGTCTCCGTCTCTGTCCCTGTCTCGGTATTTGTCTCCGTCTCTGTCTCTGTCTCTGTCTCTGTCTCTGTCTCTGGCTCTGTCTCTGTCTCTGTTTCTGTCTCTGTCTCTGTCTCTGTCTCTGTCTCTGTCTCTGTCCCCGTCTCTGTCTCTGTCTCTGCCTCTGCCTCTGTCTATGTCTCTGTCTCTGTCGCTGTCTCTCCCTCTGCCTCTGTCTCTGTCTCTGTCTCTGTCTCTGTCCCCGTCTCTGTCTCTGTCTCTGCCTCTGCCTCTGTCTATGTCTCTGTCTCTGTCGCTGTCTCTCCCTCTGCCTCTGCCTCTGTCTCTGTCTCTGTCTCTGTCTCTGTCTCTGTCTCCGTCTCTGTCCCAGTCTCTGTCTCTGTCTCTGTCTCTGTCTCTGTCTCTGTCTCTGCCTCTGTCACCGTCTCTGTCTCTGTCTCGGTCTTTGTCTCTGTCTCTGTCTCTGTCTCTGTCTCCGTCTCTGTCTCTGTGTCTGTATCTGTCTCTGTGTCTGTATCTGTCTCTGCCTCTGTCTCTGTCACTGTCTCCGTCTCTGTCCCTGGCTCTGTATCTGCCTCTGTCTCCGTCTCTGTCTCTGTCCCGGTCTTTGTCTCCGCCTCTGTCTCTGTCCCTCTCTCTGTCTCTGTCTCTGCCTCTGTCACCGTCTCTGTCTCTGTCTCGGTCTTTGTCTCTGTCTCTGTCTCTGTCTCTGTCCCTGTCTATGTCTCTGTCCCAGTCTCTGTCTCTGTCTCCGTCTCTGTCCCTGGCTCTGTCTGTGCCTCTGTCACCGTCTCTGTCTCTGTCTCTGTCTCGGTCTTTGTCCCCGTCTCTGTCTCTGTCTCTGTCTCTGTCTCTGCCTCTGCCTCTGTCTCTGTCTCTGTCCCTGGCTCCGTCTCTGCCTCTGTCTCCGTCTCTGGCTCTGTTTCTGTCTCTATCTCCGTCACTGTCTCTGTCTCTGTCTCTGTCTCTGTCTCTGTCTCTGTCTCTGCCTCTGCCTCTGTCTCTGTCTCTGTCTCTGTCTCTGTCTCTGTCTCTGTCTCTGTCTCTGTCTCTGTCTCCGTCTCTGTCCCTGGCTCTGTATCTGCCTCTGTCTCCGTCTCTGTCTCTGTCCCGGTCTTTGTCTCCGCCTCTGTCTCTGTCTCTGTCTCTGTCTCTGTCTCTGCCTCTGTCACCGTCTCTGTCTCTGTCTCGGTCTTTGTCTCTGTCTCTGTCTCTGTCTCTGTCTCTGTCTCTGTCTCTGTCTCTGTCTCTGTCTCTGTCTCCGTCTCTGTCGCTGTCCCTGTCTCTGTCTCTGTCTCTGTCTCTGTCTCTGTCTCTGTCTCTGTCTCTGTCTCTGTCTCTGCCTCTGTCACTGTCTCTATCTCTGTCTCTGCCTCTGTCTCTGTCTCTGTCTCTGTCTCTGTCGCTGTCTCTCCCTCTGTCTCTGTCTCTGTCTCTGTCCCTGTCTCTGTCTGAGACTCTGCCTCTGTCTCTGTCTCTGTCTCTGTCTCTGTCTCCGTCTCTGTCTCTGTCTCTGTCTCTGTCTCTGTCTCTGTCTCTGTCTCTGTCTCTGCCTCTGCCTCTGTCTCTGTCTCTGTCTCTGTCTCTGTCTCTGTCTCTGTATCTATCTCTGCCTCTGACTCTGTCGCTGCCCCTGTCTCTGTCCCAGTCTCTGTCTCTGTCTCCGTCTCTGTTTGTGTCTCTGCCTCTGCCTCTGTCTCTGTCTCTGTCTCTGTCGCTGTCTCTCCCTCTGTCTCTGTTTCCGTCTCTGTCCCTGGCTCTGTCTCTGCCTCTGTCTCCGTCTCTGTCCCTGTCTCGGTCTTTGTCTCCGTCTCTGCCTCTGACTCTATCTCCGTCTCTGTCTCTGTCTCTGTCTCTGTCTCTGTCTCTGTCTCTGTCTCTGTCTCTGTCTCTGTCTCTGTCTCTGTCTCTGTCTCTGCCTCTGCCTCTGACTCTGTCTCTATCTCTGTCGCTGTCTCTGTATCTATCTCTGCCTCTGACTCTGTCTCTGTCTCTGTCTCTGTCTCTGTCTCTGTCTCTGTCTCTGTCTCTGTCTCTGTCTCTGTCTCTGTCTCTGTCTCTCTCTCTGTCGCTGTCTCTCCCTCTGTCTCTGTCTCCGTCTCTGTCCCTGGCTCTGTCTCTGCCTCTGTCTCCGTCTCTGTCTCTGTCTCGGTCTTTGTCTCCGTCTCTGTCTCTGTCTCTGCCTCTGACTCTGTCGCTGCCCCTGTCTATGTCTCTGTCTCTGTCTGCGTATCTGTCTCTGTCTCTGTCTCTATCTCCGTCTCTGTCTCTGTCTCTGTCTCTGTCTCTGTCTCTGCCTCTGTCACCGTCTCTGTCTCTGTCTCGGTCTTTGTCTCTGTCTCTGTCTCTGTCTCTGTCTCTGTCTCTGTCTCTGTCTCTGTCTCTGTCTCTGTCTCTGTCTCTGTCTCTGTCTCTGTCTCTGTCTCTGTCTCTGTTTCTGTCTCTGTCCGTGTCTCTGTCTGAGCCTCTGCCTCTGCCTCTGTCTCTGTCTCTGTCTCTGTCTCTGTCTCTGTCTCTGTCTCTGTCTCTGTCTCTGTCTCTGTCTCTGTCTCTGTCTCTGTCTCTGTCTCTGTCTCTGTGTCTGCCTCTGCCTCTGACTCTGTCTCTATCTCTGTCGCTGTCTCTCCCTCTGGCCCTGTCTCCGTCTCTGTCGCTGGCTCTGTCTCTGCCTCTGTCTCCGTCTCTGTCTCTGTCTCGGTCTTTGTCTCCGTCTCTGTCTCTGTCTCTGCCTCTGACTCTGTCGCTGCCCCTGTCTATGTCTCTGTCTCTGTCTGCGTATCTGTCTCTGTCTCTGTCTCTATCTCCGTCTCTGTCTCTGTCTCTGTCTCTGTCTCTGTCTCTGCCTCTGTCACCGTCTCTGTCTCTGTCTCGGTCTTTGTCTCTGTCTCTGTCTCTGTCTCTGTCTCCGTCTCTGTCTCTGTGTCTGTATCTGTCTCTGTGTCTGTATCTGTCTCTGTCTCTGTCTCTGTCACTGACTCCGTCTCTGTCCCTGGCTCTGTATCTGCCTCTGTCTCCGTCTCTGTCTCTGTCCCGGTCTTTGTCTCCGCCTCTGTCTCTGTCTCTCTCTGTCTCTGCCTCTGCCTCTGTCACCGTCTCTGTCTCTGTCTCGGTCTTTGTCTCTGTCTCTGTCTCTGTCTCTGTCCCTGTCTATGTCTCTGTCCCAGTCTCTGTCTCTGTCTCCGTCTCTGTCCCTGGCTCTGTCTGTGCCTCTGTCACCGTCTCTGTCTCTGTCTCTGTCTCGGTCTTTGTCCCCGTCTCTGTCTCTGTCTCTGTCTCTGTCTCTGCCTCTGCCTCTGTCTCTGTCTCTGTCCCTGGCTCCGTCTCTGCCTCTGTCTCCGTCTCTGGCTCTGTTTCTGTCTCTATCTCCGTCACTGTCTCTGTCTCTGTCTCTGTCTCTGTCTCTGTCTCTGTCTCTGCCTCTGCCTCTGTCTCTGTCTCTGTCTCTGTCTCTGTCTCTGTCTCTGTCTCTGTCTCCGTCTCTGTCCCTGGCTCTGTATCTGCCTCTGTCTCCGTCTCTGTCTCTGTCCCGGTCTTTGTCTCCGCCTCTGTCTCTGTCTCTGTCTCTGTCTCTGTCTCTGCCTCTGTCACCGTCTCTGTCTCTGTCTCGGTCTTTGTCTCTGTCTCTGACTCTGTCTCTGTCTCTGTCTCTGTCTCTGTCTCTGTCTCTGTCTCTGTCTCTGTCTCTGTCCCTGTCTCTGTCTCTGTCTCTGTCTCTGTCTCTGTCTCTGTCTCTGTCTCTGTCTCTGTCTCTGTATCTATCTCTGCCTCTGACTCTGTCTCTGTCTCTGTCTCTGTCTCTGTCTCTGTCTCGGTCTTTGTCTCTGTCTCTGTCTCTGTCTCTGTCTATGTCTCTGTCTCTGTCTCTGTCTCTGTCTCTGTCTCTGTCTCTGTCTCTGTCTCTGTCTCTGTTTCTGTCTCTGTCCGTGTCTCTGTCTGAGCCTCTGCCTCTGCCTCTGTCTCTGTCTCTGTCTCTGTCTCTGTCTCTGTCTCTGTCTCTGTCTCTGTCTCTGTCTCTGTCTCTGCCTCTGCCTCTGACTCTGTCTCTATCTCTGTCGCTGTCTCTCCCTCTGTCCCTGTCTCCGTCTCTGTCCCTGTCTCTGTCTCTGCCTCTGTCTCCGTCTCTGTCTCTGTCTCGGTCTTTGTCTCCGTCTCTGTCTCTGTCTCTGCCTCTGACTCTGTCGCTGCCCCTGTCTATGTCTCTGTCTCTGTCTGCGTATCTGTCTCTGTCTCTGTCTCTATCTCCGTCTCTGTCTCTGTCTCTGTCTCTGTCTCTGTCTCTGCCTCTGTCACCGTCTCTGTCTCTGTCTCGGTCTTTGTCTCTGTCTCTGTCTCTGTCTCTGTCTCCGTCTCTGTCTCTGTGTCTGTATCTGTCTCTGTGTCTGTATCTGTCTCTGTCTCTGTCTCTGTCTCTGTCTCCGTCTCTGTCCCTGGCTCTGTATCTGCCTCTGTCTCCGTCTCTGTCTCTGTCCCGGTCTTTGTCTCCGCCTCTGTCTCTGTCTCTCTCTCTGTCTCTGTCTCTGCCTCTGTCACCGTCTCTGTCTCTGTCTCGGTCTTTGTCTCTGTCTCTGTCTCTGTCTCTGTCCCTGTCTATGTCTCTGTCCCAGTCTCTGTCTCTGTCTCCGTCTCTGTCCCTGGCTCTGTCTGTGCCTCTGTCACCGTCTCTGTCTCTGTCTCTGTCTCGGTCTTTGTCCCCGTCTCTGTCTCTGTCTCTGTCTCTGTCTCTGCCTCTGCCTCTGTCTCTGTCTCTGCCTCTGTCTCCGTCTCTGGCTCTGTTTCTGTCTCTATCTCCGTCACTGTCTCTGTCTCTGTCTCTGTCTCTGTCTCTGTCTCTGTCTCTGCCTCTGCCTCTGTCTCTGTCTCTGTCTCTGTCTCTGTCTCTGTCTCTGTCTCTGTCTCTGTCTCTGTCTCTGTCTCTGTCTCCGTCTCTGTCCCTGGCTCTGTATCTGCCTCTGTCTCCGTCTCTGTCTCTGTCCCGGTCTTTGTCTCCGCCTCTGTCTCTGTCTCTGTCTCTGTCTCTGTCTCTGCCTCTGTCACCGTCTCTGTCTCTGTCTCGGTCTTTGTCTCTGTCTCTGACTCTGTCTCTGTCTCTGTCTCTGTCTCTGTCTCTGTCTCTGTCTCTGTCTCTGTCTCTGTCTCTGTCTCTGTCCCTGTCTCTGTCTCTGTCTCTGTCTCTGTCTCTGTCTCTGTCTCTGTCTCTGTCTCTGTCTCTGTATCTATCTCTGCCTCTGACTCTGTCTCTGTCTCTGTCTCTGTCTCTGTCTCTGTCTCTGCCTCTGTCACCGTCCCTGTCTCTGTCTCGGTCTTTGTCTCTGTCTCTGTCTCTGTCTCTGTCTCTGTCTCTGTCTCCGTCTCTGTCCCTGGCTCTGTCTGTGCCTCTGTCACCGTCTCTGTCTCTGTCTCTGTCTCTGTCTCTGTCTCTGTCTCTGTCTCTGTCTCTGTCTCTGCCTCTGTCTCCGTCTCTGTCTCTGTCTCGGTCTTTGTCTCCGTCTCTGTCTCCGTTTCGGTCTCTGACTCTGTCTCTATCTCCGTCTCTGTCTCTGTCTCTGCCTCCGTCTCCGTCTCTGCCTCTGTCTCCGTCTCTGTCTCTGTATCGGTCTCTGTCTCTGTCTCTGTCTCTGTATCTGTCTCTGTCTCTGTCTCTGTCTCTGTCTCCGTCTCTGTCCCTGGCTCTGTATCTGCCTCTGTCTCCGTCTCTGCCTCTGTCCCGGTCTTTGTCTCCGCCTCTGTCTCCGTTTCGGTCTCTGACTCTGTCTCTATCTCCGTCTCTGTCTATGTCCCTGTCTCTGTCTCTGTCTCTGTCTCTGTCTCTGTCTCTGTCTCTGTCTCTGTCTCTGCCTCTGTCACTGTCTCTATCTCTGTCTCTGCCTCTGTCTCTGTCTCTGTCTCTGTCTCTGTCGCTGTCTCTCCCTCTGTATCTGTCTCTGTCTCTGTCCCTGTCTCTGTCTGAGACTCTGCCTCTGTCTCTGTCTCTGTCTCTGTCTCTGTCTCCGTCTCTGTCTCTGTCTCTGTCTCTGTCTCTGTCTCTGTCTCTGCCTCTGCCTCTGTCTCTGTCTCTGTCCCTGTCTCTGTCGCTGTCTCTCCCTCTGTCCCTGTCTCCGTCTCTGTCCCTGGCTGTGTCTCTGCCTCTGTCTCCGTCTCTGTCCCTGTCTCGGTCTTTGTCTCCGTCTCTGTCTCTGTCTCTGTCTCTGTCTCTGTCTCTGGCTCTGTCTCTGTCTCTGTTTCTGTCTCTGTCTCTGTCTCTGTCTCTGTCTCTGTCTCTGTCTCTGTCCCCGTCTCTGTCTCTGTCTCTGCCTCTGCCTCTGTCTATGTCTCTGTCTCTGTCGCTGTCTCTCCCTCTGTCTCTGTCTCTGTCTCTGCCTCTGTCACCGTCTCTGTCTCTGTCTCGGTCTTTGTCTCTGTCTCTGTCTCTGTCTCTGTCTCTGTCTCTGTCTCTGTCTCTGTCTCCGTCTCTGTCCCTGGCTCTGTCTGTGCCTCTGTCACCGTCTCTGTCTCTGTCTCTGTCTCTGTCTCTGTCTCTGTCTCTGTCTCTGTCTCTGCCTCTGTCTCCGTCTCTGTCTCTGTCTCGGTCTTTGTCTCCGTCTCTGTCTCCGTTTCGGTCTCTGACTCTGTCTCTATCTCCGTCTCTGTCTCTGTCTCTGCCTCCGTCTCCGTCTCTGCCTCTGTCTCCGTCTCTGTCTCTGTATCGGTCTCTGTCTCTGTCTCTGTCTCTGTCTCTGTCGCTGTCTCTCCCTCTGTCTCTGTCTCCGTCGCTGTCCCTGGCTCTGTCTCTGCCTCTGTCTCCGTCTCTGTCTCTGTCTCTGTATCTGTCTCTGTCTCTGTCTCTGTCTCTGTCTCCGTCTCTGTCCCTGGCTCTGTATCTGCCTCTGTCTCCGTCTCTGCCTCTGTCCCGGTCTTTGTCTCCGCCTCTGTCTCCGTTTCGGTCTCTGACTCTGTCTCTATCTCCGTCTCTGTCTCTGTCCCTGTCTCTGTCTCTGTCTCTGTCTCTGTCTCTGTCTCTGTCTCTGTCTCTGTCTCTGCCTCTGTCACTGTCTCTATCTCTGTCTCTGCCTCTGTCTCTGTCTCTGTCTCTGTCTCTGTCGCTGTCTCTCCCTCTGTATCTGTCTCTGTCTCTGTCCCTGTCTCTGTCTGAGACTCTGCCTCTGTCTCTGTCTCTGTCTCTGTCTCTGTCTCTGTCTCTGTCTCCGTCTCTGTCTCTGTCTCTGTCTCTGTCTCTGTCTCTGTCTCTGCCTCTGCCTCTGCCTCTGTCTCTGTCTCTGTCTCTGTCTCTGTCGCTGTCTCTCCCTCTGTCCCTGTCTCCGTCTCTGTCCCTGGCTGTGTCTCTGCCTCTGTCTCCGTCTCTGTCCCTGTCTCGGTCTTTGTCTCCGTCTCTGTCTCTGTCTCTGTCTCTGTCTCTGTCTCTGGCTCTGTCTCTGTCTCTGTTTCTGTCTCTGTCTCTGTCTCTGTCTCTGTCTCTGTCTCTGTCTCTGTCTCTGTCCCCGTCTCTGTCTCTGTCTCTGCCTCTGCCTCTGTCTATGTCTCTGTCTCTGTCGCTGTCTCTCCCTCTGTCTCTGTCTCTGTCTCTGCCTCTGTCACCGTCTCTGTCTCTGTCTCGGTCTTTGTCTCTGTCTCTGTCTCTGTCTCTGTCTCTGTCTCTGTCTCTGTCTCCGTCTCTGTCCCTGGCTCTGTCTGTGCCTCTGTCACCGTCTCTGTCTCTGTCTCTGTCTCTGTCTCTGTCTCTGTCTCTGCCTCTGTCTCCGTCTCTGTCTCTGTCTCGGTCTTTGTCTCCGTCTCTGTCTCCGTTTCGGTCTCTGACTCTGTCTCTATCTCCGTCTCTGTCTCTGTCTCTGCCTCCGTCTCCGTCTCTGCCTCTGTCTCCGTCTCTGTCTCTGTATCGGTCTCTGTCTCTGTCTCTGTCTCTGTCGCTGTCTGTCCCTCTGTCTCTGTCTCCGTCGCTGTCCCTGGCTCTGTCTCTGCCTCTGTCTCCGTCTCTGTCTCTGTCTCTGTATCTGTCTCCGTCTCTGTCTCTGTCTCTGTCTCCGTCTCTGTCCCTGGCTCTGTATCTGCCTCTGTCCCCGTCTCTGCCTCTGTCCCGGTCTTTGTCTCCGCCTCTGTCTCCGTTTCGGTCTCTGACTCTGTCTGTGTCTCTGTCTCTGTCTCCGTCTCTGTCTCTGCCGCTGTCTCTGTCTCTGTCTCTGTCTCTGTCTCTATCTCCGTCTCTGTCTCTGTCTCTGTCTCTGTCTCTGTCTCTGTCTCTGTCGCTGTCTCTCCCTCTGTCCCTGTCTCCGTCTCTGTCCCTGGCTGTGTCTCTGCCTCTGTCTCCGTCTCTGTCCCTGTCTCGGTCTTTGTCTCCGTCTCTGTCTCTGTCTCTGTCTCTGTCTCTGTCTCTGGCTCTGTCTCTGTCTCTGTTTCTGTCTCTGTCTCTGTCTCTGTCTCTGTCTCTGTCTCTGTCTCTGTCCCCGTCTCTGTCTCTGTCTCTGCCTCTGCCTCTGTGTATGTCTCTGTCTCTGTCGCTGTCTCTCCCTCTGCCTCTGCCTCTGTCTCTGTCTCTGTCTCTGTCTCTGTCTCTGTTTCTGTCTCTGTCTCTGTCTCTGCCTCTGCCTCTGTCTCTGTCTCTGTCTCTGTCTCTGTCTCTGTCTCTGTATCTATATCTGCCTCTGACTCTGTCGCTGCCCCTGTCTCTGTCTCTGTCTCTGTCTCTGTCTCTGTCTCTGTCTCTGTCTCTGTCTCTGTCTCTGTCTCTGTCTCTGTCTCTATCTCTGTCTCTGTCTCTGTCTCTGTCTCTGTCTCTGTCTCTGTCCCTGTCTCTGTCTCTGTCTGAGACTCTGCCTCTGTCTCTGTCTCTGTCTCTATCTCCGTCTCTGTCTCTGTCTCTGCTTCTGTCTCTGTCTCTGTCTCTGTCTCTGTCTCTGTCTCTGTCTCTGTCTCTGTTTCTGTCTCTGTCTCTGTCTCTGTCTCTGTCTCTGTCTCTGTCTCTGTCTCTGTCCCTGTCTCTGTCTCTGTCTCTGTCTCTGTCTCTGTCTCTGTCTCTGTCTCTGTCTCTGTCTCTGTCTCTGTCTCTGTCTCTGTCTCTGTCTCTGTCTCTGTATCTATCTCTGCCTCTGACTCTGTCGCTGCCCCTGTCTCTGTCCCAGTCTCTGTCTCTGTCTCCGTCTCTGTTTGTGTCTCTGCCTCTGCCTCTGTCTCTGTCTCTGTCTCTGTCGCTGTCTCTCCCTCTGTCTCTGTTTCCGTCTCTGTCCCTGGCTCTGTCTCTGCCTCTGTCTCCGTCTCTGCCCCGGTCTCGGTCTTTGTCTCCGTCACTGCCTCTGACTCTATCTCCGTCTCTGTCTCTGTCTCTGTCTCTGTCTCTGTCTCTGTCTCTGTCTCTGTCTCTGTCTCTGTCTCTGTCTCTGTCTCTGCCTCTGCCTCTGACTCTGTCTCTATCTCTGTCGCTGTCTCTCCCTCTGTCCCTGTCTCCGTCTCTGTCCCTGGCTCTGTCTCTGCCTCTGTCTCCGTCTCTGTCTCTGTCTCGGTCTTTGTCTCCGTCTCTGTCTCTGTCTCTGCCTCTGACTCTGTCGCTGCCCCTGTCTATGTCTCTGTCTCTGTCTGCGTATCTGTCTCTGTCTCTGTCTCTATCTCCGTCTCTGTCTCTGTCTCTGCCTCTGACTCTGTCGCTGCCCCTGTCTCTGTCCCAGTCTCTGTCTCTGTCTCCGTCTCTGTTTGTGTCTCTGCCTCTGCCTCTGTCTCTGTCTCTGTCGCTGTCTCTCCCTCTGTCTCTGTTTCCGTCTCTGTCCCTGGCTCTGTCTCTGCCTCTGTCTCCGTCTCTGCCCCGGTCTCGGTCTTTGTCTCCGTCTCTGCCTCTGACTCTATCTCCGTCTCTGTCTCTGTCTCTGTCTCTGTCTCTGTCTCTGTCTCTGTCTCTGTCTCTGTCTCTGTCTCTGTCTCTGTCTCTGTCTCTGTCTCTGTCTCTGTCTCTGTCTCTGTCTCTGCCTCTGCCTCTGACTCTGTCTCTATCTCTGTCGCTGTCTCTCCCTCTGTCCCTGTCTCCGTCTCTGTCCCTGGCTCTGTCTCTGCCTCTGTCTCCGTCTCTGTCTCTGTCTCGGTCTTTGTCTCCGTCTCTGTCTCTGTCTCTGCCTCTGACTCTGTCGCTGCCCCTGTCTATGTCTCTGTCTCTGTCTGCGTATCTGTCTCTGTCTCTGTCTCTATCTCCGTCTCTGTCTCTGTCTCTGTCTCTGTCTCTGTCTCTGCCTCTGTCACCGTCTCTGTCTCTGTCTCGGTCTTTGTCTCTGTCTCTGTCTCTGTATCTGTCTCTGTCTCTGTCTCTGTCTCTGTCTCTGTCTCTGTCTCTGTCTCTGTTTCTGTCTCTGTCCGTGTCTCTGTCTGAGCCTCTGCCTCTGCCTCTGTCTCTGTCTCTGTCTCTGTCTCTGTCTCTGTCTCTGTCTCTGTCTCTGTCTCTGTCTCTGTCTCTGTCTCTGTCTCTGTCTCTGTCTCTGTCTCTGTCTCTGTCTCTGTCTCTGTCTCTGTCTCTGTCTCTGTCTCTGTCTCTGTCTCTGTCTCTGTCTCTGTCTCTGTCACTGTCTCTGTCTCCGTCTCTGTCCATGGCTCTGTCTCTGCCTCTGTCTCCGTCTCTGTCTCTGTCTCGGACTTTGCCTCCGTTTCTGCCTCCGTCTCCGTCTCTGCCTCTGTCTCCGTCTCTGTCTCTGTATCGGTCTCTGTCTCTGTCTCTGTCTCTGTCTCTGTCTCTGTCTCTGTCGCTGTCTCTCCCTCTGTCTCTGTGTCTGTCTCTGCCTCTGTCACCGTCTCTGTCTCTGTCTCGGTCTTTGCCTCTGTCTCTGTCTCTGTCTCTGTCTCTGTCTCTCTCTCTGTCTCTGTCTCCGTCTCTGTCCCTGGCTCTGTCTGTGCCTCTGTCACCGTCTCTGTCTCTGTCTCTGTCTCTGTCTCTGTCTCTGCCTCTGTCTCCGTCTCTGTCTCTGTCTCGGTCTTTGTCTCCGTCTCTGTCTCCGTTTCGGTCTCTGACTCTGTCTCTATCTCCGTCTCTGTCTCTGTCTCCGTCTCTGTCTCTGTATCGGTCTCTGTCTCTGTCTCTGTCTCTGTCGCTGTCTCTCCCTCTGTCTCTGTCTCCGTCGCTGTCCCTGGCTCTGTCTCTGCCTCTGTCTCCGTCTCTGTCTCTGTCTCTGTATCTGCCTCTGTCTCTGTCTCTGTCTCTGTCTCTGTATCTGCCTCTGTCTCTGTCTCTGTCTCTGTCTCCGTCTCTGTCCCTGGCTCTGTATCTGCCTCTGTCTCCGTCTCTGCCTCTGTCCCGGTCTTTGTCTCCGCCTCTGTCTCCGTTTCGGTCTCTGACTCTGTCTGTGTCTCTGTCTCTGTCTCCGTCTCTGCCCCTGGCTCTGTATCTGCCTCTGTCTCCGTCTCTGTCGCTGTCCCGGTCTTTGTCTCCGTCTCTGTCTCTGTCTCTGCCTCTGACTCTGTCGCTGCCCCAGTCTATCTCTGTCTCTGTCTGCGTATCTGTCTCTGTCTCTATCTCCGTCTCTGTCTCTGTCTCTGTCTCTGTCTCTGTCTCTGTCTCTGCCTCTGTCACCGTCTGTGTCTCTGTCTCGGTCTCTGTCTCTGTCTCTGTCTCTGTCTCTGTCTCTGTCTCCGTCTCCTACCTGGCTCTGTCTGTGCCTCTGTCACCGTCTCTGTCTCTGTCTCTGTCTCTGTCTCTGTCTCTGTCTCTGTCTCTGCCTCTGTCTCCGTCTCTGTCTCTGTCTCGGTCTTTGTCTCCGTCTCTGTCTCCGTTTCGGTCTCTGACTCTGTCTCTATCTCCGTCTCTGTCTCTGTCTCTGCCTCCGTCTCCGTCTCTGCCTCTGTCTCCGTCTCTGTCTCTGTATCGGTCTCTGTCTCTGTCTCTGTCGCTGTCTCTCCCTCTGTCTCTGTCTCCGTCGCTGTCCCTGGCTCTGTCTCTGCCTCTGTCTCCGTCTCTGTCTCTGTCTCTGTATCTGCCTCTGTCTCTGTCTCTGTCTCTGTCTCTGTATCTGCCTCTGTCTCTGTCTCTGTCTCTGTCTCCGTCTCTGTCCCTGGCTCTGTATCTGCCTCTGTCTCCGTCTCTGCCTCTGTCCCGGTCTTTGTCTCCGCCTCTGTCTCCGTTTCGGTCTCTGACTCTGTCTGTGTCTCTGTCTCTGTCTCCGTCTCTGTCCCTTGCTCTGTATCTGCCTCTGTCTCCGTCTCTGTCTCTGTCCCGGTCTTTGTCTCCGCCTCTGTCTCTGTCTCTGTCTCTGTCTCTGTCTCTGCCTCTGTCACCGTCTCTGTCTCTGTCTCGGTCTTTGTCTCTGTCTCTGTCTCTGTCTCTGTCTCTGTCTCTGTCTCTGTCTCTGTCTCTGTCTCTGTCTCTGTCTCTGTCTCTGTCTCTGTCCCTGTCTCTGCCTCTGTCTCTGTCTCTGTCTCTGTCTCTGTCTCTGTCTCTGTATCTATCTCTGCCTCTGACTCTGTCGCTGCCCCTGTCTATGTCTCTGTCTCTGTCTCTGTCTCTATCTCCGTCTCGGTCTTTGTCTCCGTCTCTGTCTCTGTCTCTGCCTCTGACTCTGTCGCTGCCCCAGTCTATCTCTGTCTCTGTCTGCGTATCTGTCTCTGTCTCTATCTCCGTCTCTGTCTCTGTCTCTGTCTCTGTCTCTGTCTCTGTCTCTGCCTCTGTCACCGTCTCTGTCTCTGTCTCGGTCTCTGTCTCTGTCTCTGTCTCTGTCTCTGTCTCTGTCTCTGTCTCTGTCTCTGTCTCTGTCTCTGTCTCTGTCTCCGTCTCCTACCTGGCTCTGTCTGTGCCTCTGTCACCGTCTCTGTCTCTGTCTCTGTCTCTGTCTCTGTCTCTGTCTCTGTCTCTGCCTCTGTCTCCGTCTCTGTCTCTGTCTCGGTCTTTGTCTCCGTCTCTGTCTCCGTTTCGGTCTCTGACTCTGTCTCTATCTCCGTCTCTGTCTCTGTCTCTGCCTCCGTCTCCGTCTCTGCCTCTGTCTCCGTCTCTGTCTCTGTATCGGTCTCTGTCTCTGTCTCTGTCGCTGTCTCTCCCTCTGTCTCTGTCTCCGTCGCTGTCCCTGGCTCTGTCTCTGCCTCTGTCTCCGTCTCTGTCTCTGTCTCTGTATCTGTCTCTGTCTCTGTCTCTGTCTCTGTCTCTGTCTCTGTGTCTGCCTCTGCCTCTGACTCTGTCTCTATCTCTGTCGCTGTCTCTCCCTCTGGCCCTGTCTCCGTCTCTGTCGCTGGCTCTGTCTCTGCCTCTGTCTCCGTCTCTGTCTCTGTCTCGGTCTTTGTCTCCGTCTCTGTCTCTGTCTCTGCCTCTGACTCTGTCGCTGCCCCTGTCTATGTCTCTGTCTCTGTCTGCGTATCTGTCTCTGTCTCTGTCTCTATCTCCGTCTCTGTCTCTGTCTCTGTCTCTGTCTCTGTCTCTGCCTCTGTCACCGTCTCTGTCTCTGTCTCGGTCTTTGTCTCTGTCTCTGTCTCTGTCTCTGTCTCCGTCTCTGTCTCTGTGTCTGTATCTGTCTCTGTGTCTGTATCTGTCTCTGTCTCTGTCTCTGTCACTGTCTCCGTCTCTGTCCCTGGCTCTGTATCTGCCTCTGTCTCCGTCTCTGTCTCTGTCCCGGTCTTTGTCTCCGCCTCTGTCTCTGTCTCTCTCTGTCTCTGCCTCTGCCTCTGTCACCGTCTCTGTCTCTGTCTCGGTCTTTGTCTCTGTCTCTGTCTCTGTCTCTGTCCCTGTCTATGTCTCTGTCCCAGTCTCTGTCTCTGTCTCCGTCTCTGTCCCTGGCTCTGTCTGTGCCTCTGTCACCGTCTCTGTCTCTGTCTCTGTCTCGGTCTTTGTCCCCGTCTCTGTCTCTGTCTCTGTCTCTGTCTCTGCCTCTGCCTCTGTCTCTGTCTCTGTCCCTGGCTCCGTCTCTGCCTCTGTCTCCGTCTCTGGCTCTGTTTCTGTCTCTATCTCCGTCACTGTCTCTGTCTCTGTCTCTGTCTCTGTCTCTGTCTCTGTCTCTGCCTCTGCCTCTGTCTCTGTCTCTGTCTCTGTCTCTGTCTCTGTCTCTGTCTCCGTCTCCGTCTCTGTCCCTGGCTCTGTATCTGCCTCTGTCTCCGTCTCTGTCTCTGTCCCGGTCTTTGTCTCCGCCTCTGTCTCTGTCTCTGTCTCTGTCTCTGTCTCTGCCTCTGTCACCGTCTCTGTCTCTGTCTCGGTCTTTGTCTCTGTCTCTGACTCTGTCTCTGTCTCTGTCTCTGTCTCTGTCTCTGTCTCTGTCTCTGTCTCTGTCTCTGTCTCTGTCCCTGTCTCTGTCTCTGTCTCTGTCTCTGTCTCTGTCTCTGTCTCTGTCTCTGTCTCTGTCTCTGTATCTATCTCTGCCTCTGACTCTGTCTCTGTCTCTGTCTCTGTCTCTGTCTCTGTCTCGGTCTTTGTCTCTGTCTCTGTCTCTGTCTCTGTCTATGTCTCTGTCTCTGTCTCTGTCTCTGTCTCTGTCTCTGTCTCTGTCTCTGTCTCTGTCTCTGTTTCTGTCTCTGTCCGTGTCTCTGTCTGAGCCTCTGCCTCTGCCTCTGTCTCTGTCTCTGTCTCTGTCTCTGTCTCTGTCTCTGTCTCTGTCTCTGTCTCTGTCTCTGTCTCTGTCTCTGTCTCTGTCTCTGTCTCTGCCTCTGCCTCTGACTCTGTCTCTATCTCTGTCGCTGTCTCTCCCTCTGTCCCTGTCTCCGTCTCTGTCCCTGTCTCTGTCTCTGCCTCTGTCTCCGTCTCTGTCTCTGTCTCGGTCTTTGTCTCCGTCTCTGTCTCTGTCTCTGCCTCTGACTCTGTCGCTGCCCCTGTCTATGTCTCTGTCTCTGTCTGCGTATCTGTCTCTGTCTCTGTCTCTATCTCCGTCTCTGTCTCTGTCTCTGTCTCTGTCTCTGTCTCTGCCTCTGTCACCGTCTCTGTCTCTGTCTCGGTCTTTGTCTCTGTCTCTGTCTCTGTCTCTGTCTCCGTCTCTGTCTCTGTGTCTGTATCTGTCTCTGTGTCTGTATCTGTCTCTGTCTCTGTCTCTGTCTCTGTCTCCGTCTCTGTCCCTGGCTCTGTATCTGCCTCTGTCTCCGTCTCTGTCTCTGTCCCGGTCTTTGTCTCCGCCTCTGTCTCTGTCTCTCTCTCTGTCTCTGTCTCTGCCTCTGTCACCGTCTCTGTCTCTGTCTCGGTCTTTGTCTCTGTCTCTGTCTCTGTCTCTGTCCCTGTCTATGTCTCTGTCCCAGTCTCTGTCTCTGTCTCCGTCTCTGTCCCTGGCTCTGTCTGTGCCTCTGTCACCGTCTCTGTCTCTGTCTCTGTCTCGGTCTTTGTCCCCGTCTCTGTCTCTGTCTCTGTCTCTGTCTCTGCCTCTGCCTCTGTCTCTGTCTCTGCCTCTGTCTCCGTCTCTGGCTCTGTTTCTGTCTCTATCTCCGTCACTGTCTCTGTCTCTGTCTCTGTTTCTGTCTCTGTCTCTGTCTCTGCCTCTGCCTCTGTCTCTGTCTCTGTCTCTGTCTCTGTCTCTGTCTCTGTCTCTGTCTCTGTCTCTGTCTCTGTCTCCGTCTCTGTCCCTGGCTCTGTATCTGCCTCTGTCTCCGTCTCTGTCTCTGTCCCGGTCTTTGTCTCCGCCTCTGTCTCTGTCTCTGTCTCTGTCTCTGTCTCTGCCTCTGTCACCGTCTCTGTCTCTGTCTCGGTCTTTGTCTCTGTCTCTGACTCTGTCTCTGTCTCTGTCTCTGTCTCTGTCTCTGTCTCTGTCTCTGTCTCTGTCTCTGTCTCTGTCTCTGTCTCTGTCCCTGTCTCTGTCTCTGTCTCTGTCTCTGTCTCTGTCTCTGTCTCTGTCTCTGTCTCTGTCTCTGTATCTATCTCTGCCTCTGACTCTGTCTCTGTCTCTGTCTCTGTCTCTGTCTCTGTCTCTGCCTCTGTCACCGTCCCTGTCTCTGTCTCGGTCTTTGTCTCTGTCTCTGTCTCTGTCTCTGTCTCTGTCTCTGTCTCCGTCTCTGTCCCTGGCTCTGTCTGTGCCTCTGTCACCGTCTCTGTCTCTGTCTCTGTCTCTGTCTCTGTCTCTGTCTCTGTCTCTGTCTCTGTCTCTGCCTCTGTCTCCGTCTCTGTCTCTGTCTCGGTCTTTGTCTCCGTCTCTGTCTCCGTTTCGGTCTCTGACTCTGTCTCTATCTCCGTCTCTGTCTCTGTCTCTGCCTCCGTCTCCGTCTCTGCCTCTGTCTCCGTCTCTGTCTCTGTATCGGTCTCTGTCTCTGTCTCTGTCTCTGTATCTGTCTCTGTCTCTGTCTCTGTCTCTGTCTCCGTCTCTGTCCCTGGCTCTGTATCTGCCTCTGTCTCCGTCTCTGCCTCTGTCCCGGTCTTTGTCTCCGCCTCTGTCTCCGTTTCGGTCTCTGACTCTGTCTCTATCTCCGTCTCTGTCTCTGTCCCTGTCTCTGTCTCTGTCTCTGTCTCTGTCTCTGTCTCTGTCTCTGTCTCTGTCTCTGCCTCTGTCACTGTCTCTATCTCTGTCTCTGCCTCTGTCTCTGTCTCTGTCTCTGTCTCTGTCGCTGTCTCTCCCTCTGTATCTGTCTCTGTCTCTGTCCCTGTCTCTGTCTGAGACTCTGCCTCTGTCTCTGTCTCTGTCTCTGTCTCTGTCTCTGTCTCCGTCTCTGTCTCTGTCTCTGTCTCTGTCTCTGTCTCTGTCTCTGTCTCTGCCTCTGCCTCTGTCTCTGTCTCTGTCCCTGTCTCTGTCGCTGTCTCTCCCTCTGTCCCTGTCTCCGTCTCTGTCCCTGGCTGTGTCTCTGCCTCTGTCTCCGTCTCTGTCCCTGTCTCGGTCTTTGTCTCCGTCTCTGTCTCTGTCTCTGTCTCTGTCTCTGTCTCTGGCTCTGTCTCTGTCTCTGTTTCTGTCTCTGTCTCTGTCTCTGTCTCTGTCTCTGTCTCTGTCTCTGTCCCCGTCTCTGTCTCTGTCTCTGCCTCTGCCTCTGTCTATGTCTCTGTCTCTGTCGCTGTCTCTCCCTCTGTCTCTGTCTCTGTCTCTGCCTCTGTCACCGTCTCTGTCTCTGTCTCGGTCTTTGTCTCTGTCTCTGTCTCTGTCTCTGTCTCTGTCTCTGTCTCTGTCTCTGTCTCCGTCTCTGTCCCTGGCTCTGTCTGTGCCTCTGTCACCGTCTCTGTCTCTGTCTCTGTCTCTGTCTCTGTCTCTGTCTCTGTCTCTGTCTCTGCCTCTGTCTCCGTCTCTGTCTCTGTCTCGGTCTTTGTCTCCGTCTCTGTCTCCGTTTCGGTCTCTGACTCTGTCTCTATCTCCGTCTCTGTCTCTGTCTCTGCCTCCGTCTCCGTCTCTGCCTCTGTCTCCGTCTCTGTCTCTGTATCGGTCTCTGTCTCTGTCTCTGTCTCTGTCTCTGTCGCTGTCTCTCCCTCTGTCTCTGTCTCCGTCGCTGTCCCTGGCTCTGTCTCTGCCTCTGTCTCCGTCTCTGTCTCTGTCTCTGTATCTGTCTCTGTCTCTGTCTCTGTCTCTGTCTCCGTCTCTGTCCCTGGCTCTGTATCTGCCTCTGTCTCCGTCTCTGCCTCTGTCCCGGTCTTTGTCTCCGCCTCTGTCTCCGTTTCGGTCTCTGACTCTGTCTCTATCTCCGTCTCTGTCTCTGTCCCTGTCTCTGTCTCTGTCTCTGTCTCTGTCTCTGTCTCTGTCTCTGTCTCTGTCTCTGCCTCTGTCACTGTCTCTATCTCTGTCTCTGCCTCTGTCTCTGTCTCTGTCTCTGTCTCTGTCGCTGTCTCTCCCTCTGTATCTGTCTCTGTCTCTGTCCCTGTCTCTGTCTGAGACTCTGCCTCTGTCTCTGTCTCTGTCTCTGTCTCTGTCTCTGTCTCTGTCTCCGTCTCTGTCTCTGTCTCTGTCTCTGTCTCTGTCTCTGTCTCTGCCTCTGCCTCTGCCTCTGTCTCTGTCTCTGTCTCTGTCTCTGTCGCTGTCTCTCCCTCTGTCCCTGTCTCCGTCTCTGTCCCTGGCTGTGTCTCTGCCTCTGTCTCCGTCTCTGTCCCTGTCTCGGTCTTTGTCTCCGTCTCTGTCTCTGTCTCTGTCTCTGTCTCTGTCTCTGGCTCTGTCTCTGTCTCTGTTTCTGTCTCTGTCTCTGTCTCTGTCTCTGTCTCTGTCTCTGTCTCTGTCTCTGTCCCCGTCTCTGTCTCTGTCTCTGCCTCTGCCTCTGTCTATGTCTCTGTCTCTGTCGCTGTCTCTCCCTCTGTCTCTGTCTCTGTCTCTGCCTCTGTCACCGTCTCTGTCTCTGTCTCGGTCTTTGTCTCTGTCTCTGTCTCTGTCTCTGTCTCTGTCTCTGTCTCTGTCTCCGTCTCTGTCCCTGGCTCTGTCTGTGCCTCTGTCACCGTCTCTGTCTCTGTCTCTGTCTCTGTCTCTGTCTCTGTCTCTGCCTCTGTCTCCGTCTCTGTCTCTGTCTCGGTCTTTGTCTCCGTCTCTGTCTCCGTTTCGGTCTCTGACTCTGTCTCTATCTCCGTCTCTGTCTCTGTCTCTGCCTCCGTCTCCGTCTCTGCCTCTGTCTCCGTCTCTGTCTCTGTATCGGTCTCTGTCTCTGTCTCTGTCTCTGTCGCTGTCTGTCCCTCTGTCTCTGTCTCCGTCGCTGTCCCTGGCTCTGTCTCTGCCTCTGTCTCCGTCTCTGTCTCTGTCTCTGTATCTGTCTCCGTCTCTGTCTCTGTCTCTGTCTCCGTCTCTGTCCCTGGCTCTGTATCTGCCTCTGTCTCCGTCTCTGCCTCTGTCCCGGTCTTTGTCTCCGCCTCTGCCTCCGTTTCGGTCTCTGACTCTGTCTGTGTCTCTGTCTCTGTCTCCGTCTCTGTCTCTGCCGCTGTCTCTGTCTCTGTCTCTGTCTCTGTCTCTATCTCCGTCTCTGTCTCTGTCTCTGTCTCTGTCTCTGTCTCTGTCTCTGTCTCTGTCTCTGTCTCTGTCTCTGTCTCTGTCTCTGTCTCTGTCTCTGTCTCTGTCCCTGTCACTGTCTCTGTCTCTGCCTCTGTCTCTGTCTCTGTCTCTGTCTCTGTCTCTGTCTCTGTCCCTGTCTCTGTCTGAGACTCTGCCTCTGTCTCTGTCTCTGTCTCTGTCTCCGTCTCTGTCTCTGTCTCCGTCTCTGTCTCTGTCTCTGTCTCTGTCTCTGTCTCTGTCTCTGTCTCTGTCTCTGTCTCTGCCTCTGCCTCTGTCTCTGTCTCTGTCTCTGTCTCTGTCGCTGTCTCTCCCTCTGTCCCTGTCTCCGTCTCTGTCCCTGGCTGTGTCTCTGCCTCTGTCTCCGTCTCTGTCCCTGTCTCGGTCTTTGTCTCCGTCTCTGTCTCTGTCTCTGTCTCTGTCTCTGTCTCTGGCTCTGTCTCTGTCTCTGTTTCTGTCTCTGTCTCTGTCTCTGTCTCTGTCTCTGTCTCTGTCTCTGTCCACGTCTCTGTCTCTGTCTCTGCCTCTGCCTCTGTGTATGTCTCTGTCTCTGTCGCTGTCTCTCCCTCTGCCTCTGCCTCTGTCTCTGTCTCTGTCTCTGTCTCTGTCTCTGTTTCTGTCTCTGTCTCTGTCTCTGCCTCTGCCTCTGTCTCTGTCTCTGTCTCTGTCTCTGTCTCTGTCTCTGTATCTATATCTGCCTCTGACTCTGTCGCTGCCCCTGTCTCTGTCTCTGTCTCTGTCTCTGTCTCTGTCTCTGTCTCTGTCTCTGTCTCTGTCTCTGTCTCTGTCTCTGTCTCTATCTCTGTCTCTGTCTCTGTCTCTGTCTCTGTCTCTGTCTCTGTCCCTGTCTCTGTCTCTGTCTGAGACTCTGCCTCTGTCTCTGTCTCTGTCTCTATCTCCGTCTCTGTCTCTGTCTCTGCTTCTGTCTCTGTCTCTGTCTCTGTCTCTGTCTCTGTCTCTGTCTCTGTCTCTGTCTCTGTTTCTGTCTCTGTCTCTGTCTCTGTCTCTGTCTCTGTCTCTGTCTCTGTCCCTGTCTCTGTCTCTGTCTCTGTCTCTGTCTCTGTCTCTGTCTCTGTCTCTGTCTCTGTCTCTGTCTCTGTCTCTGTCTCTGTCTCTGTCTCTGTCTCTGTATCTATCTCTGCCTCTGACTCTGTCGCTGACCCTGTCTCTGTCCCAGTCTCTGTCTCTGTCTCCGTCTCTGTTTGTGTCTCTGCCTCTGCCTCTCTCTCTGTCTCTGTCTCTGTCGCTGTCTCTCCCTCTGTCTCTGTTTCCGTCTCTGTCCCTGGCTCTGTCTCTGCCTCTGTCTCCGTCTCTGCCCCGGTCTCGGTCTTTGTCTCCGTCACTGCCTCTGACTCTATCTCCGTCTCTGTCTCTGTCTCTGTCTCTGTCTCTGTCTCTGTCTCTGTCTCTGCCTCTGCCTCTGACTCTGTCTCTATCTCTGTCGCTGTCTCTCCCTCTGTCCCTGTCTCCGTCTCTGTCCCTGGCTCTGTCTCTGCCTCTGTCTCCGTCTCTGTCTCTGTCTCGGTCTTTGTCTCCGTCTCTGTCTCTGTCTCTGCCTCTGACTCTGTCGCTGCCCCTGTCTATGTCTCTGTCTCTGTCTGCGTATCTGTCTCTGTCTCTGTCTCTATCTCCGTCTCTGTCTCTGTCTCTGCCTCTGACTCTGTCGCTGCCCCTGTCTCTGTCCCAGTCTCTGTCTCTGTCTCCGTCTCTGTTTGTGTCTCTGCCTCTGCCTCTGTCTCTGTCTCTGTCGCTGTCTCTCCCTCTGTCTCTGTTTCCGTCTCTGTCCCTGGCTCTGTCTCTGCCTCTGTCTCCGTCTCTGCCCCGGTCTCGGTCTTTGTCTCCGTCTCTGCCTCTGACTCTATCTCCGTCTCTGTCTCTGTCTCTGTCTCTGTCTCTGTCTCTGTCTCTGTCTCTGTCTCTGTCTCTGTCTCTGTCTCTGTCTCTGTCTCTGTCTCTGTCTCTGTCTCTGTCTCTGTCTCTGCCTCTGCCTCTGACTCTGTCTCTATCTCTGTCGCTGTCTCTCCCTCTGTCCCTGTCTCCGTCTCTGTCCCTGGCTCTGTCTCTGCCTCTGTCTCCGTCTCTGTCTCTGTCTCGGTCTTTGTCTCCGTCTCTGTCTCTGTCTCTGCCTCTGACTCTGTCGCTGCCCCTGTCTATGTCTCTGTCTCTGTCTGCGTATCTGTCTCTGTCTCTGTCTCTATCTCCGTCTCTGTCTCTGTCTCTGTCTCTGTCTCTGTCTCTGCCTCTGTCACCGTCTCTGTCTCTGTCTCGGTCTTTGTCTCTGTCTCTGTCTCTGTCTCTGTCTCTGTCTCTGTCTCTGTCTCTGTCTCTGTCTCTGTCTCTGTCTCTGTTTCTGTCTCTGTCCGTGTCTCTGTCTGAGCCTCTGCCTCTGCCTCTGTCTCTGTCTCTGTCTCTGTCTCTGTCTCTGTCTCTGTCTCTGTCTCTGTCTCTGTCTCTGTCTCTGTCTCTGTCTCTGTCTCTGTCTCTGTCTCTGTCTCTGTCTCTGTCTCTGTCTCTGTCTCTGTCTCTGTCTCTGTCTCTGTCTCTGTCACTGTCTCTGTCTCCGTCTCTGTCCATGGCTCTGTCTCTGCCTCTGTCTCCGTCTCTGTCTCTGTCTCGGACTTTGCCTCCGTTTCTGCCTCCGTCTCCGTCTCTGCCTCTGTCTCCGTCTCTGTCTCTGTATCGGTCTCTGTCTCTGTCTCTGTCTCTGTCTCTGTCTCTGTCTCTGTCGCTGTCTCTCCCTCTGTCTCTGTCTCTGTCTCTGCCTCTGTCACCGTCTCTGTCTCTGTCTCGGTCTTTGCCTCTGTCTCTGTCTCTGTCTCTGTCTCTGTCTCTGTCTCTGTCTCTGTCTCCGTCTCTGTCCCTGGCTCTGTCTGTGCCTCTGTCACCGTCTCTGTCTCTGTCTCTGTCTCTGTCTCTGTCTCTGCCTCTGTCTCCGTCTCTGTCTCTGTCTCGGTCTTTGTCTCCGTCTCTGTCTCCGTTTCGGTCTCTGACTCTGTCTCTATCTCCGTCTCTGTCTCTGTCTCCGTCTCTGTCTCTGTATCGGTCTCTGTCTCTGTCTCTGTCTCTGTCGCTGTCTCTCCCTCTGTCTCTGTCTCCGTCGCTGTCCCTGGCTCTGTCTCTGCCTCTGTCTCCGTCTCTGTCTCTGTCTCTGTATCTGCCTCTGTCTCTGTCTCTGTCTCTGTCTCTGTATCTGCCTCTGTCTCTGTCTCTGTCTCTGTCTCCGTCTCTGTCCCTGGCTCTGTATCTGCCTCTGTCTCCGTCTCTGCCTCTGTCCCGGTCTTTGTCTCCGCCTCTGTCTCCGTTTCGGTCTCTGACTCTGTCTGTGTCTCTGTCTCTGTCTCCGTCTCTGTCCCTGGCTCTGTATCTGCCTCTGTCTCCGTCTCTGTCGCTGTCCCGGTCTTTGTCTCCGTCTCTGTCTCTGTCTCTGCCTCTGACTCTGTCGCTGCCCCAGTCTATCTCTGTCTCTGTCTGCGTATCTGTCTCTGTCTCTATCTCCGTCTCTGTCTCTGTCTCTGTCTCTGTCTCTGTCTCTGTCTCTGCCTCTGTCACCGTCTGTGTCTCTGTCTCGGTCTCTGTCTCTGTCTCTGTCTCTGTCTCTGTCTCTGTCTCTGTCTCTGTCTCCGTCTCCTACCTGGCTCTGTCTGTGCCTCTGTCACCGTCTCTGTCTCTGTCTCTGTCTCTGTCTCTGTCTCTGTCTCTGTCTCTGCCTCTGTCTCCGTCTCTGTCTCTGTCTCGGTCTTTGTCTCCGTCTCTGTCTCCGTTTCCGTCTCTGTCTCCGTTTCGGTCTCTGACTCTGTCTCTATCTCCGTCTCTGTCTCTGTCTCTGCCTCCGTCTCCGTCTCTGCCTCTGTCTCCGTCTCTGTCTCTGTATCGGTCTCTGTCTCTGTCTCTGTCGCTGTCTCTCCCTCTGTCTCTGTCTCCGTCGCTGTCCCTGGCTCTGTCTCTGCCTCTGTCTCCGTCTCTGTCTCTGTCTCTGTATCTGCCTCTGTCTCTGTCTCTGTCTCTGTCTCTGTATCTGCCTCTGTCTCTGTCTCTGTCTCTGTCTCCGTCTCTGTCCCTGGCTCTGTATCTGCCTCTGTCTCCGTCTCTGCCTCTGTCCCGGTCTTTGTCTCCGCCTCTGTCTCCGTTTCGGTCTCTGACTCTGTCTGTGTCTCTGTCTCTGTCTCCGTCTCTGTCCCTGTCTCTGTATCTGCCTCTGTCTCCGTCTCTGTCTCTGTCCCGGTCTTTGTCTCCGCCTCTGTCTCTGTCTCTGTCTCTGTCTCTGTCTCTGCCTCTGTCACCGTCTCTGTCTCTGTCTCGGTCTTTGTCTCTGTCTCTGACTCTGTCTCTGTCTCTGTCTCTGTCTCTGTCTCTGTCTCTGTCTCTGTCTCTGTCTCTGTCCCTGTCTCTGTCTCTGTCTCTGTCTCTGTCTCTGTCTCTGTCTCTGTCTCTGTCTCTGTCTCTGTCTCTGTATCTATCTCTGCCTCTGACTCTGTCGCTGCCCCTGTCTATGTCTCTGTCTCTGTCTGCGTATCTGTCTCTGTCTCTGTCTCTATCTCCGTCTCGGTCTTTGTCTCCGTCTCTGTCTCTGTCTCTGCCTCTGACTCTGTCGCTGCCCCAGTCTATCTCTGTCTCTGTCTGCGTATCTGTCTCTGTCTCTATCTCCGTCTCTGTCTCTGTCTCTGTCTCTGTCTCTGTCTCTGTCTCTTCCTCTGTCACCGTCTCTGTCTCTGTCTCGGTCTCTGTCTCTGTCTCTGTCTCTGTCTCTGTCTCTGTCTCTGTCTCTGTCTCTGTCTCTGTCTCTGTCTCTGTCTCTGTCTCCGTCTCCTACCTGGCTCTGTCTGTGCCTCTGTCACCGTCTCTGTCTCTGTCTCTGTCTCTGTCTCTGTCTCTGTCTCTGTCTCTGCCTCTGTCTCCGTCTCTGTCTCTGTCTCGGTCTTTGTCTCCGTCTCTGTCTCCGTTTCGGTCTCTGACTCTGTCTCTATCTCCGTCTCTGTCTCTGTCTCTGCCTCCGTCTCCGTCTCTGCCTCTGTCTCCGTCTCTGTCTCTGTATCGGTCTCTGTCTCTGTCTCTGTCGCTGTCTCTCCCTCTGTCTCTGTCTCCGTCGCTGTCCCTGGCTCTGTCTCTGCCTCTGTCTCCGTCTCTGTCTCTGTCTCTGTATCTGTCTCTGTCTCTGTCTCTGTCTCTGTCTCTGTCTCCGTCTCTGTCCCTGGCTCTGTATCTGCCTCTGTCTCCGTCTCTGCCTCTGTCCCGGTCTTTGTCTCGGCCTCTGTCTCCGTTTCGGTCTCTGACTCTGTCTGTGTCTCTGTCTCTGTCTCCGTCTCTGTCTCTGCCGCTCTCTCTGTCTCTGTCTCTGTCTCTGTCTCCATCTCCGTCTCTGTCTCTGCCTCTGTCTCTGTCTCTGTCTCTGTCTCAGTCTCTGTCTCTGTCTCTGTGTCTATCTCTGCCTCTGACTCTGTCGCTGCCGCTGTCTATGTCTCTGTCTCTGTCTGCGTATCTGCCTCTGTCTCCGTCTCTGTCCCAGTCTCTGTCTCTGTCTCCGTCTCTGTCCCTGGCTCTGTCTGTGCCTCTGTCTCCGTCTCTGTCTCTGTCTCGGTCTTTGCCTCCGCCTCTGTCTCCGTTTCTGTCTCTGTCTCTGTCTCTATCTCCGTCTCTGTCTCTGTCCCTGTCTCTGTCTCTGTCTCTGTCTCTGTCTCTGTCTCTGTCTCTGTCTCTGTCTCTGCCTCTGTCACTGTCTCTATCTCTGTCTCTGCCTCTGTCTCTGTCTCTGTCTCTGTCTCTGTCGCTGTCTCTCCCTCTGTCTCTGTCTCTGTCTCTGTCCCTGCCTCTGTCTGAGACTCTGCCTCTGTCTCTGTCTCTGTCTCTGTCTCTGTCTCTGTCTCTGTCTCCGTCTCTGTCTCTGTCTCTGTCTCTGTCTCTGTCTCTGTCTCTGCCTCTGCCTCTGTCTCTGTCTCTGTCTCTATCTCTGTCGCTGTCTCTCCCTCTGTCCCTGTCTCCGTCTCTGTCCCTGGCTGTGTCTCTGCCTCTGTCTCCGTCTCTGTCCCTGTCTCGGTATTTGTCTCCGTCTCTGTCTCCGTCTCTGTCTCTGTCTCTGTCTCTGGCTCTGTCTCTGTCTCTGTTTCTGTCTCTGTCTCTGTCTCTGTCTCTGTCTCTGTCTCTGTCCCCGTCTCTGTCTCTGTCTCTGCCTCTGCCTCTGTCTATGTCTCTGTCTCTGTCGCTGTCTCTCCCTCTGCCTCTGTCTCTGTCTCTGTCTCTGTCTCTGTCCCCGTCTCTGTCTCTGTCTCTGCCTCTGCCTCTGTCTATGTCTCTGTCTCTGTCGCTGTCTCTCCCTCTGCCTCTGCCTCTGTCTCTGTCTCTGTCTCTGTCTCTGTCTCTGTCTCTGCCTCTGTCTCCGTCTCTGTCTCTGTCTCGGTCTTTGTCTCCGTCTCTGTCTCCGTTTCGGTCTCTGACTCTGTCTCTATCTCCGTCTCTGTCTCTGTCTCTGCCTCCGTCTCCGTCTCTGCCTCTGTCTCCGTCTCTGTCTCTGTATCGGTCTCTGTCTCTGTCTCTGTCTCTGTCGCTGTCTCTGTCTCTGCCTCTGTCTCCGTCTCTGTCTCTGTCTCGGTCTTTGTCTCCGTCTCTGTCTCCGTTTCGGTCTCTGACTCTGTCTCTATCTCCGTCTCTGTCTCTGTCTCTGCCTCCGTCTCCGTCTCTGCCTCTGTCTCCGTCTCTGTCTCTGTATCGGTCTCTGTCTCTGTCTCTGTCTCTGTCGCTGTCTCTCCCTCTGTCTCTGTCTCCGTCGCTGTCCCTGGCTCTGTCTCTGCCTCTGTCTCCGTCTCTGTCTCTGTCTCTGTCTCTGTATCTGTCTCCGTCTCTGTCTCTGTCTCTGTCTCCGTCTCTGTCCCTGGCTCTGTATCTGCCTCTGTCTCCGTCTCTGCCTCTGTCCCGGTCTTTGTCTCCGCCTCTGTCTCCGTTTCGGTCTCTGACTCTGTCTGTGTCTCTGTCTCTGTCTCCGTCTCTGTCTCTGTCTGTGCCGCTGTCTCTGTCTCTGTCTCTGTCTCTGTCTCTATCTCCGTCTCTGTCTCTGTCTCTGTCTCTGTCTCTGTCTCTGTCTCTGTCTCTGTCTCTGTCTCTGTGTCTGTCTCTGTCTCTGTCCCTGTCACTGTCTCTGTCTCTGCCTCTGTCTCTGTCTCTGTCTCTGTCTCTGTCTCTGTCTCTGTCTCTGTCACTGTCTCTGTCTCTGTCTCTGTCTCTGTCTCTGTCTCTGTCTCTGTCTCTGTCTCTGTCTCTGTCTCTGTCTCTGTCTCTGTCTCTGTCTCTGCCTCTGTCTCTGTCTCTGTCTCTGTCTCACTCTCTGTCTCTGTCTCTGTGTCTATCTCTGCCTCTGACTCTGTCGCTGCCGCTGTCTATGTCTCTGTCTCTGTCTGCGTATCTGTCTCTGTCTCCGTCTCTGTCCCAGTCTCTGTCTCTGTCTCCGTCTCTGTCCCTGGCTCTGTCTGTGCCTCTGTCTCCGTCTCTGTCTCTGTCTCGGTCTTTGTCTCCGCCTCTGTCTCCGTTTCTGTCTCTGTCTCTGTCTCTATCTCCGTCTCTGTCGCTGTCCCTGTCTCTGTCTCTGTCTCTGTCTCTGTCTCTGTCTCTGTCTCTGTCTCTGCCCCTGTCACTGTCTCTATCTCTGTCTCTGCCTCTGTCTCTGTCTCTGTCTCTGTCTCTGTCGCTGTCTCTCCCTCTGTCTCTGTCTCTGTCTCTGTCCCGGTCTCTGTCTGAGACTCTGCCTCTGTCTCTGTCTCTGTCTCTGTCTCCGTCTCTGTCTCTGTCTCCGTCTCTGTCTCTGTCTCTGTCTCTGTCTCTGTCTCTGTCTCTGCCTCTGCCTCTGTCTCTGTCTCTGTCTCTGTCTCTGTCGCTGTCTCTCCCTCTGTCCCTGTCTCCGTCTCTGTCCCTGTC
>CAMAOD020000185.1:897500-960000 GCA_945859595.2 Megachile willughbiella | reverse complement strand
CGTCTCCGTCTCTGTCCCTGTCGCGGTCTTTGTCTCCGTCTCTGCCTCTGACTCTATCTCCGTCTCTGTCTCTGTCTCTGTCTCTGTCTCTGTCTCTGTCTCTGTCTCTGTCTCTGTCTCTGTCTCTGTCTCTGTCTCTGTCTCTGTCTCTGCCTCTGCCTCTGACTCTGTCTCTATCTCTGTCGCTGTCTCTCCCTCTGTCCCTGTCTCCGTCTCTGTCTCTGTCACTGTCTCTATCTCTGTCTCTGCCTCTGTCTCTGTCTCTGTCTCTGTCTCCGTCTCTGTCTCTGTCTCCGTCTCTGTCTCTGTCTCTGTCTCTGTCTCTGTCTCCGTCTCTGCCTCTGCCTCTGTCTCTGTCTCTGTCTCTGTCTCTGTCGCTGTCTCTCCCTCTGTCTCTGTTTCCGTCTCTGTCCGTGGCTCTGTCTCTGCCTCTGTCTCCGTCTCTGTCCCTGTCTCGGTCTTTGTCTCCGTCTCTGCCTCTGACTCTATCTCCGTCTCTGTCTCTGTCTCTGTCTCTGTCTCTGTCTCTGTCTCTGTCTCTGTCTCTGTCTCTGTCTCTGTCTCTGTCTCTGTCTCTGTCTCTGCCTCTGCCTCTGACTCTGTCTCTATCTCTGTCGCTGTCTCTCCCTCTGTCCCTGTCTCCGTCTCTGTCCCTGGCTCTGTCTCTGCCTCTGTCTCCGTCTCTGTCTCTGTCTCGGTCTTTGTCTCCGTCTCTGTCTCTGTCTCTGCCTCTGACTCTGTCGCTGCCCCTGTCTATGTCTCTGTCTCTGTCTGCGTATCTGTCTCTGTCTCTGTCTCTATCTCCGTCTCGGTCTTTGTCTCCGTCTCTGTCTCTGTCTCTGCCTCTGACTCTGTCGCTGCCCCAGTCTATCTCTGTCTCTGTCTGCGTATCTGTCTCTGTCTCTATCTCCGTCTCTGTCTCTGTCTCTGTCTCTGTCTCTGTCTCTGTCTCTGTCTCTGCCTCTGTCACCGTCTCTGTCTCTGTCTCGGTCTTTGTCTCTGTCTCTGTCTCTGTCTCTGTCTCTGTCTCTGTCTCTGTCTCTGTCTCCGTCTCTGTCCCTGGCTCTGTCTGTGCCTCTGTCACCGTCTCTGTCTCTGTCTCTGTCTCTGTCTCTGTCTCTGTCTCTGTCTCTGTCTCTGTCTCTGCCTCTGTCTCCGTCTCTGTCTCTGTCTCGGTCTTTGTCTCCGTCTCTGTCTCCGTTTCGGTCTCTGACTCTGTCTCTATCTCCGTCTCTGTCTCTGTCTCTGCCTCCGTCTCCGTCTCTGCCTCTGTCTCCGTCTCTGTCTCTGTATCGGTCTCTGTCTCTGTCTCTGTCTCTGTCGCTGTCTCTCCCTCTGTCTCTGTCTCCGTCGCTGTCCCTGGCTCTGTCTCTGCCTCTGTCTCCGTCTCTGTCTCTGTCTCTGTATCTGTCTCTGTCTCTGTCTCTGTCTCTGTCTCTGTCTCCGTCTCTGTCCCTGGCTCTGTATCTGCCTCTGTCTCCGTCTCTGCCTCTGTCCCGGTCTTTGTCTCCGCCTCTGTCTCCGTTTCGGTCTCTGACTCTGTCTGTGTCTCTGTCTCTGTCTCCGTCTCTGTCTCTGCCGCTGTCTCTGTCTCTGCCTCTGTCTCTGTCTCTATCTCCGTCTCTGTCTCTGTCTCTGTCTCCGTCTCTGTCTCTGCCGCTGTCTCTGTCTCTGCCTCTGTCTCTGTCTCTATCTCCGTCTCTGTCTCTGTCTCTGTCTCTGTCTCTGTCTCTGTCTCTGTCTCTGTCTCTGTCTCTGTCTCTGTCTCTGTCTCTGTCTCTGTCTCTGTCCCTGTCACCGTCTCTGTCTCTGTCTCGGTCTTTGTCTCTGTCTCTGTCTCTGTCTCTGTCTCTGTCTCTGTCTCTGTCTCTGTCTCTGTCTCCGTCTCTGTCCCTGGCTCTGTCTGTGCCTCTGTCACCGTCTCTGTCTCTGTCTCTGTCTCTGTCTCTGTCTCTGTCTCTGTCTCTGCCTCTGTCTCCGTCTCTGTCTCTGTCTCGGTCTTTGTCTCCGTCTCTGTCTCCGTCTCGGTCTCTGACTCTGTCTCTATCTCCGTCTCTGTCTCTGTCTCTGCCTCCGTCTCCGTCTCTGCCTCTGTCTCCGTCTCTGTCTCTGTATCGGTCTCTGTCTCTGTCTCTGTCTCTGTCGCTGTCTCTCCCTCTGTCTCTGTCTCCGTCGCTGTCCCTGGGTCTGTCTCTGCCTCTGTCTCCGTCTCTGCCTCTGTCTCTGTATCTGTCTCTGTCTCTGTCTCTGTCTCTGTCTCCGTCTCTGTCCCTGGCTCTGTATCTGCCTCTGTCTCCGTCTCTGCCTCTGTCCCGGTCTTTGTCTCCGCCTCTGTCTCCGTTTCGGTCTCTGACTCTGTCTGTGTCTCTGTCTCTGTCTCCGTCTCTGTCTCTGCCGCTGTCTCTGTCTCTGCCTCTGTCTCTGTCTCTATCTCCGTCTCTGTCTCTGTCTCTGTCTCTGTCTCTGTCTCTGTCTCTGTCTCTGTCTCTGTCTCTGTCTCTGTCTCTGTCTCTGTCTCTGTCCCTGTCACTGTCTCTGTCTCTGCCTCTGTCTCTGTCTCTGTCTCTGTCTCTGTCTCTGTCTCTGCCTCTGTCTCTGTCTCCGTCTCTGTCTCAGTCTCTGTCTCTGTCTCTGTCTCTGTCTCCGTCTCTGTCTCTGTCTCTGTCTCTGTCTCTGTCTCTGTCTCTGCCTCTGCCTCTGTCTCTGTCTCTGTCTCTGTCTCTGTCGCTGTCTCTCCCTCTGTCCCTGTCTCCGTCTCTGTCCCTGGCTGTGTCTCTGCCTCTGTCTCCGTCTCTGTCCCTGTCTCGGTATTTGTCTCCGTCTCTGTCTCTGTCTCTGCCTCTGTCTCTGTCTCTGGCTCTGTCTCTGTCACTGTTTCTGTCTCTGTCTCTGTCTCTGTCTCTGTCTCTGTCTCTGTCCCCGTCTCTGTCTCTGTCTCTGCCTCTGCCTCTGTCTATGTCTCTGTCTCTGTCGCTGTCTCTCCCTCTGCCTCTGTCTCTGTCTCTGTCTCTGTCTCTGTCTCTGTCCCTGTCTCTGTCTCTGTCTCTGTCTCTGTCTCTGTCTCTGTCTCTGTCTCTGTCTCTGTCTCTGTCTCTGTCTCTGTCTCTGTATCTATCTCTGCCTCTGACTCTGTCGCTGCCCCTGTCTCTGTCCCAGTCTCTGTCTCCGTCTCTGTCCCAGTCTCTGTCTCTGTCTCCGTCTCTGTCCCTGGCTCTGTCTGTGCCTCTGTCTCCGTCTCTGTCTCTGTCTCGGTCTTTGCCTCCGCCTCTGTCTCCGTTTCTGTCTCTGTCTCTGTCTCTATCTCCGTCTCTGTCTCTGTCCCTGTCTCTGTCTCTGTCTCTGTCTCTGTCTCTGTCTCTGTCTCTGTCTCTGTCTCTGCCTCTGTCACTGTCTCTATCTCTGTCTCTGCCTCTGTCTCTGTCTCTGTCTCTGTCTCTGTCGCTGTCTCTCCCTCTGTCTCTGTCTCTGTCTCTGTCCCTGCCTCTGTCTGAGACTCTGCCTCTGTCTCTGTCTCTGTCTCGGTCTTTGCCTCCGCCTCTGTCTCCGTTTCTGTCTCTGTCTCTGTCTCTGTCTCTGTCTCTGTCTCTGCCTCTGCCTCTGTCTCTGTCTCTGTCTCTGTCTCTGTCGCTGTCTCTCCCTCTGTCCCTGTCTCCGTCTCTGTCCCTGGCTGTGTCTCTGCCTCTGTCTCCGTCTCTGTCCCTGTCTCTGTCTCTGTCTCTGTCTCTGTCTCTGTCTCTGCCTCTGTCTCCGTCTCTGTCTCTGTCTCGGTCTTTGTCTCCGTCTCTGTCTCCGTTTCGGTCTCTGTCTCTGTCTCTGTCTCCGTCTCTGTCTCTGCCGCTGTCTCTGTCTCTGCCTCTGTCTCTGTCTCTATCTCCGTCTCTGTCTCTGTCTCTGTCTCTGTCTCTGTCTCTGTCTCTGTCTCTGTCTCTGTCTCTGTCTCTGTCTCTGTCTCTGTCTCTGTCCCTGTCACCGTCTCTGTCTCTGTCTCGGTCTTTGTCTCTGTCTCTGTCTCTGTCTCTGTCTCTGTCTCTGTCTCTGTCTCTGTCTCTGTCTCCGTCTCTGTCCCTGGCTCTGTCTGTGCCTCTGTCACCGTCTCTGTCTCTGTCTCTGTCTCTGTCTCTGTCTCTGTCTCTGTCTCTGCCTCTGTCTCCGTCTCTGTCTCTGTCTCGGTCTTTGTCTCCGTCTCTGTCTCCGTCTCGGTCTCTGACTCTGTCTCTATCTCCGTCTCTGTCTCTGTCTCTGCCTCCGTCTCCGTCTCTGCCTCTGTCTCCGTCTCTGTCTCTGTATCGGTCTCTGTCTCTGTCTCTGTCTCTGTCGCTGTCTCTCCCTCTGTCTCTGTCTCCGTCGCTGTCCCTGGCTCTGTCTCTGCCTCTGTCTCCGTCTCTGTCTCTGTCTCTGTATCTGTCTCTGTCTCTGTCTCTGTCTCTGTCTCCGTCTCTGTCCCTGGCTCTGTATCTGCCTCTGTCTCCGTCTCTGCCTCTGTCCCGGTCTTTGTCTCCGCCTCTGTCTCCGTTTCGGTCTCTGACTCTGTCTGTGTCTCTGTCTCTGTCTCCGTCTCTGTCTCTGCCGCTGTCTCTGTCTCTGCCTCTGTCTCTGTCTCTATCTCCGTCTCTGTCTCTGTCTCTGTCTCTGTCTCTGTCTCTGTCTCTGTCTCTGTCTCTGTCTCTGTCTCTGTCTCTGTCTCTGTCTCTGTCCCTGTCACTGTCTCTGTCTCTGCCTCTGTCTCTGTCTCTGTCTCTGTCTCTGTCTCTGTCTCTGCCTCTGTCTCTGTCTCTGTCTCTGTCTCAGTCTCTGTCTCTGTCTCTGTGTCTATCTCTGCCTCTGACTCTGTCGCTGCCGCTGTCTATGTCTCTGTCTCTGTCTGCGTATCTGTCTCTGTCTCCGTCTCTGTCCCAGTCTCTGTCTCTGTCTCCGTCTCTGTCCCTGGCTCTGTCTGTGCCTCTGTCTCCGTCTCTGTCTCTGTCTCGGTCTTTGCCTCCGCCTCTGTCTCCGTTTCTGTCTCTGTCTCTGTCTCTATCTCCGTCTCTGTCTCTGTCCCTGTCTCTGTCTCTGTCTCTGTCTCTGTCTCTGTCTCTGTCTCTGTCTCTGCCTCTGTCACTGTCTCTATCTCTGTCTCTGCCTCTGTCTCTGTCTCTGTCTCTGTCTCTGTCGCTGTCTCTGTCTCTGTCTCTGTCTCTGTCTCTGTCTCTGTCTCCGTCTCTGTCTCTGTCTCTGTCTCTGTCTCTGTCTCTGTCTCTGCCTCTGCCTCTGTCTCTGTCTCTGTCTCTGTCTCTGTCGCTGTCTCTCCCTCTGTCCCTGTCTCCGTCTCTGTCCCTGGCTGTGTCTCTGCCTCTGTCTCCGTCTCTGTCCCTGTCTCGGTATTTGTCTCCGTCTCTGTCTCTGTCTCTGCCTCTGTCTCTGTCTCTGGCTCTGTCTCTGTCTCTGTTTCTGTCTCTGTCTCTGTCTCTGTCTCTGTCTCTGTCTCTGTCCCCGTCTCTGTCTCTGTCTCTGCCTCTGCCTCTGTCTATGTCTCTGTCTCTGTCGCTGTCTCTCCCTCTGCCTCTGTCTCTGTCTCTGTCTCTGTCTCTGTCTCTGTCCCTGTCTCTGTCTCTGTCTCTGTCTCTGTCTCTGTCTCTGTCTCTGTCTCTGTCTCTGTCTCTGTCTCTGTCTCTGTCTCTGTCTCTGTCTCTGTATCTATCTCTGCCTCTGACTCTGTCGCTGCCCCTGTCTCTGTCCCAGTCTCTGTCTCCGTCTCTGTCCCAGTCTCTGTCTCTGTCTCCGTCTCTGTCCCTGGCTCTGTCTGTGCCTCTGTCTCCGTCTCTGTCTCTGTCTCGGTCTTTGCCTCCGCCTCTGTCTCCGTTTCTGTCTCTGTCTCTGTCTCTATCTCCGTCTCTGTCTCTGTCCCTGTCTCTGTCTCTGTCTCTGTCTCTGTCTCTGTCTCTGTCTCTGTCTCTGTCTCTGCCTCTGTCACTGTCTCTATCTCTGTCTCTGCCTCTGTCTCTGTCTCTGTCTCTGTCTCTGTCGCTGTCTCTCCCTCTGTCTCTGTCTCTGTCTCTGTCCCTGCCTCTGTCTGAGACTCTGCCTCTGTCTCTGTCTCTGTCTCGGTCTTTGCCTCCGCCTCTGTCTCCGTTTCTGTCTCTGTCTCTGTCTCTGTCTCTGTCTCTGTCTCTGCCTCTGCCTCTGTCTCTGTCTCTGTCTCTGTCTCTGTCGCTGTCTCTCCCTCTGTCCCTGTCTCCGTCTCTGTCCCTGGCTGTGTCTCTGCCTCTGTCTCCGTCTCTGTCCCTGTCTCGGTATTTGTCTCCGTCTCTGTCTCTGTCTCTGTCTCTGTCTCTGTCTCTGGCTCTGTCTCTGTCTCTGTTTCTGTCTCTGTCTCTGTCTCTGTCTCTGTCTCTGTCTCTGTCTCTGTCCCCGTCTCTGTCTCTGTCTCTGCCTCTGCCTCTGTCTATGTCTCTGTCTCTGTCGCTGTCTCTCCCTCTGCCTCTGTCTCTGTCTCTGTCTCTGTCTCTGTCTCTGTCCCTGTCTCTGTCTCTGTCTCTGTCTCTGTCTCTGTCTCTGTCTCTGTCTCTGTCTCTGTCTCTGTCTCTGTCTCTGTATCTATCTCTGCCTCTGACTCTGTCGCTGCCCCTGTCTCTGTCCCAGTCTCTGTCTCTGTCTCCGTCTCTGTTTGTGTCTCTGCCTCTGCCTCTGTCTCTGTCTCTGTCTCTGTCGCTGTCTCTCCCTCTGTCTCTGTTTCCGTCTCTGTCCCTGGCTCTGTCTCTGCCTCTGTCTCCGTCTCTGTCCCTGTCTCGGTCTTTGTCTCCGTCTCTGCCTCTGACTCTATCTCCGTCTCTGTCTCTGTCTCTGTCTCTGTCTCTGTCTCTGTCTCTGTCTCTGTCTCTGTCTCTGTCTCTGTCTCTGCCTCTGCCTCTGACTCTGTCTCTATCTCTGTCGCTGTCTCTCCCTCTGTCCCTGTCTCCGTCTCTGTCCCTGGCTCTGTCTCTGCCTCTGTCTCCGTCTCTGTCTCTGTCTCGGTCTTTGTCTCCGTCTCTGTCTCTGTCTCTGCCTCTGACTCTGTCGCTGCCCCTGTCTATGTCTCTGTCTCTGTCTGCGTATCTGTCTCTGTCTCTGTCTCTGTCTCTATCTCCGTCTCGGTCTTTGTCTCCGTCTCTGTCTCTGTCTCTGCCTCTGACTCTGTCGCTGCCCCAGTCTATCTCTGTCTCTGTCTGCGTATCTGTCTCTGTCTCTATCTCCGTCTCTGTCTCTGTCTCTGTCTCTGTCTCTGTCTCTGCCTCTGTCACCGTCTCTGTCTCTGTCTCGGTCTTTGTCTCTGTCTCTGTCTCTGTCTCTGTCTCTGTCTCTGTCTCTGTCTCTGTCTCTGTCTCTGTCGCTGTCTCTCCCTCTGTCCCTGTCTCCGTCTCTGTCCCTGGCTGTGTCTCTGTCCCTGTCTCGGTATTTGTCTCCGTCTCTGTCTCTGTCTCTGTCTCTGTCTCTGTCTCTGGCTCTGTCTCTGTCTCTGTTTCTGTCTCTGTCTCTGTCTCTGTCTCTGTCTCTGTCTCTGTATCTATCTCTGCCTCTGACTCTGTCGCTGCCCCTGTCTCTGTCCCAGTCTCTGTCTCTGTCTCCGTCTCTGTTTGTGTCTCTGCCTCTGCCTCTGTCTCTGTCTCTGTCTCTGTCGCTGTCTCTCCCTCTGTCTCTGTTTCCGTCTCTGTCCCTGGCTCTGTCTCTGCCTCTGTCTCCGTCTCTGTCCCTGTCTCGGTCTTTGTCTCCGTCTCTGCCTCTGACTCTATCTCCGTCTCTGTCTCTGTCTCTGTCTCTGTCTCTGTCTCTGTCTCTGTCTCTGTCTCTGTCTCTGTCTCTGTCTCTGTCTCTGTCTCTGCCTCTGCCTCTGACTCTGTCTCTATCTCTGTCGCTGTCTCTCCCTCTGTCCCTGTCTCCGTCTCTGTCTCTGTCTCTGCCTCTGTCTCTGTCTCTGTCTCTGGCTCTGTCTCTGTCTCTGTTTCTGTCTCTGTCTCTGTCTCTGTCTCTGTCTCTGTCTCTGTATCTATCTCTGCCTCTGACTCTGTCGCTGCCCCTGTCTCTGTCCCAGTCTCTGTCTCTGTCTCCGTCTCTGTTTGTGTCTCTGCCTCTGCCTCTGTCTCTGTCTCTGTCTCTGTCGCTGTCTCTCCCTCTGTCTCTGTCTCTGTCTCTGTCCCTGCCTCTGTCTGAGACTCTGCCTCTGTCTCTGTCTCTGTCTCTGTCTCTGTCTCTGTCTCTGTCTCCGTCTCTGTCTCTGTCTCTGTCTCTGTCTCTGTCTCTGTCTCTGCCTCTGCCTCTGTCTCTGTCTCTGTCTCTGTCTCTGTCGCTGTCTCTCCCTCTGTCCCTGTCTCCGTCTCTGTCCCTGGCTGTGTCTCTGCCTCTGTCTCCGTCTCTGTCCCTGTCTCGGTATTTGTCTCCGTCTCTGTCTCTGTCTCTGCCTCTGTCTCTGTCTCTGTCTCTGGCTCTGTCTCTGTCTCTGTTTCTGTCTCTGTCTCTGTCTCTGTCTCTGTCTCTGTCTCTGTCCCCGTCTCTGTCTCTGTCTCTGCCTCTGCCTCTGTCTATGTCTCTGTCTCTGTCGCTGTCTCTCCCTCTGCCTCTGTCTCTGTCTCTGTCTCTGTCTCTGTCTCTGTCTCTGTCCCTGTCTCTGTCTCTGTCTCTGTCTCTGTCTCTGTCTCTGTCTCTGTCTCTGTCTCTGTCTCTGTCTCTGTCTCTGTCTCTGTCTCTGTCTCTGTCTCTGTATCTATCTCTGCCTCTGACTCTGTCGCTGCCCCTGTCTCTGTCCCAGTCTCTGTCTCTGTCTCCGTCTCTGTTTGTGTCTCTGCCTCTGCCTCTGTCTCTGTCTCTGTCTCTGTCGCTGTCTCTCCCTCTGTCTCTGTTTCCGTCTCTGTCCCTGGCTCTGTCTCTGCCTCTGTCTCCGTCTCTGTCCCTGTCTCGGTCTTTGTCTCCGTCTCTGCCTCTGACTCTATCTCCGTCTCTGTCTCTGTCTCTGTCTCTGTCTCTGTCTCTGTCTCTGTCTCTGTCTCTGTCTCTGTCTCTATCTCTGTCTCTGTCTCTGTCTCTATCTCTGTCTCTGGCTCTGTCTCTGTCTCTGTCTCTGTCTCTGTCCCTGTCTCTGTCTCTCCCTCTGCCTCTGCCTCTGTCTCTGTCTCTGTCTCTGTCTCTGTCTCTGTTTCTGTCTCTGTCTCTGTCTCTGCCTCTGCCTCTGTCTCTGTCTCTGTCTCTGTCTCTGTCTCTGTCTCTGTCTCTGTCTCTGTATCTATATCTGCCTCTGACTCTGTCGCTGCCCCTGTCTCTGTCTCTGTCTCTGTCTCTGTCTCTGTCTCTGTCTCTATCTCTGTCTCTGTCTCTGTCTCTGTCTCTGTCTCTGTCTCTGTCTCTGTCCCTGTCTCTGTCTCTGTCTGAGACTCTGCCTCTGTCTCTGTCTCTGTCTCTATCTCCGTCTCTGTCTCTGTCTCTGCTTCTGTCTCTGTCTCTGTCTCTGTCTCTGTCTCTGTCTCTGTCTCTGTTTCTGTATCTGTCTCTGTCTCTGTCTCTGTCTCTGTCTCTGTCTCTGTCTCTGTCCCTGTCTCTGTCTCTGTCTCTGTCTCTGTCTCTGTCTCTGTCTCTGTCTCTGTCTCTGTCTCTGTCTCTGTCTCTGTCTCTGTCTCTGCCTCTGCCTCTGTCTCTGTCTCTGTCTCTGTCTCTGTCGCTGTCTCTCCCTCTGTCCCTGTCTCCGTCTCTGTCCCTGGCTGTGTCTCTGCCTCTGTCTCCGTCTCTGTCTCTGTCTCGGTCTTTGTCTCCGTCTCTGTCTCTGTCTCTGCCTCTGACTCTGTCGCTGCCCCTGTCTATGTCTCTGTCTCTGTCTGCGTATCTGTCTCTGTCTCTGTCTCTATCTCCGTCTCTGTCTCTGTCTCTGTCTCTGTCTCTGTCTCTGCCTCTGTCACCGTCTCTGTCTCTGTCTCGGTCTTTGTCTCTCTCTGTCTCTGTCTCTGTCTCTGTCTCTGTCTCTGTCTCTGTCTCTGTATCTATCTCTGCCTCTGACTCTGTCGCTGCCCCTGTCTCTGTCCCAGTCTCTGTCTCTGTCTCCTTCTCTGTTTGTGTCTCTGCCTCTGCCCCTGTCTCTGTCTCTGTCTCTGTCGCTGTCTCTCCCTCTGTCTCTGTTTCCGTCTCTGTCCCTGGCTCTGTCTCTGCCTCTGTCTCCGTCTCTGTCCCTGTCTCGGTCTTTGTCTCCGTCTCTGCCTCTGATTCTATCTCCGTCTCTGTCTCTGTCTCTGTCTCTGTCTCTGTCTCTGTCTCTGTCTCTGTCTCTGTCTCTGTCTCTGCCTCTGCCTCTGACTCTGTCTCTATCTCTGTCGATGTCTCTCCCTCTGTCCCTGTCTCCGTCTCTGTCCCTGGCTCTGTCTCTGCCTCTGTCTCCGTCTCTGTCTCTGTCTCGGTCTTTGTCTCCGTCTCTGTCTCTGTCTCTGCCTCTGACTCTGTCGCTGCCCCTGTCTATGTCTCTGTCTCTGTCTGCGTATCTGTCTCTGTCTCTGTCTCTATCTCCGTCTCTGTCTCTGTCTCTGTCTCTGTCTCTGTCTCTGCCTCTGTCACCGTCTCTGTCTCTGTCTCGGTCTTTGTCTCTCTCTGTCTCTGTCTCTGTCTCTGTCTCTGTCTCTGTCTCTGTCTCTGTCTCTGTTTCTGTCTCTGTCCGTGTCTCTGTCTGAGCCTCTGCCTCTGCCTCTGTCTCTGTCTCTGTCTCTGTCTCTGTCTCTGTCTCTGTCTCTGTCTCTGTCTCTGTCTCTGTCTCTGTCTCTGTCACTGTCTCTGTCTCCGTCTCTGTCCATGGCTCTGTCTCTGCCTCTGTCTCCGTCTCTGTCTCTGTCTCGGACTTTGCCTCCGTCTCTGCCTCCGTCTCCGTCTCTGCCTCTGTCTCCGTCTCTGTCTCTGTATCGGTCTCTGTCTCTGTCTCTGTCTCTGTCGCTGCCTCTCCCTCTGTCTCTGTCTCCGTCGCTGTCACTGGCTCTGTCTCTGCCTCTGTCTCCGTCTCTGTCTCTGTGTCTGTATCTGTCTCTGTCTCTGTCTCTGTCTCTGTCTCCGTCTCTGTCCCTGGCTCTGTATCTGCCTCTGTCTCCCTCTCTGTCTCTGTCCCGGTCTTTGTCTCCGCCTCTGTCTCTGTCTCTCTCTCTGTCTCTGTCTCTGCCTCTGTCACCGTCTCTGTCTCTGTCTCGGACTTTGTCTCTGTCTCTGTCTCTGTCGCTGTCCCTGTCTATGTCTCTGTCCCAGTCTCTGTCTCTGTCTCCGTCTCTGTCCCTGGCTCTGTCTGTGCCTCTGTCACCGTCTCTGTCTCTGTCTCTGTCTCGGTCTTTGTCCCCGTCTCTGTCTCTGTCTCTGTCTCTGTCTCTGCCTCTGCCTCTGTCTCTGTCTCTGTCCCTGGCTCCGTCTCTGCCTCTGTCTCCGTCTCTGGCTCTGTTTCTGTCTCTATCTCCGTCACTGTCTCTGTCTCTGTCTCTGTCTCCGTCTCTGTCTCTGTATCGGTCTCTGTCTCTGTCTCTGTCTCTGTCGCTGTCTCTCCCTCTGTCTCTGTCTCCGTCGCTGTCACTGGCTCTGTCTCTGCCTCTGTCTCCGTCTCTGTCTCTGTGTCTGTATCTGTCTCTGTCTCTGTCTCTGTCTCTGTCTCCGTCTCTGTCCCTGGCTCTGTATCTTCCTCTGTCTCCCTCTCTGTCTCTGTCCCGGTCTTTGTCTCCGCCTCTGTCTCTGTCTCTGTCTCTGTCTCTGTCTCTGTCTCTGCCTCTGTCACCGTCTCTGTCTCTGTCTCGGTCTTTGTCTCTGTCTCTGTCTCTGTCTCTGTCTCTGTCTCTGTCTCTGTCTCTGTCTCTGTCTCTGTCTCTGTCTCCGTCTCTGTCCCTGGCTCTGTATCTGCCTCTGTCTCCGTCTCTGTCTCTGTCCCGGTCTTTGTCTCCGCCTCTGACTCTGTCTCTGTCTCTGTCTCTGCCTCTGTCACCGTCTCTGTCTCTGTCTCGGTCTTTGTCTCTGTCTCTGACTCTGTCTCTGTCTCTGCCTCTGTCTCTGTCTCTGTCTCTGTCTCTGTCTCTGTCTCTGTCTCTGTCTCTGTCACTGTCTCTGTCTCTGTCTCTGTCGCTGTCTCTGTCTCTGTCTCTGTCTCTGTCTCTGTCTCTGTCTCTGTCTCTGCCTCTGTCTCCGTCTCTGTCTCAGTCTCTGTCTCTGTCTCTGTGTATATCTCTGCCTCTGACTCTGTCGCTGCCCCTGTCTATGTCTCTGTCTCTGTCTGCGTATCTGTCTCTGTCTCCGTCTCTGTCCCAGTCTCTGTCTCTGTCTCCGTCTCTGTCTCTGGCTCTGTCTGTGCCTCTGTCACCGTCTCTGTCTCTGTCTCTGTCTCTGTCTCTGTCTCTGTCTCTGTCTCTGTCTCTGTCTCTGTCTCTGCCTCTGTCTCCGTCTCTGTCTCTGTCTCGGTCTTTGTCTCCGTCTCTGTCTCCGTTTCGGTCTCTGACTCTGTCTCTATCTCTGTCTCTGTCTCTGTCTCTGACTCTGTCTCTGTCTCTGTCTCTGTCTCTGTCTCTGTCTCTGTCTCTGTCTCTGTCTCCGTCTCTGTCTCTGTCTCTGTCCCTGTCTCTGTCTCTGTCTCTGTCTCTGTCTCTGTCTCTGTCTCTGTCTCTGTCTCTGTCTCTGCCTCTGCCTCTGACTCTGTCTCTGTCTCTGTCGCTGTCTCTCCCTCTGTCCCTGTCTCCGTCTCTGTCCCTGGCTCTGTCTCTGCCTCTGTCTCCGTCTCTGTCTCTGTCTCTGCTTCTGTCTCTGTCTCTGTCTCTGTCTCTGTCTCTGTCTCTGTCTCTGTTTCTGTATCTGTCTCTGTCTCTGTCTCTGTCTCTGTCTCTGTCTCTGTCTCTGTCCCTGTCTCTGTCTCTGTCTCTGTCTCTGTCTCTGTCTCTGTCTCTGTCTCTGTCTCTGTCTCTGTCTCTGTCTCTGTCTCTGTCTCTGTCTCTGCCTCTGCCTCTGACTCTGTCTCTATCTCTGTCGCTGTCTCTCCCTCTGTCCCTGTCTCCGTCTCTGTCCCTGGCTCTGTCTCTGCCTCTGTCTCCGTCTCTGTCTCTGTCTCGGTCTTTGTCTCCGTCTCTGTCTCTGTCTCTGCCTCTGACTCTGTCGCTGCCCCTGTCTATGTCTCTGTCTCTGTCTGCGTATCTGTCTCTGTCTCTGTCTCTATCTCCGTCTCTGTCTCTGTCTCTGTCTCTGTCTCTGTCTCTGCCTCTGTCACCGTCTCTGTCTCTGTCTCGGTCTTTGTCTCTCTCTGTCTCTGTCTCTGTCTCTGTCTCTGTCTCTGTCTCTGTCTCTGTATCTATCTCTGCCTCTGACTCTGTCGCTGCCCCTGTCTCTGTCCCAGTCTCTGTCTCTGTCTCCTTCTCTGTTTGTGTCTCTGCCTCTGCCTCTGTCTCTGTCTCTGTCTCTGTCGCTGTCTCTCCCTCTGTCTCTGTTTCCGTCTCTGTCCCTGGCTCTGTCTCTGCCTCTGTCTCCGTCTCTGTCCCTGTCTCGGTCTTTGTCTCCGTCTCTGCCTCTGATTCTATCTCCGTCTCTGTCTCTGTCTCTGTCTCTGTCTCTGTCTCTGTCTCTGTCTCTGTCTCTGTCTCTGCCTCTGCCTCTGACTCTGTCTCTATCTCTGTCGATGTCTCTCCCTCTGTCCCTGTCTCCGTCTCTGTCCCTGGCTCTGTCTCTGCCTCTGTCTCCGTCTCTGTCTCTGTCTCGGTCTTTGTCTCCGTCTCTGTCTCTGTCTCTGCCTCTGACTCTGTCGCTGCCCCTGTCTATGTCTCTGTCTCTGTCTGCGTATCTGTCTCTGTCTCTGTCTCTATCTCCGTCTCTGTCTCTGTCTCTGTCTCTGTCTCTGTCTCTGCCTCTGTCACCGTCTCTGTCTCTGTCTCGGTCTTTGTCTCTCTCTGTCTCTGTCTCTGTCTCTGTCTCTGTCTCTGTCTCTGTCTCTGTCTCTGTTTCTGTCTCTGTCCGTGTCTCTGTCTGAGCCTCTGCCTCTGCCTCTGTCTCTGTCTCTGTCTCTGTCTCTGTCTCTGTCTCTGTCTCTGTCTCTGTCTCTGTCTCTGTCTCTGTCTCTGTCACTGTCTCTGTCTCCGTCTCTGTCCATGGCTCTGTCTCTGCCTCTGTCTCCGTCTCTGTCTCTGTCTCGGACTTTGCCTCCGTCTCTGCCTCCGTCTCCGTCTCTGCCTCTGTCTCCGTCTCTGTCTCTGTATCGGTCTCTGTCTCTGTCTCTGTCTCTGTCGCTGCCTCTCCCTCTGTCTCTGTCTCCGTCGCTGTCACTGGCTCTGTCTCTGCCTCTGTCTCCGTCTCTGTCTCTGTGTCTGTATCTGTCTCTGTCTCTGTCTCTGTCTCTGTCTCTGTCTCTGTCTCTGCCTCTGTCTCCGTCTCTGTCTCAGTCTCTGTCTCTGTCTCTGTGTATATCTCTGCCTCTGACTCTGTCGCTGCCCCTGTCTATGTCTCTGTCTCTGTCTGCGTATCTGTCTCTGTCTCCGTCTCTGTCCCAGTCTCTGTCTCTGTCTCCGTCTCTGTCTCTGGCTCTGTCTGTGCCTCTGTCACCGTCTCTGTCTCTGTCTCTGTCTCTGTCTCTGTCTCTGTCTCTGTCTCTGTCTCTGTCTCTGTCTCTGCCTCTGTCTCCGTCTCTGTCTCTGTCTCGGTCTTTGTCTCCGTCTCTGTCTCCGTTTCGGTCTCTGACTCTGTCTCTATCTCTGTCTCTGTCTCTGTCTCTGACTCTGTCTCTGTCTCTGTCTCTGTCTCTGTCTCTGTCTCTGTCTCTGTCTCTGTCTCCGTCTCTGTCTCTGTCTCTGTCCCTGTCTCTGTCTCTGTCTCTGTCTCTGTCTCTGTCTCTGTCTCTGTCTCTGTCTCTGTCTCTGCCTCTGCCTCTGACTCTGTCTCTGTCTCTGTCGCTGTCTCTCCCTCTGTCCCTGTCTCCGTCTCTGTCCCTGGCTCTGTCTCTGCCTCTGTCTCCGTCTCTGTCTCTGTCTCGGTCTTTGTCTCCGTCTCTGTCTCTGTCTCTGTCTCTGTCCCAGTCTCTGTCTCTGTCTCCGTCTCTGTCCCTGGCTCTGTCTGTGCCTCTGTCACCGTCTCTGTCTCTGTCTCTGTCTCGGTCTTTGTCCCCGTCTCTGTCTCTGTCTCTGTCTCTGTCTCTGCCTCTGCCTCTGTCTCTGTCTCTGTCCCTGGCTCCGTCTCTGCCTCTGTCTCCGTCTCTGGCTCTGTTTCTGTCTCTATCTCCGTCACTGTCTCTGTCTCTGTCTCTGTCTCCGTCTCTGTCTCTGTATCGGTCTCTGTCTCTGTCTCTGTCTCTGTCGCTGTCTCTCCCTCTGTCTCTGTCTCCGTCGCTGTCACTGGCTCTGTCTCTGCCTCTGTCTCCGTCTCTGTCTCTGTGTCTGTATCTGTCTCTGTCTCTGTCTCTGTCTCTGTCTCCGTCTCTGTCCCTGGCTCTGTATCTTCCTCTGTCTCCCTCTCTGTCTCTGTCCCGGTCTTTGTCTCCGCCTCTGTCTCTGTCTCTGTCTCTGTCTCTGTCTCTGTCTCTGCCTCTGTCACCGTCTCTGTCTCTGTCTCGGTCTTTGTCTCTGTCTCTGTCTCTGTCTCTGTCTCTGTCTCTGTCTCTGTCTCTGTCTCTGTCTCTGTCTCCGTCTCTGTCCCTGGCTCTGTATCTGCCTCTGTCTCCGTCTCTGTCTCTGTCCCGGTCTTTGTCTCCGCCTCTGACTCTGTCTCTGTCTCTGTCTCTGCCTCTGTCACCGTCTCTGTCTCTGTCTCGGTCTTTGTCTCTGTCTCTGACTCTGTCTCTGTCTCTGCCTCTGTCTCTGTCTCTGTCTCTGTCTCTGTCTCTGTCTCTGTCTCTGTCTCTGTCACTGTCTCTGTCTCTGTCTCTGTCGCTGTCTCTGTCTCTGTCTCTGTCTCTGTCTCTGTCTCTGTCTCTGTCTCTGCCTCTGTCTCCGTCTCTGTCTCAGTCTCTGTCTCTGTCTCTGTGTATATCTCTGCCTCTGACTCTGTCGCTGCCCCTGTCTATGTCTCTGTCTCTGTCTGCGTATCTGTCTCTGTCTCCGTCTCTGTCCCAGTCTCTGTCTCTGTCTCCGTCTCTGTCTCTGGCTCTGTCTGTGCCTCTGTCACCGTCTCTGTCTCTGTCTCTGTCTCTGTCTCTGTCTCTGTCTCTGTCTCTGTCTCTGTCTCTGTCTCTGCCTCTGTCTCCGTCTCTGTCTCTGTCTCGGTCTTTGTCTCCGTCTCTGTCTCCGTTTCGGTCTCTGACTCTGTCTCTATCTCTGTCTCTGTCTCTGTCTCTGACTCTGTCTCTGTCTCTGTCTCTGTCTCTGTCTCTGTCTCTGTCTCTGTCTCTGTCTCCGTCTCTGTCTCTGTCTCTGTCCCTGTCTCTGTCTCTGTCTCTGTCTCTGTCTCTGTCTCTGTCTCTGTCTCTGTCTCTGTCTCTGTCTCTGCCTCTGCCTCTGACTCTGTCTCTGTCTCTGTCGCTGTCTCTCCCTCTGTCCCTGTCTCCGTCTCTGTCCCTGGCTCTGTCTCTGCCTCTGTCTCCGTCTCTGTCTCTGTCTCGGTCTTTGTCTCCGTCTCTGTCTCTGTCTCTGTCTCTGTCTCTGTCTATGTCTCTGTCTCTGTCTCTGTCTCTGTCTCTGTCTCTGTCTCTGTCTGTGTCTCTGTCTCCGTCTCTGACTCTGTTTCTGTCTCTATCTCCGTCTCTGTCTCTGTCTCTGTCTCTGTCTCTGTCTCTGTCTCTGTCTCTGTCTCTGTCTCTGTCTCTGTCTCTGCCTCTGTCTCCGTCTCTGTCTCTGTCTCGGTCTTTGTCTCCGTCTCTGTCTCCGTTTCGGTCTCTGACTCTGTCTCTATCTCTGTCTCTGTCTCTGTCTCTGACTCTGTCTCTGTCTCTGTCTCTGTCTCTGTCTCTGTCTCTGTCTCTGTCTCTGTCTCCGTCTCTGTCTCTGTCTCTGTCCCTGTCTCTGTCTCTGTCTCTGTCTCTGTCTCTGTCTCTGTCTCTGTCTCTGTCTCTGCCTCTGCCTCTGACTCTGTCTCTGTCTCTGTCGCTGTCTCTCCCTCTGTCCCTGTCTCCGTCTCTGTCCCTGGCTCTGTCTCTGCCTCTGTCTCCGTCTCTGTCTCTGTCTCGGTCTTTGTCTCCGTCTCTGTCTCTGTCTCTGTCTCAGTCTCTGTCTCTGTCTCTGTCTCTGTCTCTGTCTCTGTCTCTGTCTCTGTCTCTGTCTGTGTCTCTGTCTCCGTCTCTGACTCTGTTTCTGTCTCTATCTCTGTCTCTGTCTCCGTCTCTGTCTCTGCCTCTGTCTCTGTCTCTGTCTCTGTCTCTGTCGCTGTCTCTCCCTCTGTCTCTGTCTCTGTCTCTGTCCCTGTCTCTGTCTGAGACTCTGCCTCTGTCTCTGTCTCTGTCTCTGTCTCTGTCTCTGTCTCTGTCTCTGTCTCTGTCTCTGTCTCTGTCTCTGTGTCTGTCTCTGTCTCTGTCTCTGTCTCTGTCTCTGTCTCTGTCTCTGTCTCTGTCTCTGCCTCTGCCTCTGTCTCTGTCTCTGTCTCTGTCGCTGTCTCCCCCTCTGTCCCTGTCTCCGTCTCTGTCCCTGGCTCTGTCTCTGTCCCTGGCTCTGTCTCTGCCTCTGTCTCTGCCTCTGTCACCGTCTCTGTCTCTGTCTCGGTCTTTGCCTCTGTCTCTGTCTCTGTCTCTGTCTCTGTCTCTGTCTCTGTCTCTGTCTCTGTCTCTGTCTCTGTCTCTGCCTCTGTCTCTGTCTCTGTCTCTGTCTCTGTCTCTGTCTCTGTCTCTGTCTCTGACTCTGTCCCTGTCTCTGTCTCTGTCTCTGTCTCTGTCTCTGTCTCTGTCTCTGTCTCTGTCTCTGTCTCTGTCTCTGTCTCTGTCTCTGCCTCAGTCACTGTCTCTATCTCTGTCTCTGCCTCTGTCTCTGTCTCTGTCTCTGTCTCTGTCTCTGTCGCTGTCTCTCCCTCTGTCTCTGTCCCTGTCTCTGTCTGAGACTCTGCCTCTGTCTCTGTCTCTGTCTCTGTCTCTGTCTCTGTCTCTGTCTCTGTCTCTGTCTCTGTCTCTGCCTCTGCCTCTGTCTCTGTCTCTGTCTCTGTCGCTGTCTCTCCCTCTGTCCCTGTCTCCGTCTCTGTCCCTGGCTCTGTCTCTGTCCCTGGCTCTGTCTCTGCCTCTGTCTCTGCCTCTGTCACCGTCTCTGTCTCTGTCTCGGTCTTTGTCTCTGTCTCTGTCTCTGTCTCTGTCTCTGTCTCTGTCTCTGTCTCCGTCTCTGTCTCTGTCTCTGTCTCTGTCTCTGTCTCTGTCTCTGCCTCTGTCTCTGTCTCTGTCTCTGTCTCTGTCTCTGCCTCTGTCTCCGTCTCTGTCTCTGTCTCGGTCTTTGTCTCCGTCTCTGTCTCCGTTTCGGTCTCTGACTCTGTCTCTATCTCCGTCTCTGTCTCTGTCTCTGTCTCTGCCTCCGTCTCCGTCTCTGCCTCTGTCTCCGTCTCTGTCTCTGTATCGGTCTCTGTCTCTGTCTCTGTCTCTGTCTCTGCCTCCGTCTCCGTCTCTGCCTCTGTCTCCGTCTCTGTCTCTGTATCGGTCTCTGTCTCTGTCTCTGTCTCTGTCGCTGTCTCTCCCTCTGTCTCTGTCTCCGTCGCTGTCACTGGCACTGTCTCTGCCTCTGTCTCCGTCTCTGTCTCTGTGTCTGTATCTGTCTCTGTCTCTGTCTCTGTCTCTGTCTCCGTCTCTGTCCCTGGCTCTGTATCTGCCTCTGTCTCCCTCTCTGTCTCTGTCCCGGTCTTTGTCTCCGCCCCTGTCTCTGTCTCTGTCTCTGTCTCTGTCTCTGCCTCTGTCACCGTCTCTGTCTCTGTCTCGGTCTTTGTCTCTGTCTCTGTCTCTGTCTCTGTCCCTGTCTATGTCTCTGTCCCAGTCTCTGTCTCTGTCTCCGTCTCTGTCCCTGGCTCTGTCTGTGCCTCTGTCACCGTCTCTGTCTCTGTGTCTGTCTCGGTCTTTGTCCCCGTCTCTGTCTCTGTCTCTGTCTCTGCCTCTGCCTCTGTCTCTGTCTCTGTCCCTGGCTCCGTCTCTGCCTCTGTCTCCGTCTCTGGCTCTGTTTCTGTCTCTATCTCCGTCACTGTCTCTGTCTCTGTCTCTGTCTCTGTCTCTGTCTCTGTCTCTGTCTCTGTCTCTGTCTCTGTCTCCGTCTCTGTCCCTGGCTCTGTATCTGCCTCTGTCTCCGTCTCTGTCTCTGTCCCGGTCTTTGTCTCCGCCTCTGTCTCTGTCTCTGTCTCTGTCTCTGTCTCTGTCTCTGCCTCTGTCACCGTCTCTGTCTCTGTCTCGGTCTTTGTCTCTGTCTCTGTCTCTGTCTCTGTCTCTGTCTCTGTCTCTGTCTCTGTCTCTGTCTCCGTCTCTGTCCCTGGCTCTGTCTGTGCCTCTGTCACCGTCTCTGTCTCTGTCTCTGTCTCTGTCTCTGTCTCTGTCTCTGTCTCTGTCTCTGCCTCTGTCTCCGTCTCTGTCTCTGTCTCGGTCTTTGTCTCCGTCTCTGTCTCCGTTTCGGTCTCTGACTCTGTCTCTATCTCCGTCTCTGTCTCTGTCTCTGCCTCCGTCTCCGTCTCTGCCTCTGTCTCCGTCTCTGTCTCTGTATCGGTCTCTGTCTCTGTCTCTGTCGCTGTCTCTGTCTCTGTCCCTGCTTCTGTCTGAGACTCTGCCTCTGTCTCTGTCTCTGTCTCTGTCTCTGTCTCTGTCTCTGTCTCCGCCTCTGTCTCTGTCTCCGTCTCTGTCTCTGTCTCTGTCTCTGTCTCTGTCTCTGTCTCTGCCTCTGCCTCTGTCTCTGTCTCTGTCTCTGTCTCTGTCGCTGTCTCTCCCTCTGTCCCTGTCTCCGTCTCTGTCCCTGGCTGTGTCTCTGCCTCTGTCTCCGTCTCTGTCCCTGTCTCGGTATTTGTCTCCGTCTCTGTCTCTGTCTCTGTCTCTGTCTCTGTCTATGGCTCTGTCTCTATCTCTGTTTCTGTCTCTGTCTCTGTCTCTGTCTCTGTCTCTGTCTCTGTCCCCGTCTCTGTCTCTGTCTCTGCCTCTGCCTCTGTCTATGTCTCTGTCTCTGTCGCTGTCTCTCCCTCTGCCTCTGTCTCTGTCTCTGTCTCTGTCTCTGTCCCCGTCTCTGTCTCTGTCTCTGCCTCTGCCTCTGTCTATGTCTCTGTCTCTGTCGCTGTCTCTCCCTCTGCCTCTGCCTCTGTCTCTGTCTCTGTCTCTGTCTCTGTCTCTGTTTCTGTCTCTGTCTCTGTCTCTGCCTCTGCCTCTGTCTCTGTCTCTGTCTCTGTCTCTGTATCTATATCTGCCTCTGACTCTGTCGCTGCCCCTGTCTCTGTCTCTGTCTCTGTCTCTGTCTCTGTCTCTGTCTCTGTCTCTGTCTCTGTCTCTGTCTCTGTCTCTATCTCTGTCTCTGTCTCTGTCTCTGTCTCTGTCTCTGTCTCTGTCCCTGTCTCTGTCTCTGTCTGAGACTCTGCCTCTGTCTCTGTCTCTGTCTCTGTCTCTGTCTCTGTCTCTGTCTCTGTCTCTGTCTCTGCCTCTGCCTCTGTCTCTGTCTCTGTCTCTGTCGCTGTCTCTCCCTCTGTCCCTGTCTCCGTCTCTGTCCCTGGCTCTGTCTCTGTCCCTGGCTCTGTCTCTGCCTCTGTCTCTGCCTCTGTCACCGTCTCTGTCTCTGTCTCGGTCTTTGTCTCTGTCTCTGTCTCTGTCTCTGTCTCTGTCTCTGTCTCTGTCTCTGTCTCCGTCTCTGCCTCTGTCTCTGTCTCTGTCTCTGTCTCTGTCTCTGTCTCTGTCTCTGTCTCTGTCTCTGTCTCTGTCTCTGTCTCTGCCTCTGTCTCCGTCTCTGTCTCTGTCTCGGTCTTTGTCTCCGTCTCTGTCTCCGTTTCGGTCTCTGACTCTGTCTCTATCTCCGTCTCTGTCTCTGTCTCTGTCTCTGCCTCCGTCTCCGTCTCTGCCTCTGTCTCCGTCTCTGTCTCTGTATCGGTCTCTGTCTCTGTCTCTGTCTCTGTCGCTGTCTCTCCCTCTGTCTCTGTCTCCGTCGCTGTCACTGGCACTGTCTCTGCCTCTGTCTCCGTCTCTGTCTCTGTGTCTGTATCTGTCTCTGTCTCTGTCTCTGTCTCTGTCTCCGTCTCTGTCCCTGGCTCTGTATCTGCCTCTGTCTCCCTCTCTGTCTCTGTCCCGGTCTTTGTCTCCGCCCCTGTCTCTGTCTCTGTCTCTGTCTCTGTCTCTGCCTCTGTCACCGTCTCTGTCTCTGTCTCGGTCTTTGTCTCTGTCTCTGTCTCTGTCTCTGTCCCTGTCTATGTCTCTGTCACAGTCTCTGTCTCTGTCTCCGTCTCTGTCCCTGGCTCTGTCTGTGCCTCTGTCACCGTCTCTGTCTCTGTGTCTGTCTCGGTCTTTGTCCCCGTCTCTGTCTCTGTCTCTGTCTCTGCCTCTGCCTCTGTCTCTGTCTCTGTCCCTGGCTCCGTCTCTGCCTCTGTCTCCGTCTCTGGCTCTGTTTCTGTCTCTATCTCCGTCACTGTCTCTGTCTCTGTCTCTGTCTCTGTCTCTGTCTCTGTCTCTGTCTCTGTCTCTGTCTCTGTCTCTGTCTCCGTCTCTGTCCCTGGCTCTGTATCTGCCTCTGTCTCCGTCTCTGTCTCTGTCCCGGTCTTTGTCTCCGCCCCTGTCTCTGTCTCTGTCTCTGTCTCTGTCTCTGCCTCTGTCACCGTCTCTGTCTCTGTCTCGGTCTTTGTCTCTGTCTCTGTCTCTGTCTCTGTCCCTGTCTATGTCTCTGTCCCAGTCTCTGTCTCTGTCTCCGTCTCTGTCCCTGGCTCTGTCTGTGCCTCTGTCACCGTCTCTGTCTCTGTGTCCGTCTCGGTCTTTGTCCCCGTCTCTGTCCCTGGCTCTGTCTGTGCCTCTGTCACCGTCTCTGTCTCTGTCTCTGGCTCCGTCTCTGTCTCTGTCTCTGTCTCTGCCTCTGTCTCCGTCTCTGTCTCTGTCTCGGTCTTTGTCTCCGTCTCTGTCTCCGTTTCGGTCTCTGACTCTGTCTCTATCTCCGTCTCTGTCTCTGTCTCTGCCTCCGTCTCCGTCTCTGCCTCTGTCTCCGTCTCTGTCTCTGTATCGGTCTCTGTCTCTGTCTCTGTCTCTGTCGCTGTCTCTCCCTCTGTCTCTGTCTCCGTCGCTGTCCCTGGCTCTGTCTCTGCCTCTGTCTCCGTCTCTGTCTCTGTCTCTGTATCTGTCTCTGTCTCTGTCTCTGTCTCTGTCTCCGTCTCTGTCCCTGGCTCTGTATCTGCCTCTGTCTCCGTCTCTGCCTCTGTCCCGGTCTTTGTCTCCGCCTCTGTCTCCGTTTCGGTCTCTGACTCTGTCTGTGTCTCTGTCTCTGTCTCCGTCTCTGTCTCTGCCGCTGTCTCTGTCTCTGTCTCTGTCTCTGTCTCTATCTCCGTCTCTGTCTCTGTCTCTGTCTCTGTCTCTGTCTCTGTCTCTGTCTCTGTCTCTGTCTCTGTCTCTGTCTCTGTCTCTGTCTCTGTCTCTGTCTCTGTCTCTGTCTCTGTCTCTGTCCCTGTCACTGTCTCTGTCTCTACCTCTGTCTCTGTCTCTGTCTCTGTCTCTGCCTCTGTCTCTGTCTCTGTCTCTGTCTCAGTCTCTGTCTCTGTCTCTGTGTCTATCTCTGCCTCTGACTCTGTCGCTGCCGCTGTCTATGTCTCTGTCTCTGTCTGCGTATCTGTCTCTGTCTCCGTCTCTGTCCCAGTCTCTGTCTCTGTCTCCGTCTCTGTCCCTGGCTCTGTCTGTGCCTCTGTCTCCGTCTCTGTCTCTGTCTCGGTCTTTGCCTCCGCCTCTGTCTCCGTTTCTGTCTCTGTCTCTGTCTCTATCTCCGTCTCTGTCTCTGTCCCTGTCTCTGTCCCTGTCTCTGTCTCTGTCTCTGTCTCTGTCTCTGTCTCTGCCTCTGTCACTGTCTCTATCTCTGTCTCTGCCTCTGTCTCTGTCTCTGTCTCTGTCTCTGTCGCTGTCTCTCCCTCTGTCTCTGTCTCTGTCTCTGTCCCTGCTTCTGTCTGAGACTCTGCCTCTGTCTCTGTCTCTGTCTCTGTCTCTGTCTCTGTCTCTGTCTCCGTCTCTGTCTCTGTCTCTGTCTCTGTCTCTGTCTCTGTCTCTGCCTCTGCCTCTGTCTCTGTCTCTGTCTCTGTCTCTGTCGCTGTCTCTCCCTCTGTCCCTGTCTCCGTCTCTGTCCCTGGCTGTGTCTCTGCCTCTGTCTCCGTCTCTGTCCCTGTCTCGGTATTTGTCTCCGTCTCTGTCTCTGTCTCTGTCTCTGTCTATGGCTCTGTCTCTGTCTCTGTTTCTGTCTCTGTCTCTGTCTCTGTCTCTGTCTCTGTCTCTGTCCCCGTCTCTGTCTCTGTCTCTGCCTCTGCCTCTGTCTATGTCTCTGTCTCTGTCGCTGTCTCTCCCTCTGCCTCTGTCTCTGTCTCTGTCTCTGTCTCTGTCCCCGTCTCTGTCTCTGTCTCTGCCTCTGCCTCTGTCTATGTCTCTGTCTCTGTCGCTGTCTCTCCCTCTGCCTCTGCCTCTGTCTCTGTCTCTGTCTCTGTCTCTGTCTCTGTTTCTGTCTCTGTCTCTGTCTCTGCCTCTGCCTCTGTCTCTGTCTCTGTCTCTGTCTCTGTATCTATATCTGCCTCTGACTCTGTCGCTGCCCCTGTCTCTGTCTCTGTCTCTGTCTCTGTCTCTGTCTCTGTCTCTGTCTCTGTCTCTGTCTCTGTCTCTGTCTCTGTCTCTGTCTCTGTCTCTGTCTCTATCTCTGTCTCTGTCTCTGTCTCTGTCTCTGTCTCTGTCTCTGTCTCTGTCCCTGTCTCTGTCTCTGTCTGAGACTCTGCCTCTGTCTCTGTCTCTGTCTCTATCTCCGTCTCTGTCTCTGTCTCTGCTTCTGTCTCTGTCTCTGTCTCTGTCTCTGTCTCTGTCTCTGTCTCTGTCTCTGTTTCTGTATCTGTCTCTGTCTCTGTCTCTGTCTCTGTCTCTGTCTCTGTCTCTATCCCTGTCTCTGTCTCTGTCTCTGTCTCTGTCTCTGTCTCTGTCTCTGTCTCTGTCTCTGTCTCTGTCTCTGTATCTATCTCTGCCTCTGACTCTGTCGCTGCCCCTGTCTCTGTCCCAGTCTCTGTCTCTGTCTCCGTCTCTGTTTGTGTCTCTGCCTCTGCCTCTGTCTCTGTCTCTGTCTCTGTCTCTGTCGCTGTCTCTCCCTCTGTCTCTGTTTCCGTCTCTGTCCCTGGCTCTGTCTCTGCCTCTGTCTCCGTCTCTGTCCCTGTCTCGGTCTTTGTCTCCGTCTCTGCCTCTGACTCTATCTCCGTCTCTGTCTCTGTCTCTGTCTCTGTCTCTGTCTCTGTCTCTGTCTCTGTCTCTGTCTCTGTCTCTGTCTCTGTCTCTGTCTCTGTCTCTGTCTCTGTCTCTGCCTCTGCCTCTGACTCTGTCTCTATCTCTGTCGCTGTCTCTCCCTCTGTCCCTGTCTCCGTCTCTGTCCCTGGCTCTGTCTCTGCCTCTGTCTCCGTCTCTGTCTCTGTCTCGGTCTTTATCTCCGTCTCTGTCTCTGTCTCTGCCTCTGACTCTGTCGCTGCCCCTGTCTATGTCTCTGTCTCTGTCTGCGTATCTGTCTCTGTCTCTGTCTCTATCTCCGTCTCTGTCTCTGTCTCTGTCTCTGTCTCTGTCTCTGCCTCTGTCACCGTCTCTGTCTCTGTCTCGGTCTTTGTCTCTGTCTCTGTCTCTGCCTCTGCCTCTGTCTATGTCTCTGTCTCTGTCTCTGTCTCTGTCTCTGTCTCTGTCTCTGTCTCTGTTTCTGTCTCTGTCCGTGTCTCTGTCTGAGCCTCTGCCTCTGCCTCTGTCTCTGTCTCTGTCTCTGTCTCTGTCTCTGTCTCTGTCTCTGTCTCTGTCTCTGTCTCTGTCTCTGTCTCTGTCTCTGTCTCTGTCTCTGTCTCTGTCTCTGTCTCTGTCTCTGTCTCTGTCTCTGTCTCTGTCTCTGTCTCTGTCTCTGTCTCTGTCTCTGCCTCTGCCTCTGAGTCTGTCTCTATCTCTGTCGCTGTCTCTCCCTCTGTCCCTGTCTCCGTCTCTGTCCCTGGCTCTGTCTCTGCCTCTGTCTCCGTCTCTGTCTCTGTCTCGGTCTTTGTCTCCGTCTCTGTCTCTGTCTCTGCCTCTGACTCTGTCGCTGCCCCTGTCTATGTCTCTGTCTCTGTCTGCGTATCTGTCTCTGTCCCTGTCTCTATCTCCGTCTCTGTCTCTGTCTCTGTCTCTGTCTCTGTCTCTGTCTCTGCCTCTGTCACCGTCTCTGTCTCTGTCTCGGTCTTTGTCTCTGTCTCCGTCTCTGTCTCTGTCTCCGTCTCTGTCTCTGTGTCTGTATCTGTCTCTGTCTCTGTGTCTGTATCTGTCTCTGTCTCTGTCTCTGTCTCTGTCTCCGTCTCTGTCCCTGGCTCTGTATCTGCCTCTGTCTCCGTCTCTGTCTCTGTCCCGGTCTTTGTCTCCGCCTCTGTCTCTGTCTCTCTCTCTGTCTCTGTCTCTGCCTCTGTCACCGTCTCTGTCTCTGTCTCGGTCTTTGTCTCTGTCTCTGTCTCTGTCTCTGTCCCTGTCTATGTCTCTGTCCCAGTCTCTGTCTCTGTCTCCGTCTCTGTCCCTGGCTCTGTCTGTGCCTCTGTCACCGTCTCTGTCTCTGTCTCTGTCTCGGTCTTTGTCCCCGTCTCTGTCTCTGTCTCTGTCTCTGTCTCTGCCTCTGCCTCTGTCTCTGTCTCTGTCCCTGGCTCCGTCTCTGCCTCTGTCTCCGTCTCTGGCTCTGTTTCTGTCTCTATCTCCGTCACTGTCTCTGTCTCTGTCTCTGTCTCTGTCTCTGTCTCTGTCTCTGTCTCTGTCTCTGTCTCTGTCTCTGTCTCTGTCTCTGTCTCCGTCTCTGTCCCTGGCTCTGTATCTGCCTCTGTCTCCGTCTCTGTCTCTGTCCCGGTCTTTGTCTCCGCCTCTGTCTCTGTCTCTGTCTCTGCCTCTGTCACCGTCTCTGTCTCTGTCTCGGTCTTTGTCTCTGTCTCTGTCTCTGTCTCTGTCTCTGTCTCTGTCTCTGTCTCTGTCTCTGTCTCCGTCTCTGTCCCTGGCTCTGTCTGTGCCTCTGTCACCGTCTCTGTCTCTGTCTCTGTCTCTGTCTCTGTCTCTGTCTCTGTCTCTGCCTCTGTCTCCGTCTCTGTCTCTGTCTCGGTCTTTGTCTCCGTCTCTGTCTCCGTTTCGGTCTCTGACTCTGTCTCTATCTCCGTCTCTGTCTCTGTCTCTGCCTCCGTCTCCGTCTCTGCCTCTGTCTCCGTCTCTGTCTCTGTATCGGTCTCTGTCTCTGTCTCTGTCTCTGTCGCTGTCTCTCCCTCTGTCTCTGTCTCCGTCGCTGTCCCTGGCTCTGTCTCTGCCTCTGTCTCCGTCTCTGTCTCTGTCTCTGTATCTGTCTCTGTCTCTGTCTCTGTCTCTGTCTCCGTCTCTGTCCCTGGCTCTGTATCTGCCTCTGTCTCCGTCTCTGCCTCTGTCCCGGTCTTTGTCTCCGCCTCTGTCTCCGTTTCGGTCTCTGACTCTGTCTGTGTCTCTGTCTCTGTCTCCGTCTCTGTCTCTGCCGCTGTCTCTGTCTCTGTCTCTGTCTCTGTCTCTATCTCCGTCTCTGTCTCTGTCTCTGTCTCTGTCTCTGTCTCTGTCTCTGTCTCTGTCTCTGTCTCTGTCTCTGTCTCTGTCTCTGTCTCTGTCTCTGTCTCTGTCTCTGTCTCTGTCTCTGTCTCTGTCTCTGTCCCTGTCACTGTCTCTGTCTCTGCCTCTGTCTCTGTCTCTGTCTCTGTCTCTGTCTCTGCCTCTGTCTCTGTCTCTGTCTCTGTCTCAGTCTCTGTCTCTGTCTCTGTGTCTATCTCTGCCTCTGACTCTGTCGCTGCCGCTGTCTATGTCTCTGTCTCTGTCTGCGTATCTGTCTCTGTCTCCGTCTCTGTCCCAGTCTCTGTCTCTGTCTCCGTCTCTGTCCCTGGCTCTGTCTGTGCCTCTGTCTCCGTCTCTGTCTCTGTCTCGGTCTTTGCCTCCGCCTCTGTCTCCGTTTCTGTCTCTGTCTCTGTCTCTATCTCCGTCTCTGTCTCTGTCCCTGTCTCTGTCTCTGTCTCTGTCTCTGTCTCTGTCTCTGTCTCTGCCTCTGTCACTGTCTCTATCTCTGTCTCTGCCTCTGTCTCTGTCTCTGTCTCTGTCTCTGTCGCTGTCTCTCCCTCTGTCTCTGTCTCTGTCTCTGTCCCTGCTTCTGTCTGAGACTCTGCCTCTGTCTCTGTCTCTGTTTCTGTCTCTGTCTCTGTCTCTGCCTCTGCCTCTGTCTCTGTCTCTGTCTCTGTCTCTGTATCTATATCTGCCTCTGACTCTGTCGCTGTCTCTGTCTCTGTCTCTGTCTCTGTCTCTGTCTCTGTCTCTGTCTCTGTCTCTGTCTCTGTCTCTGTCTCTGTCTCTGTCTCTATCTCTGTCTCTGTCTCTGTCTCTGTCTCTGTCTCTCTCTCTGTCCCTGTCTCTGTCTCTGTCTGAGACTCTGCCTCTGTCTCTGTCTCTGTCTCTATCTCCGTCTCTGTCTCTGTCTCTGCTTCTGTCTCTGTCTCTGTCTCTGTCTCTGTCTCTGTCTCTGTCTCTGTTTCTGTATCTGTCTCTGTCCCTGTCTCTGTCTCTGTCTCTGTCTCTGTCCCTGTCTCTGTCTCTGTCTCTGTCTCTGTCTCTGTCTCTGTCTCTGTCTCTGTCTCTGTCTCTGTCTCTGTCTCTGTCTCTGTCTCTGTCTCTGTCTCTGTCTCTGTCTCTGTCTCTGTATCTATCTCTGCCTCTGACTCTGTCGCTGCCCCTGTCTCTGTCCCAGTCTCTGTCTCTGTCTCCGTCTCTGTTTGTGTCTCTGCCTCTGCCTCTGTCTCTGTCTCTGTCTCTGTCGCTGTCTCTCCCTCTGTCTCTGTTTCCGTCTCTGTCCCTGGCTCTGTCTCTGCCTCTGTCTCCGTCTCTGTCCCAGTCTCGGTCTTTGTCTCCGTCTCTGCCTCTGACTCTATCTCCGTCTCTGTCTCTGTCTCTGTCTCTGTCTCTGTCTCTGTCTCTGTCTCTGTCTCTGTCTCTGTCTCTGTCTCTGCCCTTGCCTCTGTCTCTGTCTCTGTCCCTGGCTCCGTCTCTGCCTCTGTCTCCGTCTCTGGCTCTGTTTCTGTCTCTATCTCCGTCACTGTCTCTGTCTCTGTCTCTGTCTCTGTCTCTGTCTCTGTCTCTGCCTCTGCCTCTGTCTCTGTCTCTGTCTCTGTCTCTGTCTCTGTCTCTGTCTCTGTCTCTGTCTCCGTCTCTGTCCCTGGCTCTGTATCTGCCTCTGTCTCCGTCTCTGTCTCTGTCCCGGTCTTTGTCTCCGCCTCTGTCTCTGTCTCTGTCTCTGTCTCTGTCTCTGCCTCTGTCACCGTCTCTGTCTCTGTCTCGGTCTTTGTCTCTGTCTCTGACTCTGTCTCTGTCTCTGTCTCTGTCTCTGTCTCTGTCTCTGTCTCTGTCTCTGTCTCTGTCTCTGTCTCTGTCTCTGTCCCTGTCTCTGTCTCTGTCTCTGTCTCTGTCTCTGTCTCTGTCTCTGTCTCTGTCTCTGTATCTATCTCTGCCTCTGACTCTGTCTCTGTCTCTGTCTCTGTCTCTGTCTCTGCCTCTGTCACCGTCTCTGTCTCTGTCTCGGTCTTTGTCTCTGTCTCTGTCTCTGTCTCTGTCTCTGTCTCTGTCTCCGTCTCTGTCCCTGGCTCTGTCTGTGCCTCTGTCACCGTCTCTGTCTCTGTCTCTGTCTCTGTCTCTGTCTCTGTCTCTGTCTCTGCCTCTGTCTCCGTCTCTGTCTCTGTCTCGGTCTTTGTCTCCGACTCTGTCTCCGTTTCGGTCTCTGACTCTGTCTCTATCTCCGTCTCTGTCTCTGTCTCTGCCTCCGTCTCCGTCTCTGCCTCTGTCTCCGTCTCTGTCTCTGTATCGGTCTCTGTCTCTGTCTCTGTCTCTGTCTCTGTCGCTGTCTCTCCCTCTGTCTCTGTCTCCGTCGCTGTCCCTGGCTCTGTCTCTGCCTCTGTCTCCGTCTCTGTCTCTGTCTCTGTATCTGTCTCTGTCTCTGTCTCTGTCTCTGTCTCCGTCTCTGTCCCTGGCTCTGTATCTGCCTCTGTCTCCGTCTCTGCCTCTGTCCCGGTCTTTGTCTCCGCCTCTGTCTCCGTTTCGGTCTCTGACTCTGTCTGTGTCTCTGTCTCTGTCTCCGTCTCTGTCTCTGTCTCTGTCTCTGTCTCTGTCTCTATCTCCGTCTCTGTCTCTGTCTCTGTCTCTGTCTCTGTCTCTGTCTCTGTCTCTGTCTCTGTCTCTGTCTCTGTCTCTGTCTCTGTCTCTGTCTCTGTCTCTGTCTCTGTCCCTGTCACTGTCTCTGCCTCTGTCTCTGTCTCTGTCTCTGTCTCTGTCTCTGTCTCTGTCTCTGTCACTGTCTCTGTCTCTGTCTCTGTCTCTGTCTCTGTCTCTGTCTCTGCCTCTGTCTCTGTCTCTGTCTCTGTCTCTGTCTCTGCCTCTGTCTCTGTCTCTGTCTCTGTCTCAGTCTCTGTCTCTGTCTCTGTGTCTATCTCTGCCTCTGACTCTGTCGCTGCCGCTGTCTATGTCTCTGTCTCTGTCTGCGTATCTGTCTCTGTCTCCGTCTCTGTCCCAGTCTCTGTCTCTGTCTCGGTCTCTGTCCCTGGCTCTGTCTGTGCCTCTGTCTCCGTCTCTGTCTCTGTCTCGGTCTTTGTCTCCGCCTCTGTCTCCGTTTCTGTCTCTGTCTCTGTCTCTATCTCCGTCTCTGTCTCTGTCCCTGTCTCTGTCTCTGTCTCTGTCTCTGTCTCTGTCTCTGTCTCTGCCCCTGTCACTGTCTCTATCTCTGTCTCTGCCTCTGTCTCTGTCTCTGTCTCTGTCTCTGTCGCTGTCTCTCCCTCTGTCTCTGTCTCTGTCTCTGTCCCTGTCTCTGTCTGAGACTCTGCCTCTGCCTCTGTCTCTGTCTCTGTCTCTGTCTCTGTCTCTGTCTCCGTCTCTGTCTCTGTCTCTGTCTCTGTCTCTGTCTCTGTCTCTGCCTCTCCCTCTGTCTCTGTCTCTGTCTCTGTCTCTGTCGCTGTCTCTCCCTCTGTCCCTGTCTCCGTCTCTGTCCCTGGCTGTGTCTCTGCCTCTGTCTCCGTCTCTGTCCCTGTCTCGGTCTTTGTCTCTGTCTCTGTCTCTGTCTCTGTCTCTGTCTCTGCCTCTGTCACCGTCTCTGTCTCTGTCTCGGTCTTTGTCTCTGTCTCTGTCTCTGTCTCTGTCTCTGTCTCTGTCTCTGTCTCTGTCTCCGTCTCTGTCCCTGGCTCTGTCTGTGCCTCTGTCACCGTCTCTGTCTCTGTCTCTGTCTCTGTCTCTGTCTCTGTCTCTGTCTCTGCCTCTGTCTCCGTCTCTGTCTCTGTCTCGGTCTTTGTCTCCGTCTCTGTCTCCGTTTCGGTCTCTGACTCTGTCTCTATCTCCGTCTCTGTCTCTGTCTCTGCCTCCGTCTCCGTCTCTGCCTCTGCCTCCGTCTCTGTCTCTGTATCGGTCTCTGTCTCTGTCTCTGTCTCTGTCGCTGTCTCTCCCTCTGTCTCTGTCTCCGTCGCTGTCCCTGGCTCTGTCTCTGCCTCTGTCTCCGTCTCTGTCTCTGTCTCTGTATCTGTCTCTGTCTCTGTCTCTGTCTCTGTCTCTGTCCCTGTCTCTGTCTCTGTCTCTGCCTCTGTCTCCGTCTCTGTCTCTGTCTCGGTCTTTGTCTCCGTCTCTGTCTCCGATTCGGTCTCTGACTCTGTCTCTATCTCCGTCTCTGTCTCTGTCTCTGCCTCCGTCTCTGTCTCTGTCTCTGTCTCTGTCTCTGTCTCTGTCTCTGTCTCTGTCTCTGTCCCTGTCACTGTCTCTGTCTCTGCCTCTGTCTCTGTCTCTGTCTCTGTCTCTGTCTCTGCCTCTGTCTCTGTCTCTGTCTGTGTCTCAGTCTCTGTCTCTGTCTCTGTGTCTATCTCTGCCTCTGACTCTGTCGCTGCCGCTGTCTATGTCTCTGTCTCTGTCTGCGTATCTGTCTCTGTCTCCGTCTCTGTCCCAGTCTCTGTCTCCGTCTCCGTCTCTGTCCCTGGCTCTGTCTGTGCCTCTGTCTCCGTCTCTGTCTCTGTCTCGGTCTTTGCCTCCGCCTCTGTCTCCGTTTCTGTCTCTGTCTCTGCCTCTATCTCCGTCTCTTTCTCTGTCCCTGTCTCTGTCTCTGTCTCTGTCTCTGTCTCTGTCTCTGTCTCTGTCTCTGCCTCTGTCACTGTCTCTATCTCTGCCTCTCCCTCTGTCTCTGTCTCTGTCTCTGTCTCTGTCGCTGTCTCTCCCTCTGTCCCTGTCTCCGTCTCTGTCCCTGGCTGTGTCTCTGCCTCTGTCTCCGTCTCTGTCCCTGTCTCGGTCTTTGTCTCTGTCTCTGTCTCTGTCTCTGTCTCTGTCTCTGTCTCTGTCTCTGTCTCTGTCTCTGTCCCTGTCTCTGTCTCTGTCTCTGTCTCTGTCTCTGTCTCTGTCTCTGTCTCTGTATCTATCTCTGCCTCTGACTCTGTCGCTGCCCCTGTCTATGTCTCTGTCTCTGTCTGCGTATCTGTCTCTGTCTCTGTCTCTATCTCCGTCTCGGTCTTTGTCTCCGTCTCTGTCTCTGTCTCTGCCTCTGACTCTGTCGCTGCCCCAGTCTATCTCTGTCTCTGTCTGCGTATCTGTCTCTGTCTCTATCTCCGTCTCTGTCTCTGTCTCTGTCTCTGCCTCTGTCACCGTCTCTGTCTCTGTCTCGGTCTTTGTCTCTGTCTCTGTCTCTGTCTCTGTCTCTGTCTCTGTCTCTCTCTCTGTCTCTGTCTCTGTCTCTGTCTCTGTTTCTGTCTCTGTCCGTGTCTCTGTCTGAGCCTCTGCCTCTGCCTCTGTCTCTGTCTCTGTCTCTGTCTCTGTCTCTGTCTCTGTCTCTGTCTCTGTCTCTGTTTATGTCTCTGTCTCTGTCTCTGTCTCTGTCTCTGTCTCTGTCTCTGTCTCTGTCTCTGTATCTATCTCTGCCTCTGACTCTGTCGCTGCCCCTGTCTATGTCTCTGTCTCTGTCTGCGTATCTGTCTCTGTCTCTGTCTCTATCTCCGTCTCGGTCTTTGTCTCCGTCTCTGTCTCTGTCTCTGCCTCTGACTCTGTCGCTGCCCCAGTCTATCTCTGTCTCTGTCTGCGTATCTGTCTCTGTCTCTATCTCCGTCTCTGTCCCTGGCTCTGTATCTGCCTCTGTCTCCGTCTCTGTCTCTGTCCCGGTCTTTGTCTCCGCCTCTGTCTCTGTCTCTGTCTCTGCCTCTGTCACCGTCTCTGTCTCTGTCTCGGTCTTTGTCTCTGTCTCTGTCTCTGTCTCTGTCTCTGTCTCTGTCTCTGTCTCTGTCTCTGTCTCCGTCTCTGTCCCTGGCTCTGTCTGTGCCTCTGTCACCGTCTCTGTCTCTGTCTCTGTCTCTGTCTCTGTCTCTGTCTCTGTCTCTGTCTCTGCCTCTGTCTCCGTCTCTGTCTCTGTCTCGGTCTTTGTCTCCGTCTCTGTCTCCGTTTCGGTCTCTGACTCTGTCTCTATCTCCGTCTCTGTCTCTGTCTCTGCCTCCGTCTCCGTCTCTGCCTCTGTCTCCGTCTCTGTCTCTGTATCGGTCTCTGTCTCTGTCTCTGTCTCTGTCGCTGTCTCTCCCTCTGTCTCTGTCTCCGTCGCTGTCCCTGGCTCTGTCTCTGCCTCTGTCTCCGTCTCTGTCTCTGTCTCTGTATCTGTCTCTGTCTCTGTCTCTGTCTCTGTCTCCGTCTCTGTCCCTGGCTCTGTATCTGCCTCTGTCTCCGTCTCTGCCTCTGTCCCGGTCTTTGTCTCCGCCTCTGTCTCCGTTTCGGTCTCTGACTCTGTCTGTGTCTCTGTCTCTGTCTCCGTCTCTGTCTCTGCCGCTGTCTCTGTCTCTGTCTCTGTCTCTGTCTCTATCTCCGTCTCTGTCTCTGTCTCTGTCTCTGTCTCTGTCTCTGTCTCTGTCTCTGTCTCTGTCTCTGCCTCTGCCTCTGTCTCTGTCTCTGTCTCTGTCTCTGTATCTATATCTGCCTCTGACTCTGTCGCTGTCTCTGTCTCTGTCTCTGTCTCTGTCTCTGTCTCTGTCTCTGTCTCTGTCTCTGTCTCTGTCTCTGTCTCTGTCTCTGTCTCTATCTCTGTCTCTGTCTCTGTCTCTGTCTCTGTCTCTCTCTCTGTCCCTGTCTCTGTCTCTGTCTGAGACTCTGCCTCTGTCTCTGTCTCTGTCTCTATCTCCGTCTCTGTCTCTGTCTCTGCTTCTGTCTCTGTCTCTGTCTCTGTCTCTGTCTCTGTCTCTGTTTCTGTATCTGTCTCTGTCTCTGTCTCTGTCTCTGTCTCTGTCTCTGTCCCTGTCTCTGTCTCTGTCTCTGTCTCTGTCTCTGTCTCTGTCTCTGTCTCTGTCTCTGTCTCTGTCTCTGTCTCTGTCTCTGTCTCTGTCTCTGTCTCTGTCTCTGTCTCTGTCTCTGTATCTATCTCTGCCTCTGACTCTGTCGCTGCCCCTGTCTCTGTCCCAGTCTCTGTCTCTGTCTCCGTCTCTGTTTGTGTCTCTGCCTCTGCCTCTGTCTCTGTCTCTGTCTCTGTCGCTGTCTCTCCCTCTGTCTCTGTTTCCGTCTCTGTCCCTGGCTCTGTCTCTGCCTCTGTCTCCGTCTCTGTCCCAGTCTCGGTCTTTGTCTCCGTCTCTGCCTCTGACTCTATCTCCGTCTCTGTCTCTGTCTCTGTCTCTGTCTCTGTCTCTGTCTCTGTCTCTGTCTCTGTCTCTGTCTCTGCCTCTGCCTCTGTCTCTGTCTCTGTCCCTGGCTCCGTCTCTGCCTCTGTCTCCGTCTCTGGCTCTGTTTCTGTCTCTATCTCCGTCACTGTCTCTGTCTCTGTCTCTGTCTCTGTCTCTGTCTCTGTCTCTGCCTCTGCCTCTGTCTCTGTCTCTGTCTCTGTCTCTGTCTCTGTCTCTGTCTCTGTCTCTGTCTCCGTCTCTGTCCCTGGCTCTGTATCTGCCTCTGTCTCCGTCTCTGTCTCTGTCCCGGTCTTTGTCTCCGCCTCTGTCTCTGTCTCTGTCTCTGTCTCTGTCTCTGCCTCTGTCACCGTCTCTGTCTCTGTCTCGGTCTTTGTCTCTGTCTCTGACTCTGTCTCTGTCTCTGTCTCTGTCTCTGTCTCTGTCTCTGTCTCTGTCTCTGTCTCTGTCTCTGTCCCTGTCTCTGTCTCTGTCTCTGTCTCTGTCTCTGTCTCTGTCTCTGTCTCTGTCTCTGTATCTATCTCTGCCTCTGACTCTGTCTCTGTCTCTGTCTCTGTCTCTGTCTCTGCCTCTGTCACCGTCTCTGTCTCTGTCTCGGTCTTTGTCTCTGTCTCTGTCTCTGTCTCTGTCTCTGTCTCTGTCTCCGTCTCTGTCCCTGGCTCTGTCTGTGCCTCTGTCACCGTCTCTGTCTCTGTCTCTGTCTCTGTCTCTGTCTCTGTCTCTGTCTCTGCCTCTGTCTCCGTCTCTGTCTCTGTCTCGGTCTTTGTCTCCGACTCTGTCTCCGTTTCGGTCTCTGACTCTGTCTCTATCTCCGTCTCTGTCTCTGTCTCTGCCTCCGTCTCCGTCTCTGCCTCTGTCTCCGTCTCTGTCTCTGTATCGGTCTCTGTCTCTGTCTCTGTCTCTGTCTCTGTCGCTGTCTCTCCCTCTGTCTCTGTCTCCGTCGCTGTCCCTGGCTCTGTCTCTGCCTCTGTCTCTGTCTCCGTCTCTGTCTCTGTCTCTGTCTCTGTCTCTGTCTCTGTCTCTGCCTCTCCCTCTGTCTCTGTCTCTGTCTCTGTCTCTGTCGCTGTCTCTCCCTCTGTCCCTGTCTCCGTCTCTGTCCCTGGCTGTGTCTCTGCCTCTGTCTCCGTCTCTGTCCCTGTCTCGGTCTTTGTCTCTGTCTCTGTCTCTGTCTCTGTCTCTGTCTCTGTCTCTGTCTCTGTCTCTGTCCCTGTCTCTGTCTCTGTCTCTGTCTCTGTCTCTGTCTCTGTCTCTGTCTCTGTATCTATCTCTGCCTCTGACTCTGTCGCTGCCCCTGTCTATGTCTCTGTCTCTGTCTGCGTATCTGTCTCTGTCTCTGTCTCTATCTCCGTCTCGGTCTTTGTCTCCGTCTCTGTCTCTGTCTCTGCCTCTGACTCTGTCGCTGCCCCAGTCTATCTCTGTCTCTGTCTGCGTATCTGTCTCTGTCTCTATCTCCGTCTCTGTCTCTGTCTCTGTCTCTGCCTCTGTCACCGTCTCTGTCTCTGTCTCGGTCTTTGTCTCTGTCTCTGTCTCTGTCTCTGTCTCTGTCTCTGTCTCTGTCTCTGTCTCCGTCTCTGTCCCTGGCTCTGTCTGTGCCTCTGTCACCGTCTCTGTCTCTGTCTCTGTCTCTGTCTCTGTCTCTGTCTCTGTCTCTGTCTCTGCCTCTGTCTCCGTCTCTGTCTCTGTCTCGGTCTTTGTCTCCGTCTCTGTCTCCGTTTCGGTCTCTGACTCTGTCTCTATCTCCGTCTCTGTCTCTGTCTCTGCCTCCGTCTCCGTCTCTGCCTCTGCCTCCGTCTCTGTCTCTGTATCGGTCTCTGTCTCTGTCTCTGTCTCTGTCGCTGTCTCTCCCTCTGTCTCTGTCTCCGTCGCTGTCCCTGGCTCTGTCTCTGCCTCTGTCTCCGTCTCTGTCTCTGTCTCTGTATCTGTCTCTGTCTCTGTCTCTGTCTCTGTCTCCGTCTCTGTCCCTGGCTCTGTATCTGCCTCTGTCTCCGTCTCTGCCTCTGTCCCGGTCTTTGTCTCCGCCTCTGTCTCCGTTTCGGTCTCTGACTCTGTCTGTGTCTCTGTCTCTGTCTCCGTCTCTGTCTCTGCCGCTGTCTCTGTCTCTGTCTCTGACTCTGTCTCTATCTCCGTCTCTGTCTCTGTCTCTGTCCCTGTCTCTGTCTCTGTCTCTGTCTCTGTCTCTGTCTCTGTCTCTGTCTCTGTCTCTGTCTCTGTCTCTGTCTCTGTCTCTGTCTCTGTCCCTGTCACTGTCTCTGTCTCTGCCTCTGTCTCTGTCTCTGTCTCTGTCTCTGTCTCTGCCTCTGTCTCTGTCTCTGTCTCTGTCTCAGTCTCTGTCTCTGTCTCTGTGTCTATCTCTGCCTCTGACTCTGTCGCTGCCGCTGTCTATGTCTCTGTCTCTGTCTGCGTATCTGTCTCTGTCTCCGTCTCTGTCCCAGTCTCTGTCTCTGTCTCCGTCTCTGTCCCTGGCTCTGTCTGTGCCTCTGTCTCCGTCTCTGTCTCTGTCTCGGTCTTTGCCTCCGCCTCTGTCTCCGTTTCTGTCTCTGTCTCTGCCTCTATCTCCGTCTCTTTCTCTGTCCCTGTCTCTGTCTCTGTCTCTGTCTCTGTCTCTGTCTCTGTCTCTGTCTCTGCCTCTGTCACTGTCTCTATCTCTGCCTCACCCTCTGTCTCTGTCTCTGTCTCTGTCTCTGTCGCTGTCTCTCCCTCTGTCCCTGTCTCCGTCTCTGTCCCTGGCTGTGTCTCTGCCTCTGTCTCCGTCTCTGTCCCTGTCTCGGTCTTTGTCTCTGTCTCTGTCTCTGTCTCTGTCTCTGTCTCTGTCTCTGTCTCTGTCTCTGTCTCTGTCCCTGTCTCTGTCTCTGTCTCTGTCTCTGTCTCTGTCTCTGTCTCTGTCTCTGTATCTATCTCTGCCTCTGACTCTGTCGCTGCCCCTGTCTATGTCTCTGTCTCTGTCTGCGTATCTGTCTCTGTCTCTGTCTCTATCTCCGTCTCGGTCTTTGTCTCCGTCTCTGTCTCTGTCTCTGCCTCTGACTCTGTCGCTGCCCCAGTCTATCTCTGTCTCTGTCTGCGTATCTGTCTCTGTCTCTATCTCCGTCTCTGTCTCTGTCTCTGTCTCTGCCTCTGTCACCGTCTCTGTCTCTGTCTCGGTCTTTGTCTCTGTCTCTGTCTCTGTCTCTGTCTCTGTCTCTGTCTCTCTCTCTGTCTCTGTCTCTGTCTCTGTCTCTGTTTCTGTCTCTGTCCGTGTCTCTGTCTGAGCCTCTGCCTCTGCCTCTGTCTCTGTCTCTGTCTCTGTCTCTGTCTCTGTCTCTGTCTCTGTCTCTGTTTATGTCTCTGTCTCTGTCTCTGTCTCTGTCTCTGTCTCTGTCTCTGTCTCTGTCTCTGTATCTATCTCTGCCTCTGACTCTGTCGCTGCCCCTGTCTATGTCTCTGTCTCTGTCTGCGTATCTGTCTCTGTCTCTGTCTCTATCTCCGTCTCGGTCTTTGTCTCCGTCTCTGTCTCTGTCTCTGCCTCTGACTCTGTCGCTGCCCCAGTCTATCTCTGTCTCTGTCTGCGTATCTGTCTCTGTCTCTATCTCCGTCTCTGTCCCTGGCTCTGTATCTGCCTCTGTCTCCGTCTCTGTCTCTGTCCCGGTCTTTGTCTCCGCCTCTGTCTCTGTCTCTGTCTCTGCCTCTGTCACCGTCTCTGTCTCTGTCTCGGTCTTTGTCTCTGTCTCTGTCTCTGTCTCTGTCTCTGTCTCTGTCTCTGTCTCTGTCTCTGTCTCTGTCTCCGTCTCTGTCCCTGGCTCTGTCTGTGCCTCTGTCACCGTCTCTGTCTCTGTCTCTGTCTCTGTCTCTGTCTCTGCCTCTGTCTCTGTCTCTGCCTCTGTCTCCGTCTCTGTCTCTGTCTCGGTCTTTGTCTCCGTCTCTGTCTCCGTTTCGGTCTCTGACTCTGTCTCTATCTCCGTCTCTGTCTCTGTCTCTGCCTCCGTCTCCGTCTCTGCCTCTGTCTCCGTCTCTGTCTCTGTATCGGTCTCTGTCTCTGTCTCTGTCTCTGTCGCTGTCTCTCCCTCTGTCTCTGTCTCCGTCGCTGTCCCTGGCTCTGTCTCTGCCTCTGTCTCCGTCTCTGTCTCTGTCTCTGTATCTGTCTCTGTCTCTGTCTCTGTCTCTGTCTCCGTCTCTGTCCCTGGCTCTGTATCTGCCTCTGTCTCCGTCTCTGCCTCTGTCCCGGTCTTTGTCTCCGCCTCTGTCTCCGTTTCGGTCTCTGACTCTGTCTGTGTCTCTGTCTCTGTCTCCGTCTCTGTCTCTGCCGCTGTCTCTGTCTCTGTCTCTGACTCTGTCTCTATCTCCGTCTCTGTCTCTGTCTCTGTCCCTGTCTCTGTCTCTGTCTCTGTCTCTGTCTCTGTCTCTGTCTCTGTCTCTGTCTCTGTCTCTGTCTCTGTCTCTGTCTCTGTCTCTGTCCCTGTCACTGTCTCTGTCTCTGCCTCTGTCTCTGTCTCTGTCTCTGTCTCTGTCTCTGCCTCTGTCTCTGTCTCTGTCTCTGTCTCAGTCTCTGTCTCTGTCTCTGTGTCTATCTCTGCCTCTGACTCTGTCGCTGCCGCTGTCTATGTCTCTGTCTCTGTCTGCGTATCTGTCTCTGTCTCCGTCTCTGTCCCAGTCTCTGTCTCTGTCTCCGTCTCTGTCCCTGGCTCTGTCTGTGCCTCTGTCTCCGTCTCTGTCTCTGTCTCGGTCTTTGCCTCCGCCTCTGTCTCCGTTTCTGTCTCTGTCTCTGCCTCTATCTCCGTCTCTTTCTCTGTCCCTGTCTCTGTCTCTGTCTCTGTCTCTGTCTCTGTCTCTGTCTCTGTCTCTGCCTCTGTCACTGTCTCTATCTCTGCCTCACCCTCTGTCTCTGTCTCTGTCTCTGTCTCTGTCGCTGTCTCTCCCTCTGTCCCTGTCTCCGTCTCTGTCCCTGGCTGTGTCTCTGCCTCTGTCTCCGTCTCTGTCCCTGTCTCGGTCTTTGTCTCTGTCTCTGTCTCTGTCTCTGTCTCTGTCTCTGTCTCTGTCTCTGTCTCTGTCTCTGTCCCTGTCTCTGTCTCTGTCTCTGTCTCTGTCTCTGTCTCTGTCTCTGTCTCTGTATCTATCTCTGCCTCTGACTCTGTCGCTGCCCCTGTCTATGTCTCTGTCTCTGTCTGCGTATCTGTCTCTGTCTCTGTCTCTATCTCCGTCTCGGTCTTTGTCTCCGTCTCTGTCTCTGTCTCTGCCTCTGACTCTGTCGCTGCCCCAGTCTATCTCTGTCTCTGTCTGCGTATCTGTCTCTGTCTCTATCTCCGTCTCTGTCTCTGTCTCTGTCTCTGCCTCTGTCACCGTCTCTGTCTCTGTCTCGGTCTTTGTCTCTGTCTCTGTCTCTGTCTCTGTCTCTGTCTCTGTCTCTCTCTCTGTCTCTGTCTCTGTCTCTGTCTCTGTTTCTGTCTCTGTCCGTGTCTCTGTCTGAGCCTCTGCCTCTGCCTCTGTCTCTGTCTCTGTCTCTGTCTCTGTCTCTGTCTCTGTCTCTGTCTCTGTTTATGTCTCTGTCTCTGTCTCTGTCTCTGTCTCTGTCTCTGTCTCTGTCTCTGTCTCTGTATCTATCTCTGCCTCTGACTCTGTCGCTGCCCCTGTCTATGTCTCTGTCTCTGTCTGCGTATCTGTCTCTGTCTCTGTCTCTATCTCCGTCTCGGTCTTTGTCTCCGTCTCTGTCTCTGTCTCTGCCTCTGACTCTGTCGCTGCCCCAGTCTATCTCTGTCTCTGTCTGCGTATCTGTCTCTGTCTCTATCTCCGTCTCTGTCCCTGGCTCTGTATCTGCCTCTGTCTCCGTCTCTGTCTCTGTCCCGGTCTTTGTCTCCGCCTCTGTCTCTGTCTCTGTCTCTGCCTCTGTCACCGTCTCTGTCTCTGTCTCGGTCTTTGTCTCTGTCTCTGTCTCTGTCTCTGTCTCTGTCTCTGTCTCTGTCTCTGTCTCTGTCTCTGTCTCCGTCTCTGTCCCTGGCTCTGTCTGTGCCTCTGTCACCGTCTCTGTCTCTGTCTCTGTCTCTGTCTCTGTCTCTGCCTCTGTCTCTGTCTCTGCCTCTGTCTCCGTCTCTGTCTCTGTCTCGGTCTTTGTCTCCGTCTCTGTCTCCGTTTCGGTCTCTGACTCTGTCTCTATCTCCGTCTCTGTCTCTGTCTCTGCCTCCGTCTCCGTCTCTGCCTCTGTCTCCGTCTCTGTCTCTGTATCGGTCTCTGTCTCTGTCTCTGTCTCTGTCGCTGTCTCTCCCTCTGTCTCTGTCTCCGTCGCTGTCCCTGGCTCTGTCTCTGCCTCTGTCTCCGTCTCTGTCTCTGTCTCTGTATCTGTCTCTGTCTCTGTCTCTGTCTCTGTCTCCGTCTCTGTCCCTGGCTCTGTATCTGCCTCTGTCTCCGTCTCTGCCTCTGTCCCGGTCTTTGTCTCCGCCTCTGTCTCCGTTTCGGTCTCTGACTCTGTCTGTGTCTCTGTCTCTGTCTCCGTCTCTGTCTCTGCCGCTGTCTCTGTCTCTGTCTCTGTCTCTGTCTCTATCTCCGTCTCTGTCTCTGTCTCTGTCTCTGTCTCTGTCTCTGTCTCTGTCTCTGTCTCTGTCTCTGTCTCTGTCTCTGTCTCTGTCTCTGTCTCTGTCTCTGTCTCTGTCTCTGTCCCTGTCACTGTCTCTGTCTCTGCCTCTGTCTCTGTCTCTGTCTCTGTCTCTGTCTCTGCCTCTGTCTCTGTCTCTGTCTCTGTCTCAGTCTCTGTCTCTGTCTCTGTGTCTATCTCTGCCTCTGACTCTGTCGCTGCCGCTGTCTATGTCTCTGTCTCTGTCTGCGTATCTGTCTCTGTCTCCGTCTCTGTCCCAGTCTCTGTCTCTGTCTCCGTCTCTGTCCCTGGCTCTGTCTGTGCCTCTGTCTCCGTCTCTGTCTCTGTCTCGGTCTTTGCCTCCGCCTCTGTCTCCGTTTCTGTCTCTGTCTCTGTCTCTATCTCCGTCTCTGTCTCTGTCCCTGTCTCTGTCTCTGTCTCTGTCTCTGTCTCTGTCTCTGTCTCTGCCTCTGTCACTGTCTCTATCTCTGTCTCTGCCTCTGTCTCTGTCTCTGTCTCTGTCTCTGTCGCTGTCTCTCCCTCTGTCTCTGTCTCTGTCTCTGTCCCTGCTTCTGTCTGAGACTCTGCCTCTGTCTCTGTCTCTGTTTCTGTCTCTGTCTCTGTCTCTGCCTCTGCCTCTGTCTCTGTCTCTGTCTCTGTCTCTGTATCTATATCTGCCTCTGACTCTGTCGCTGTCTCTGTCTCTGTCTCTGTCTCTGTCTCTGTCTCTGTCTCTGTCTCTGTCTCTGTCTCTGTCTCTGTCTCTGTCTCTGTCTCTATCTCTGTCTCTGTCTCTGTCTCTGTCTCTGTCTCTCTCTCTGTCCCTGTCTCTGTCTCTGTCTGAGACTCTGCCTCTGTCTCTGTCTCTGTCTCTATCTCCGTCTCTGTCTCTGTCTCTGCTTCTGTCTCTGTCTCTGTCTCTGTCTCTGTCTCTGTCTCTGTTTCTGTATCTGTCTCTGTCTCTGTCTCTGTCTCTGTCTCTGTCTCTGTCCCTGTCTCTGTCTCTGTCTCTGTCTCTGTCTCTGTCTCTGTCTCTGTCTCTGTCTCTGTCTCTGTCTCTGTCTCTGTCTCTGTCTCTGTCTCTGTCTCTGTCTCTGTCTCTGTATCTATCTCTGCCTCTGACTCTGTCGCTGCCCCTGTCTCTGTCCCAGTCTCTGTCTCTGTCTCCGTCTCTGTTTGTGTCTCTGCCTCTGCCTCTGTCTCTGTCTCTGTCTCTGTCGCTGTCTCTCCCTCTGTCTCTGTTTCCGTCTCTGTCCCTGGCTCTGTCTCTGCCTCTGTCTCCGTCTCTGTCCCAGTCTCGGTCTTTGTCTCCGTCTCTGCCTCTGACTCTATCTCCGTCTCTGTCTCTGTCTCTGTCTCTGTCTCTGTCTCTGTCTCTGTCTCTGTCTCTGTCTCTGTCTCTGCCTCTGCCTCTGTCTCTGTCTCTGTCCCTGGCTCCGTCTCTGCCTCTGTCTCCGTCTCTGGCTCTGTTTCTGTCTCTATCTCCGTCACTGTCTCTGTCTCTGTCTCTGTCTCTGTCTCTGTCTCTGTCTCTGCCTCTGCCTCTGTCTCTGTCTCTGTCTCTGTCTCTGTCTCTGTCTCTGTCTCTGTCTCTGTCTCCGTCTCTGTCCCTGGCTCTGTATCTGCCTCTGTCTCCGTCTCTGTCTCTGTCCCGGTCTTTGTCTCCGCCTCTGTCTCTGTCTCTGTCTCTGTCTCTGTCTCTGCCTCTGTCACCGTCTCTGTCTCTGTCTCGGTCTTTGTCTCTGTCTCTGACTCTGTCTCTGTCTCTGTCTCTGTCTCTGTCTCTGTCTCTGTCTCTGTCTCTGTCTCTGTCTCTGTCTCTGTCCCTGTCTCTGTCTCTGTCTCTGTCTCTGTCTCTGTCTCTGTCTCTGTCTCTGTCTCTGTATCTATCTCTGCCTCTGACTCTGTCTCTGTCTCTGTCTCTGTCTCTGTCTCTGCCTCTGTCACCGTCTCTGTCTCTGTCTCGGTCTTTGTCTCTGTCTTTGTCTCTGTCTCTGTCTCTGTCTCTGTCTCTGTCTCCGTCTCTGTCCCTGGCTCTGTCTGTGCCTCTGTCACCGTCTCTGTCTCTGTCTCTGTCTCTGTCTCTGTCTCTGTCTCTGTCTCTGCCTCTGTCTCCGTCTCTGTCTCTGTCTCGGTCTTTGTCTCCGACTCTGTCTCCGTTTCGGTCTCTGACTCTGTCTCTATCTCCGTCTCTGTCTCTGTCTCTGCCTCCGTCTCCGTCTCTGCCTCTGTCTCCGTCTCTGTCTCTGTATCGGTCTCTGTCTCTGTCTCTGTCTCTGTCTCTGTCGCTGTCTCTCCCTCTGTCTCTGTCTCCGTCGCTGTCCCTGGCTCTGTCTCTGCCTCTGTCTCCGTCTCTGTCTCTGTCTCTGTATCTGTCTCTGTCTCTGTCTCTGTCTCTGTCTCCGTCTCTGTCCCTGGCTCTGTATCTGCCTCTGTCTCCGTCTCTGCCTCTGTCCCGGTCTTTGTCTCCGCCTCTGTCTCCGTTTCGGTCTCTGACTCTGTCTGTGTCTCTGTCTCTGTCTCCGTCTCTGTCTCTGTCTCTGTCTCTGTCTCTGTCTCTATCTCCGTCTCTGTCTCTGTCTCTGTCTCTGTCTCTGTCTCTGTCTCTGTCTCTGTCTCTGTCTCTGTCTCTGTCTCTGTCTCTGTCTCTGTCTCTGTCTCTGTCTCTGTCCCTGTCACTGTCTCTGCCTCTGTCTCTGTCTCTGTCTCTGTCTCTGTCTCTGTCTCTGTCTCTGTCACTGTCTCTGTCTCTGTCTCTGTCTCTGTCTCTGTCTCTGTCTCTGCCTCTGTCTCTGTCTCTGTCTCTGTCTCTGTCTCTGCCTCTGTCTCTGTCTCTGTCTCTGTCTCAGTCTCTGTCTCTGTCTCTGTGTCTATCTCTGCCTCTGACTCTGTCGCTGCCGCTGTCTATGTCTCTGTCTCTGTCTGCGTATCTGTCACTGTCTCCGTCTCTGTCCCAGTCTCTGTCTCTGTCTCGGTCTCTGTCCCTGGCTCTGTCTGTGCCTCTGTCTCCGTCTCTGTCTCTGTCTCGGTCTTTGTCTCCGCCTCTGTCTCCGTTTCTGTCTCTGTCTCTGTCTCTATCTCCGTCTCTGTCTCTATCTCCGTCTCTGTCTCTGTCCCTGTCTCTGTCTCTGTCTCTGTCTCTGTCTCTGTCTCTGTCTCTGCCTCTGTCACTGTCTCTATCTCTGTCTCTGCCTCTGTCTCTGTCTCTGTCTCTGTCTCTGTCGCTGTCTCTCCCTCTGTCTCTGTCTCTGTCTCTGTCCCTGTCTCTGTCTGAGACTCTGCCTCTGCCTCTGTCTCTGTCTCTGTCTCTGTCTCTGTCTCTGTCTCCGTCTCTGTCTCTGTCTCTGTCTCTGTCTCTGTCTCTGTCTCTGCCTCTCCCTCTGTCTCTGTCTCTGTCTCTGTCTCTGTCGCTGTCTCTCCCTCTGTCCCTGTCTCCGTCTCTGTCCCTGGCTGTGTCTCTGCCTCTGTCTCCGTCTCTGTCCCTGTCTCGGTCTTTGTCTCTGTCTCTGTCTCTGTCTCTGTCTCTGTCTCTGTCTCTGTCTCTGTCTCTGTCTCTGTCCCTGTCTCTGTCTCTGTCTCTGTCTCTGTCTCTGTCTCTGTCTCTGTCTCTGTATCTATCTCTGCCTCTGACTCTGTCGCTGCCCCTGTCTATGTCTCTGTCTCTGTCTGCGTATCTGTCTCTGTCTCTGTCTCTATCTCCGTCTCGGTCTTTGTCTCCGTCTCTGTCTCTGTCTCTGCCTCTGACTCTGTCGCTGCCCCAGTCTATCTCTGTCTCTGTCTGCGTATCTGTCTCTGTCTCTATCTCCGTCTCTGTCTCTGTCTCTGTCTCTGCCTCTGTCACCGTCTCTGTCTCTGTCTCGGTCTTTGTCTCTGTCTCTGTCTCTGTCTCTGTCTCTGTCTCTGTCTCTGTCTCTGTCTCCGTCTCCGTCCCTGGCTCTGTCTGTGCCTCTGTCACCGTCTCTGTCTCTGTCTCTGTCTCTGTCTCTGTCTCTGTCTCTGTCTCTGCCTCTGTCTCCGTCTCTGTCTCTGTCTCGGTCTTTGTCTCCGTCTCTGTCTCCGTTTCGGTCTCTGACTCTGTCTCTATCTCCGTCTCTGTCTCTGTCTCTGCCTCCGTCTCCGTCTCTGCCTCTGCCTCCGTCTCTGTCTCTGTATCGGTCTCTGTCTCTGTCTCTGTCTCTGTCGCTGTCTCTCCCTCTGTCTCTGTCTCCGTCGCTGTCCCTGGCTCTGTCTCTGCCTCTGTCTCCGTCTCTGTCTCTGTCTCTGTATCTGTCTCTGTCTCTGTCTCTGTCTCTGTCTCCGTCTCTGTCCCTGGCTCTGTATCTGCCTCTGTCTCCGTCTCTGCCTCTGTCCCGGTCTTTGTCTCCGCCTCTGTCTCCGTTTCGGTCTCTGACTCTGTCTGTGTCTCTGTCTCTGTCTCCGTCTCGGTCTCTGCCGCTGTCTCTGTCTCTGTCTCTGTCTCTGTCTCTATCTCCGTCTCTGTCTCTGTCTCTGTCCCTGTCTCTGTCTCTGTCTCTGTCTCTGTCTCTGTCTCTGTCTCTGTCTCTGTCTCTGTCTCTGTCTCTGTCTCTGTCTCTGTCCCTGTCACTGTCTCTGTCTCTGCCTCTGTCTCTGTCTCTGTCTCTGTCTCTGTCTCTGCCTCTGTCTCTGTCTCTGTCTCTGTCTCAGTCTCTGTCTCTGTCTCTGTGTCTATCTCTGCCTCTGACTCTGTCGCTGCCGCTGTCTATGTCTCTGTCTCTGTCTGCTTATCTGTCTCTGTCTCCGTCTCTGTCCCAGTCTCTGTCTCTGTCTCCGTCTCTGTCCCTGGCTCTGTCTGTGCCTCTGTCTCCGTCTCTGTCTCTGTCTCGGTCTTTGCCTCCGCCTCTGTCTCCGTTTCTGTCTCTGTCTCTGTCTCTATCTCCGTCTCTTTCTCTGTCCCTGTCTCTGTCTCTGTCTCTGTCTCTGTCTCTGTCTCTGTCTCTGTCTCTGCCTCTGTCACTGTCTCTATCTCTGCCTCTCCCTCTGTCTCTGTCTCTGTCTCTGTCTCTGTCGCTGTCTCTCCCTCTGTCCCTGTCTCCGTCTCTGTCCCTGGCTGTGTCTCTGCCTCTGTCTCCGTCTCTGTCCCTGTCTCGGTCTTTGTCTCTGTCTCTGTCTCTGTCTCTGTCTCTGTCTCTGTCTCTGTCTCTGTCTCTGTCTCTGTCTCTGTCCCTGTCTCTGTCTCTGTCTCTGTCTCTGTCTCTGTCTCTGTCTCTGTCTCTGTATCTATCTCTGCCTCTGACTCTGTCGCTGCCCCTGTCTATGTCTCTGTCTCTGTCTGCGTATCTGTCTCTGTCTCTGTCTCTATCTCCGTCTCGGTCTTTGTCTCCGTCTCTGTCTCTGTCTCTGCCTCTGACTCTGTCGCTGCCCCAGTCTATCTCTGTCTCTGTCTGCGTATCTGTCTCTGTCTCTATCTCCGTCTCTGTCTCTGTCTCTGTCTCTGCCTCTGTCACCGTCTCTGTCTCTGTCTCGGTCTTTGTCTCTGTCTCTGTCTCTGTCTCTGTCTCTGTCTCTGTCTCTCTCTCTGTCTCTGTCTCTGTCTCTGTCTCTGTTTCTGTCTCTGTCCGTGTCTCTGTCTGAGCCTCTGCCTCTGCCTCTGTCTCTGTCTCTGTCTCTGTCTCTGTCTCTGTCTCTGTCTCTGTCTCTGTCTCTGTTTATGTCTCTGTCTCTGTCTCTGTCTCTGTCTCTGTCTCTGTCTCTGTCTCTGTCTCTGTCTCTGTCTCTGTCCCTGTCTCTGTCTCTGCCTCTGCCTCTGACTCTGTCTCTATCTCTGTCGCTGTCTCTCCCTCTGTCCCTGTCTCCGTCTCTGTCCCTGGCTCTGTCTCTGCCTCTGTCTCCGTCTCTGTCTCTGTCTCGGTCTTTGTCTCCGTCTCTGTCTCTGTCTCTGCCTCTGACTCTGTCGCTGCCCCTGTCTATGTCTCTGTCCCTGTCTGCGTATCTGTCTCTGTCTCTGTCTCTATCTCCGTCTCTGTCTCTGTCTCTGTCTCTGTCTCTGTCTCTGCCTCTGTCACCGTCTCTGTCTCTGTCTCGGTCTTTGTCTCTGTCTCTGTCTCTGTCTCTGTCTCCGTCTCTGTCTCTGTGTCTGTATCTGTCTCTGTGTCTGTATCTGTCTCTGTCTCTGTCTCTGTCTCTGTCTCTGTCTCCGTCTCTGTCCCTGGCTCTGTATCTGCCTCTGTCTCCGTCTCTGTCTCCGTCCCGGTCTTTGTCTCCGCCTCTGTCTCTGTCTCTCTCTCTGTCTCTGTCTCTGCCTCTGTCACCGTCTCTGTCTCTGTCTCGGTCTTTGTCTCTGTCTCTGTCTCTGTCTCTGTCCCTGTCTATGTCTCCGTCCCAGTCTCTGTCTCTGTCTCCGTCTCTGTCCCTGGCTCTGTCTGTGCCTCTGTCACCGTCTCTGTCTCTGTCTCGGTCTTTGTCCCCGTCTCTGTCTCTGACTCTGTCTCTGTCTCTGCCTCTGCCTCTGTCTCTGTCTCTGTCCCTGGCTCCGTCTCTGCCTCTGTCTCCGTCTCTGGCTCTGTTTCTGTCTCTATCTCCGTCACTGTCTCTGTCTCTGTCTCTGTCTCTGTCTCTGTCTCTGCCTCTGCCTCTGTCTCTGTCTCTGTCTCTGTCTCTGTCTCTGTCTCTGTCTCTGTCTCTGTCTCTGTCTCTGTCTCCGTCTCTGTCCCTGGCTCTGTATCTGTCTCTGTCTCTGTCTCCGTCTCTGTCCCTGGCTCTGTATCTGCCTTTGTCTCCGTCTCTGCCTCTGTCCCGGTCTTTGTCTCCGCCTCTGTCTCCGTTTCGGTCTCTGACTCTGTCTGTGTCTCTGTCTCTGTCTCCGTCTCTGTCTCTGCCGCTGTCTCTGTCTCTGTCTCTGTCTCTGTCTCTATCTCCGTCTCTGTCTCTGTCTCTGTCTCTGTCTCTGTCTCTGTCTCTGTCTCTGTCTCTGTCTCTGTCTCTGTCTCTGTCTCTGTCTCTGTCTCTGTCTCTGTCTCTGTCTCTGTCTCTGTCTCTGTCCCTGTCACTGTCTCTGTCTCTGCCTCTGTCTCTGTCTCTGTCTCTGTCTCTGTCTCTGTCTCTGTCTCTGTCACTGTCTCTGTCTCTGTCTCTGTCTCTGTCTCTGTCTCTGTCTCTGCCTCTGTCTCTGTCTCTGTCTCTGTCTCTGTCTCTGTCTCTGCCTCTGTCTCTGTCTCTGTCTCTGTCTCAGTCTCTGTCTCTGTCTCTGTGTCTATCTCTGCCTCTGACTCTGTCGCTGCCGCTGTCTATGTCTCTGTCTCTGTCTGCGTATCTGTCTCTGTCTCCGTCTCTGTCCCAGTCTCTGTCTCTGTCTCCGTCTCTGTCCCTTGCTCTGTCTGTGCCTCTGTCTCCGTCTCTGTCTCTGTCTCGGTCTTTGTCTCCGCCTCTGTCTCCGTTTCTGTCTCTGTCTCTGTCTCTATCTCCGTCTCTGTCTCTGTCCCTGTCTCTGTCTCTGTCTCTGTCTCTGTCTCTGTCTCTGTCTCTGCCTCTGTCACTGTCTCTATCTCTGTCTCTGCCTCTGTCTCTGTCTCTGTCTCTGTCTCTGTCGCTGTCTCTCCCTCTGTCTCTGTCTCTGTCTCTGTCCCTGTCTCTGTCTGAGACTCTGCCTCTGTCTCTGTCTCTGTCTCTGTCTCTGTCTCTGTCTCTGTCTCCGTCTCTGTCTCTGCCTCTGTCTCTGTCTCTGTCTCTGTCGCTGTCTCTCCCTCTGTCCCTGTCTCCGTCTCTGTCCCTGTATGTGTCTCTGCCTCTGTCTCCGTCTCTGTCCCTGTCTCGGTCTTTGTCTCCGTCTCTGTCTCTGTCTCTGTCTCTGTCTCTGTCTCTGGCTCTGTCTCTGTCTCTGTTTCTGTCTCTGTCTCTGTCTCTGTCTCTGTCTCTGTCTCTGTCTCTGTCTCTGTCTCTGTCCCCGTCTCTGTCTCTGTCTCTGCCTCTGCCTCTGTCTATGTCTCTGTCTCTGTCGCTGTCTCTCCCTCTGTCTCTGTCTCTGTCTCTGCCTCTGTCACCGTCTCTGTCTCTGTCTCGGTCTTTGTCTCTGTCTCTGTCTCTGTCTCTGTCTCTGTCTCTGTCTCTGTCTCTGTCTCCGTCTCTGTCCCTGGCTCTGTCTGTGCCTCTGTCACCGTCTCTGTCTCTGTCTCTGTCTCTGTCTCTGTCTCTGTCTCTGCCTCTGTCTCCGTCTCTGTCTCTGTCTCGGTCTTTGTCTCCGTCTCTGTCTCCGTTTCGGTCTCTGACTCTGTCTCTATCTCCGTCTCTGTCTCTGTCTCTGCCTCCGTCTCCGTCTCTGCCTCTGTCTCCGTCTCTGTCTCTGTATCGGTCTCTGTCTCTGTCTCTGTCTCTGTCGCTGTCTCTCCCTCTGTCTCTGTCTCCGTCGCTGTCCCTGGCTCTGTCTCTGCCTCTGTCTCCGTCTCTGTCTCTGTCTCTGTATCTGTCTCCGTCTCTGTCTCTGTCTCTGTCTCCGTCTCTGTCCCTGGCTCTGTATCTGCCTCTGTCTCCGTCTCTGCCTCTGTCCCGGTCTTTGTCTCCGCCTCTGTCTCCGTTTCGGTCTCTGACTCTGTCTGTGTCTCTGTCTCTGTCTCCGTCTCTGTCTCTGCCGCTGTCTCTGTCTCTGTCTCTGTCTGTGTCTCTATCTCTGTCTCTGTCTCTGCCTCTGTCACTGTCTCTATCTCTGTCTCTGCCTCTGTCTCTGTCTCTGTCTCTGTCTCTGTCGCTGTCTCTCCCTCTGTCTCTGTCTCTGTCTCTGTCCCTGTCTCTGTCTGAGACTCTGCCTCTGTCTCTGTCTCTGTCTCTGTCTCCGTCTCTGTCTCTGTCTCCGTCTCTGTCTCTGTCTCTGTCTCTGTCTCTGTCTCTGTCTCTGTCTCTGCCTCTGCCTCTGTCTCTGTCTCTGTCTCTGTCTCTGTCGCTGTCTCTCCCTCTGTCCCTGTCTCCGTCTCTGTCCCTGGCTGTGTCTCTGCCTCTGTCTCCGTCTCTGTCCCTGTCTCGGTCTTTGTCTCCGTCTCTGTCTCTGTCTCTGTCTCTGTCTCTGTCTCTGGCTCTGTCTCTGTCTCTGTTTCTGTCTCTGTCTCTGTCTCTGTCTCTGTCTCTGTCTCTGTCCCCGTCTCTGTCTCTGTCTCTGCCTCTGCCTCTGTGTATGTCTCTGTCTCTGTCGCTGTCTCTCCCTCTGCCTCTGCCTCTGTCTCTGTCTCTGTCTCTGTCTCTGTCTCTGTCTCTGTTTCTGTCTCTGTCTCTGTCTCTGCCTCTGCCTCTGTCTCTGTCTCTGTCTCTGTCTCTGTCTCTGTCTCTGTCTCTGTATCTATATCTGCCTCTGACTCTGTCGCTGCCCCTGTCTCTGTCTCTGTCTCTGTCTCTGTCTCTGTCTCTGTCTCTGTCTCTGTCTCTGTCTCTGTCTCTGTCTCTGTCTCTGTCTCTGTCTCTGTCTCTGTCTCTGTCTCTGTCTCTGTCTCTGTCTCTGTCTCTATCTCTGTCTCTGTCTCTGTCTCTGTCTCTGTCTCTGTCTCTGTCCCTGTCTCTGTCTCTGTCTGAGACTCTGCCTCTGTCTCTGTCTCTGTCTCTATCTCCGTCTCTGTCTCTGTCTCTGCTTCTGTCTCTGTCTCTGTCTCTGTTTCTGTCTCTGTCTCTGTCTCTATCTCCGTCTCTGTCTCTGTCTCTGTCTCTGTCTCTGTCTCTGTCTCTGTCTCTGTCTCTGCCTCTGCCTCTGACTCTGTCTCTATCTCTGTCGCTGTCTCTCCCTCTGTCCCTGTCTCCGTCTCTGTCTCTGTCTCCGTCTCTGTCTCCGTCTCTGTCCCTGGCTCTGTCTGTGCCTCTGTCACCGTCTCTGTCTCTGTCTCTGTCTCTGTCTCTGTCTCTGTCTCTGTCTCTGCCTCTGTCTCCGTCTCTGTCTCTGTCTCGGTCTTTGTCTCCGTCTCTGTCTCCGTTTCGGTCTCTGACTCCGTCTCTATCTCCGTCTCTGTCTCTGTCTCCGTCTCTGTCTCTGTATCGGTCTCTGTCTCTGTCTCTGTCTCTGTCGCTGTCTCTCCCTCTGTCTCTGTCTCCGTCGCTGTCCCTGGCTCTGTCTCTGCCTCTGTCTCCGTCTCTGTCTCTGTCTCTGTATCTGCCTCTGTCTCTGTCTCTGTCTCTGTCTCTGTCTCTGTCTCTGTCTCTGTATCTGCCTCTGTCTCTGTCTCTGTCTCTGTCTCCGTCTCTGTCCCTGGCTCTGTATCTGCCTCTGTCTCCGTCTCTGCCTCTGTCCCGGTCTTTGTCTCCGCCTCTGTCTCCGTTTCGGTCTCTGACTCTGTCTGTGTCTCTGTCTCTGTCTCCGTCTCTGTCCCTGGCTCTGTATCTGCCTCTGTCTCCGTCTCTGTCTCTGTCCCGGTCTTTGTCTCCGCCTCTGTCTCTGTCTCTGTCTCTGTCTCTGCCTCTGTCACCGTCTCTGTCTCTGTCTCGGTCTTTGTCTCTGTCTCTGACTCTGTCTCTGTCTCTGTCTCTGTCTCTGTCTCTGTCTCTGTCTCTGTCTCTGTCTCTGTCTCTGTCTCTGTCCCTGTCTCTGTCTCTGTCTCTGTCTCTGTCTCTGTCTCTGTATCTATCTCTGCCTCTGACTCTGTCGCTGCCCCTGTCTATGTCTCTGTCTCTGTCTGCGTATCTGTCTCTGTCTCTGTCTCTATCTCCGTCTCGGTCTTTGTCTCCGTCTCTGTCTCTGTCTCTGCCTCTGACTCTGTCGCTGCCCCAGTCTATCTCTGTCTCTGTCTGCGTATCTGTCTCTGTCTCTATCTCCGTCTCTGTCTGTGTCTCTGTCTCTGTCTCTGTCTCTGTCTCTGTCTCTGCCTCTGTCACCGTCTCTGTCTCTGTCTCGGTCTTTGTCTCTGTCTCTGTCTCTGTCTCTGTCTCTGTCTCTGTCTCTGTCTCTGTCTCTGCCTCTGTCTCCGTCTCTGTCCCTGGCTCTGTCTGTGCCTCTGTCACCGTCTCTGTCTCTGTCTCTGTCTCTGTCTCTGTCTCTGCCTCTGTCTCCGTTTCGGTCTCTGACTCTGTCTGTGTCTCTGTCTCTGTCTCCGTCTCGGTCTCTGCCGCTGTCTCCGTCGCTGTCCCTGGCTCTGTCTCTGCCTCTGTCTCCGTCTCTGTCTCTGTCTCTGTATCTGCCTCTGTCTCCGTCTCTGTCTCTGTCTCGGTCTTTGCCTCCGCCTCTGTCTCCGTTTCTGTCTCTGTCTCTGTCTCTATCTCCGTCTCTGTCTCTGTCCCTGTCTCTGTCTCTGTCTCTGTCTCTGTCTCTGTCTCTGTCTCTGTCTCTGCCTCTGTCACTGTCTCTATCTCTGTCTCTGCCTCTGTCTCTGTCTCTGTCTCTGTCTCTGTCGCTGTCTCTCCCTCTGTCTCTGTCTCTGTCTCTGTCCCTGTCTCTGTCTGAGACTCTGCCTCTGTCTCTGTCTCTGTCTCTGTCTCCGTCTCTGTCTCTGTCTCCGTCTCTGTCTCTGTCTCTGTCTCTGTCTCTGTCTCTGTCTCTGTCTCTGCCTCTGCCTCTGTCTCTGTCTCTGTCTCTGTCTCTGTCGCTGTCTCTCCCTCTGTCCCTGTCTCCGTCTCTGTCCCTGGCTGTGTCTCTGCCTCTGTCTCCGTCTCTGTCCCTGTCTCGGTCTTTGTCTCCGTCTCTGTCTCTGTCTCTGTCTCTGTCTCTGTCTCTGGCTCTGTCTCTGTCTCTGTTTCTGTCTCTGTCTCTGTCTCTGTCTCTGTCTCTGTCTCTGTCCCCGTCTCTGTCTCTGTCTCTGCCTCTGCCTCTGTGTATGTCTCTGTCTCTGTCGCTGTCTCTCCCTCTGCCTCTGCCTCTGTCTCTGTCTCTGTCTCTGTCTCTGTCTCTGTTTCTGTCTCTGTCTCTGTCTCTGCCTCTGCCTCTGTCTCTGTCTCTGTCTCTGTCTCTGTCTCTGTCTCTGTCTCTGTCTCTGTATCTATATCTGCCTCTGACTCTGTCGCTGCCCCTGTCTCTGTCTCTGTCTCTGTCTCTGTCTCTGTCTCTGTCTCTGTCTCTGTCTCTGTCTCTGTCTCTGCCTCTGTCTCTGTCTCTATCTCTGTCTCTGTCTCTGTCTCTGTCTCTGTCTCTGTCTCTGTCCCTGTCTCTGTCTCTGTCTGAGACTCTGCCTCTGTCTCTGTCTCTGTCTCTATCTCCGTCTCTGTCTCTGTCTCTGCTTCTGTCTCTGTCTCTGTCTCTGTCTCTGTCTCTGTCTCTGTCTCTGTCTCTGTCTCTGTTTCTGTCTCTGTCTCTGTCTCTGTCTCTGTCTCTGTCTCTGTCTCTGTCCCTGTCTCTGTCTCTGTCTCTGTCTCTGTCTCTGTCTCTGTCTCTGTCTCTGTCTCTGTCTCTGTCTCTGTCTCTGTCTCTGTCTCTGTCTCTGTCTCTGTCTCTGTATCTATCTCTGCCTCTGACTCTGTCGCTGCCCCTGTCTCTGTCCCAGTCTCTGTCTCTGTCTCCGTCTCTGTTTGTGTCTCTGCCTCTGCCTCTGTCTCTGTCTCTGTCTCTGTCGCTGTCTCTCCCTCTGTCTCTGTTTCCGTCTCTGTCCCTGGCTCTGTCTCTGCCTCTGTCTCCGTCTCTGTCCCTGTCTCGGTCTTTGTCTCCGTCTCTGCCTCTGACTCTATCTCCGTCTCTGTCTCTGTCTCTGTCTCTGTCTCTGTCTCTGTCTCTGTCTCTGTCCCTGTCTCTGTCTCTGTCTGAGACTCTGCCTCTGTCGCTGTCTCTGTCTCTATCTCCGTCTCTGTCTCTGTCTCTGCTTCTGTCTCTGTCTCTGTCTCTGTCTCTGTCTCTGCCTCTGTCTCTGTCTCTATCTCTGTCTCTGTCTCTGTCTCTGTCTCTGTCTCTGTCTCTGTCCCTGTCTCTGTCTCTGTCTGAGACTCTGCCTCTGTCTCTGTCTCTGTCTCTATCTCCGTCTCTGTCTCTGTCTCTGCTTCTGTCTCTGTCTCTGTCTCTGTCTCTGTCTCTGTCTCTGTCTCTGTCTCTGTTTCTGTCTCTGTCTCTGTCTCTGTCTCTGTCTCTGTCTCTGTCTCTGTCCCTGTCTCTGTCTCTGTCTCTGTCTCTGTCTCTGTCTCTGTCTCTGTCTCTGTCTCTGTCTCTGTCTCTGTCTCTGTCTCTGTCTCTGTCTCTGTATCTATCTCTGCCTCTGACTCTGTCGCTGCCCCTGTCTCTGTCCCAGTCTCTGTCTCTGTCTCCGTCTCTGTTTGTGTCTCTGCCTCTGCCTCTGTCTCTGTCTCTGTCTCTGTCGCTGTCTCTCCCTCTGTCTCTGTTTCCGTCTCTGTCCCCGGCTCTGTCTCTGCCTCTGTCTCCGTCTCTGTCCCTGTCTCGGTCTTTGTCTCCGTCTCTGCCTCTGACTCTATCTCCGTCTCTGTCTCTGTCTCTGTCTCTGTCTCTGTCTCTGTCTCTGTCTCTGTCTCTGTCTCTGTCTCTGTCTCTGTCTCTGTCTCTGTCTCTGTCTCTGTCTCTGTCTCTGTCTCTGTCTCTGTCACTGTCTCTGTCTCCGTCTCTGTCCATGGCTCTGTCTCTGCCTCTGTCTCCGTCTCTGTCTCTGTCTCGGACTTTGCCTCCGTTTCTGCCTCCGTCTCCGTCTCTGCCTCTGTCTCCGTCTCTGTCTCTGTATCGGTCTCTGTCTCTGTCTCTGTCTCTGTCTCTGTCTCTGTCTCTGTCGCTGTCTCTCCCTCTGTCTCTGTCTCTGTCTCTGCCTCTGTCACCGTCTCTGTCTCTGTCTCGGTCTTTGCCTCCGTCTCTGTCTCTGTCTCTGTCTCTGTCTCTGTCTCTGTCTCTGTCTCCGTCTCTGTCCCTGGCTCTGTCTGTGCCTCTGTCACCGTCTCTGTCTCTGTCTCTGTCTCTGTCTCTGTCTCTGTCTCTGTCTCTGCCTCTGTCTCCGTCTCTGTCTCTGTCTCGGTCTTTGTCTCCGTCTGTGTCTCCGTTTCGGTCTCTGACTCTGTCTCTATCTCCGTCTCTGTCTCTGACTCCGTCTCTGTCTCTGTATCGGTCTCTGTCTCTGTCTCTGTCTCTGTCGCTGTCTCTCCCTCTGTCTCTGTCTCCGTCGCTGTCCCTGGCTCTGTCTCTGCCTCTGTCTCCGTCTCTGTCTCTGTCTCTGTATCTGCCTCTGTCTCTGTCTCTGTCTCTGTCTCTGTATCTGCCTCTGTCTCTGTCTCTGTCTCTGTCTCCGTCTCTGTCCCTGGCTCTGTATCTGCCTCTGTCTCCGTCTCTGCCTCTGTCCCGGTCTTTGTCTCCGCCTCTGTCTCCGTTTCGGTCTCTGACTCTGTCTGTGTCTCTGTCTCTGTCTCCGTCTCTGTCCCTGGCTCTGTATCTGCCTCTGTCTCCGTCTCTGTCTCTGTCCCGGTCTTTGTCTCCGCCTCTGTCTCTGTCTCTGTCTCTGTCTCTGTCTCTGCCTCTGTCACCGTCTCTGTCTCTGTCTCGGTCTTTGTCTCTGTCTCTGACTCTGTCTCTGTCTCTGTCTCTGTCTCTGTCTCTGTCTCTGTCTCTGTCTCTGTCTCTGTCTCTGTCCCTGTCTCTGTCTCTGTCTCTGTCTCTGTCTCTGTCTCTGTCTCTGTATCTATCTCTGTCTCTGTCTCTGTCTCTGTTTCTGTCTCTGTCTCTGTCTCTGTCTCTGTCTCTGTCTCTATCTCTGTCTCTGTCTCTGTCTGTGTCTCTGTCTCTGTCTCTGTCCCTGTCTCTGTCTCTGTCTGAGACTCTGCCTCTGTCTCTGTCTCTGTCTCTATCTCCGTCTCTGTCTCTGTCTCTGCTTCTGTCTCTGTCTCCGTTTCTGTCTCTGTATCTGCCTCTGTCTCTGTCTCTGTCTCTGTCTCTGTCGCTGTCTCTCCCTCTGTCTCTGTCTCTGTCTCTGTCCCTGCCTCTGTCTGAGACTCTGCCTCTGTCTCTGTCTCTGTCTCTGTCTCTGTCTCTGTCTCTGTCTCTGTCTCTGGCTCCGTCTCTGTCTCTGTCTCTGTATCTGTCTCTGTCTCTGTCTCTGCCTCTGCCTCTGTCTCTGTCTCTGTCTCTGTCTCTGTCGCTGTCTCTCCCTCTGTCCCTGTCTCCGTCTCTGTCCCTGGCTGTGTCTCTGCCTCTGTCTCCGTCTCTGTCCCTGTCTCGGTATTTGTCTCCGTCTCTGTCTCTGTCTCTGTCTCTGTCTCTGTCTCTGTCTCTGGCTCTGTCTCTGTCTCTGTTTCTGTCTCTGTCTCTGTCTCTGTCTCTGTCTCTGTCTCTGTCCCCGTCTCTGTCTCTGTCTCTGCCTCTGCCTCTGTCTATGTCTCTGTCTCTGTCGCTGTCTCTCCCTCTGCCTCTGTCTCTGTCTCTGTCTCTGTCTCTGTCCCCGTCTCTGTCTCTGTCTCTGCCTCTGCCTCTGTCTATGTCTCTGTCTCTGTCGCTGTCTCTCCCTCTGCCTCTGCCTCTGTCTCTGTCTCTGTCTCTGTCTCTGTCTCTGTTTCTGTCTCTGTATCTGTCTCTGCCTCTGCCTCTGTCTCTGTCTCTGTCTCTGTCTCTGTCTCTGTCTCTGTCTCTGTCTCTGTATCTATATCTGCCTCTGACTCTGTCGCTGCCCCTGTCTCTGTCTCTGTCTCTGTCTCTGTCTCTGTCTCTGTCTCTGTCTCTGTCTCTGTCTCTGTCTCTGTCTCTGTCTCTGTCTCTGTCTCTGCCTCTGTCTCTGTCTCTGTCTCTATCTCTGTCTCTGTCTCTGTCTCTGTCTCTGTCTCTGTCTCTGTCTCTGTCCCTGTCTCTGTCTCTGTCTGAGACTCTGCCTCTGTCTCTGCCTCTGTCTCTATCTCCGTCTCTGTCTCTGTCTCTGCTTCTGTCTCTGTCTCTGTCTCTGTCTCTGTCTCTGTCTCTGTCTCTGTCTCTGTCTCTGTTTCTGTCTCTGTCTCTGTCTCTGTCTCTCCCTCTGTCTCTGTCTCCGTTTCGGTCTCTGACTCTGTCTCTATCTCCGTCTCTGTCTCTGTCTCCGTCTCTGTCTCTGCATCGGTCTCTGTCTCTGTCTCTGTCTCTGTCGCTGTCTCTCCCTCTGTCTCTGTCTCCGTCGCTGTCCCTGGCTCTGTCTCTGCCTCTGTCTCCGTCTCTGTCTCTGTCTCTGTATCTGCCTCTGTCTCTGTCTCTGTCTCTGACTCTGTATCTGCCTCTGTCTCTGTCTCTGTCTCTGTCTCCGTCTCTGTCCCTGGCTCTGTATCTGCCTCTGTCTCCGTCTCTGCCTCTGTCCCGGTCTTTGTCTCCGCCTCTGTCTCCGTTTCGGTCTCTGACTCTGTCTGTGTCTCTGCCTCTGTCTCTGTCTCTGTCTCTGTCTCTGTCGCTGTCTCTCCCTCTGTCCCTGTCTCCGTCTCTGTCCCTGGCTGTGTCTCTGCCTCTGTCTCCGTCTCTGTCCCTGTCTCGGTCTTTGTCTCCGTCTCTGTCTCTGTCTCTGTCTCTGTCTCTGTCTCTGTCTCTGGCTCTGTCTCTGTCTCTGTCTCTGTCTCTGTCTCTATCTCTGTCTCTGTCTCTGTCTCTGTCTCTGTCTCTGTCTCTGTCTCTGTCTCTGTCTCTGTCCCTGTCTCTGTCTCTGTCTGAGACTCTGCCTCTGTCTCTGTCTCTGTCTCTATCTCCGTCTCTGTCTCTGTCTCTGCTTCTGTCTCTGTCTCTGTCTCTGTCTCTGTCTCTGTCTCTGTCTCTGTCTCTGTTTCTGTCTCTGTCTCTGTCTCTGTCTCTGTCTCTGTCTCTGTCTCTGTCCCTGTCTCTGTCTCTGTCTCTGTCTCTGTCTCTGTCTCTGTCTCTGTCTCTGTCTCTGTCTCTGTCTCTGTCTCTGTCTCTGTCTCTGTCTCTGTATCTATCTCTGCCTCTGACTCTGTCGCTGCCCCTGTCTCTGTCCCAGTCTCTGCCTCTGTCTCCGTCTCTTTTTGTGTCTCTGCCTCTGCCTCTGTCTCTGTCTCTGTCTCTGTCGCTGTCTCTCCCTCTGTCTCTGTTTCCGTCTCTGTCCCTGGCTCTGTCTCTGCCTCTGTCTCCGTCTCTGTCCCTGTCTCGGTCTTTGTCTCCGTCTCTGCCTCTGACTCTATCTCCGTCTCTGTCTCTGTCTCTGTCTCTGTCTCTGTCTCTGTCTCTGTCTCTGTCTCTGTCTCTGTCTCTGTCTCTGTCTCTGTCTCTGTCTCTGTCTCTGTCTCTGTCTCTGTCTCTGCCTCTGCCTCTGACTCTGTCTCTATCTCTGTCGCTGTCCCCCCCTCTGTCCCTGTCTCCGTCTCTGTCCCTGGCTCTGTCTCTGCCTCTGTCTCCGTCTCTGTCTCTGTCTCTGTATCTGCCTCTGTCTCTGTCTCTGTCTCTGACTCTGTATCTGCCTCTGTCTCTGTCTCTGTCTCTGTCTCCGTCTCTGTCCCTGGCTCTGTATCTGCCTCTGTCTCCGTCTCTGCCTCTGTTCCGGTCTTTGTCTCCGCCTCTGTCTCCGTTTCGGTCTCTGACTCTGTCTGTGTCTCTGTCTCTGTCTCCGTCTCTGTCCCTGGCTCTGTATCTGCCTCTGTCTCCGTCTCTGTCTCTGTCCCGGTCTTTGTCTCCGCCCCTGTCTCTGTCTCTGTCTCTGTCTCTGTCTCTGCCTCTGTCACCGTCTCTGTCTCTGTCTCGGTCTTTGTCTCTGTCTCTGACTCTGTCTCTGTCTCTGTCTCTGTCTCTGTCTCTGTCTCTGTCTCTGTCTCTGTCTCTGTCCCTGTCTCTGTCTCTGTCTCTGTCTCTGTCTCTGTCTCTGTCTCTGTCTCTGTCTCTGTATCTATCTCTGTCTCTGTCTCTGTCTCTGTCTCTGTCTCTGTCTCTGTCTCTGTCTCTGTCTCTGTCTCTATCTCTGTCTCTGTCTCTGTCTCTGTCTCTGTCTCTGTCTCTGTCCCTGTCTCTGTCTCTGTCTGAGACTCTGCCTCTGTCTCTGTCTCTGTCTCTATCTCCGTCTCTGTCTCTGTCTCTGCTTCTGTCTCTGTCTCTGTCTCTGTCTCTGTCTCTGTCTCTGTCTCTGTCTCTGTCTCTGTTTCTGTCTCTGTCTCTGTCTCTGTCTCTGTCTCTGTCTCTGTCTCTGTCCCTGTCTCTGTCTCTGTCTCTGTCTCTGTCTCTGTCTCTGTCTCTGTCTCTGTCTCTGTCTCTGTCTCTGTCTCTGTCTCTGTATCTATCTCTGCCTCTGACTCTGTCGCTGCCCCTGTCTCTGTCCCAGTCTCTGTCTCTGTCTCCGTCTCTGTTTGTGTCTCTGCCTCTGCCTCTGTCTCTGTCTCTGTCGCTGTCTCTCCCTCTGTCTCTGTTTCCGTCTCTGTCCCTGGCTCTGTCTCTGCCTCTGTCTCCGTCTCTGTCCCTGTCTCGGTCTTTGTCTCCGTCTCTGCCTCTGACTCTATCTCCGTCTCTGTCTCTGTCTCTGTCTCTGTCTCTGTCTCTGTCTCTGTCTCTGTCTCTGTCTCTGTCTCTGTCTCTGTCTCTGTCTCTGTCTCTGTCTCTGTCTCTGTCTCTGCCTCTGCCTCTGACTCTGTCTCTATCTCTGTCGCTGTCTCTCCCTCTGTCCCTGTCTCCGTCTCTGTCCCTGGCTCTGTCTCTGCCTCTGTCTCCGTCTCTGTCTCTGTCTCGGTCTTTGTCTCCGTCTCTGTCTCTGTCTCTGCCTCTGACTCTGTCGCTGCCCCTGTCTATGTCTCTGTCTCTGTCTGCGTATCTGTCTCTGTCTCTGTCTCTATCTCCGTCTCTGTCTCTGTCTCTGTCTCTGTCTCTGTCTCTGCCTCTGTCACCGTCTCTGTCTCTGCTTCTGTCTCTGTCTCTGTCTCTGTCTCTGTCTCTGTCTCTGTCTCTGTTTCTGTCTCTGTCTCTGTCTCTGTCTCTCCCTCTGTCTCTGTCTCCGTTTCGGTCTCTGACTCTGTCTCTATCTCCGTCTCTGTCTCTGTCTCCGTCTCTGTCTCTGCATCGGTCTCTGTCTCTGTCTCTGTCTCTGTCGCTGTCTCTCCCTCTGTCTCTGTCTCCGTCGCTGTCCCTGGCTCTGTCTCTGCCTCTGTCTCCGTCTCTGTCTCTGTCTCTGTATCTGCCTCTGTCTCTGTCTCTGTCTCTGACTCTGTATCTGCCTCTGTCTCTGTCTCTGTCTCTGTCTCCGTCTCTGTCCCTGGCTCTGTATCTGCCTCTGTCTCCGTCTCTGCCTCTGTCCCGGTCTTTGTCTCCGCCTCTGTCTCCGTTTCGGTCTCTGACTCTGTCTGTGTCTCTGCCTCTGTCTCTGTCTCTGTCTCTGTCTCTGTCGCTGTCTCTCCCTCTGTCCCTGTCTCCGTCTCTGTCCCTGGCTGTGTCTCTGCCTCTGTCTCCGTCTCTGTCCCTGTCTCGGTCTTTGTCTCCGTCTCTGTCTCTGTCTCTGTCTCTGTCTCTGTCTCTGTCTCTGGCTCTGTCTCTGTCTCTGTTTCTGTCTCTGTCTCTGTCTCTGTCTCTGTCTCTGTCTCTGTCCCCGTCTCTGTCTCTGTCCCTGCCTCTGCCTCTGTGTATGTCTCTGTCTCTGTCGCTGTCTCTCCCTCTGCCTCTGCCTCTGTCTCTGTCTCTGTCTCTGTCTCTGTCTCTGTTTCTGTCTCTGTCTCTGTCTCTGCCTCTGCCTCTGTCTCTGTCTCTGTCTCTGTCTCTGTCTCTGTCTCTGTCTCTGTATCTATATCTGCCTCTGACTCTGTCGCTGCCCCTGTCTCTGTCTCTGTCTCTGTCTCTGTCTCTGTCTCTGTCTCTGTCTCTGTCTCTGTCTCTGTCTCTGTCTCTGTCTCTGTCTCTGTCTCTGTCTCTGTCTCTGTCTCTATCTCTGTCTCTGTCTCTGTCTCTGTCTCTGTCTCTGTCTCTGTCTCTGTCTCTGTCCCTGTCTCTGTCTCTGTCTGAGACTCTGCCTCTGTCTCTGTCTCTGTCTCTATCTCCGTCTCTGTCTCTGTCTCTGCTTCTGTCTCTGTCTCTGTCTCTGTCTCTGTCTCTGTCTCTGTTTCTGTCTCTGTCTCTGTCTCTGTCTCTGTCTCTGTCTCTGTCTCTGTCCCTGTCTCTGTCTCTGTCTCTGTCTCTGTCTCTGTCTCTGTCTCTGTCTCTGTCTCTGTCTCTGTCTCTGTCTCTGTCTCTGTCTCTGTCTCTGTCTCTGTCTCTGTATCTATCTCTGCCTCTGACTCTGTCGCTGCCCCTGTCTCTGTCCCAGTCTCTGCCTCTGTCTCCGTCTCTTTTTGTGTCTCTGCCTCTGCCTCTGTCTCTGTCTCTGTCTCTGTCGCTGTCTCTCCCTCTGTCTCTGTTTCCGTCTCTGTCCCTGGCTCTGTCTCTGCCTCTGTCTCCGTCTCTGTCCCTGTCTCGGTCTTTGTCTCCGTCTCTGCCTCTGACTCTATCTCCGTCTCTGTCTCTGTCTCTGTCTCTGTCTCTGTCTCTGTCTCTGTCTCTGTCTCTGTCTCTGTCTCTGTCTCTGTCTCTGTCTCTGTCTCTGTCTCTGCCTCTGCCTCTGACTCTGTCTCTATCTCTGTCGCTGTCCCCCCCTCTGTCCCTGTCTCCGTCTCTGTCCCTGGCTCTGTCTCTGCCTCTGTCTCCGTCTCTGTCTCTGTCTCTGTATCTGCCTCTGTCTCTGTCTCTGTCTCTGACTCTGTATCTGCCTCTGTCTCTGTCTCTGTCTCTGTCTCCGTCTCTGTCCCTGGCTCTGTATCTGCCTCTGTCTCCGTCTCTGCCTCTGTCCCGGTCTTTGTCTCCGCCTCTGTCTCCGTTTCGGTCTCTGACTCTGTCTGTGTCTCTGTCTCTGTCTCCGTCTCTGTCCCTGGCTCTGTATCTGCCTCTGTCTCCGTCTCTGTCTCTGTCCCGGTCTTTGTCTCCGGCCCTGTCTCTGTCTCTGTCTCTGTCTCTGTCTCTGCCTCTGTCACCGTCTCTGTCTCTGTCTCGGTCTTTGTCTCTGTCTCTGACTCTGTCTCTGTCTCTGTCTCTGTCTCTGTCTCTGTCTCTGTCTCTGTCTCTGTCTCTGTCCCTGTCTCTGTCTCTGTCTCTGTCTCTGTCTCTGTCTCTGTCTCTGTCTCTGTATCTATCTCTGTCTCTGTCTCTGTCTCTGTCTCTGTCTCTGTCTCTGTCTCTGTCTCTGTCTCTGTCTCTATCTCTGTCTCTGTCTCTGTCTCTGTCTCTGTCTCTGTCTCTGTCCCTGTCTCTGTCTCTGTCTGAGACTCTGCCTCTGTCTCTGTCTCTGTCTCTATCTCCGTCTCTGTCTCTGTCTCTGCTTCTGTCTCTGTCTCTGTCTCTGTCTCTGTCTCTGTCTCTGTCTCTGTCTCTGTCTCTGTTTCTGTCTCTGTCTCTGTCTCTGTCTCTGTCTCTGTCTCTGTCTCTGTCCCTGTCTCTGTCTCTGTCTCTGTCTCTGTCTCTGTCTCTGTCTCTGTCTCTGTCTCTGTCTCTGTCTCTGTCTCTGTCTCTGTCTCTGTATCTATCTCTGCCTCTGACTCTGTCGCTGCCCCTGTCTCTGTCCCAGTCTCTGTCTCTGTCTCCGTCTCTGTTTGTGTCTCTGCCTCTGCCTCTGTCTCTGTCTCTGTCGCTGTCTCTCCCTCTGTCTCTGTTTCCGTCTCTGTCCCTGGCTCTGTCTCTGCCTCTGTCTCCGTCTCTGTCCCTGTCTCGGTCTTTGTCTCCGTCTCTGCCTCTGACTCTATCTCCGTCTCTGTCTCTGTCTCTGTCTCTGTCTCTGTCTCTGTCTCTGTCTCTGTCTCTGTCTCTGTCTCTGTCTCTGTCTCTGTCTCTGTCTCTGTCTCTGTCTCTGTCTCTGCCTCTGCCTCTGACTCTGTCTCTATCTCTGTCGCTGTCTCTCCCTCTGTCCCTGTCTCCGTCTCTGTCCCTGGCTCTGTCTCTGCCTCTGTCTCCGTCTCTGTCTCTGTCTCGGTCTTTGTCTCCGTCTCTGTCTCTGTCTCTGCCTCTGACTCTGTCGCTGCCCCTGTCTATGTCTCTGTCTCTGTCTGCGTATCTGTCTCTGTCTCTGTCTCTATCTCCGTCTCTGTCTCTGTCTCTGTCTCTGTCTCTGTCTCTGCCTCTGTCACCGTCTCTGTCTCTGCTTCTGTCTCTGTCTCTGTCTCTGTCTCTGTCTCTGTCTCTGTCTCTGTTTCTGTCTCTGTCTCTGTCTCTGTCTCTCCCTCTGTCTCTGTCTCCGTCGCTGTCCCTGGCTCTGTCTCTGCCTCTGTCTCCGTCTCTGTCCTGTCTCTGTATCTGTCTCCGTCTCTGTCTCTTTCTCTGTCTCCGTCTCTGTCCCTGGCTCTGTATCTGCCTCTGTCTCCGTCTCTGCCTCTGTCCCGGTCTTTGTCTCCGCCTCTGTCTCCGTTTCGGTCTCTGACTCTGTCTGTGTCTGTGTCTCTGTCTCCGTCTCTGTCTCTGCCGCTGTCTCTGTCTCTGTCTCTGTCTCTGTCTCTGTCTCTATCTCCGTCTCTGTCTCTGTCTCTGTCTCT
>CAMAOD020000185.1:845000-892500 GCA_945859595.2 Megachile willughbiella | reverse complement strand
CTGTCTCTGTCTCTGTCTCTGTCTCTGTCTCTGTCTCTGTCTCTGTCTCTGTCTCTGTCTCTGTCTCTGTCTCTGTCTCTGTCTCTGTCTCCGTCTCTGTCCCTGGCTCTGTCTGTGCCTCTGTCACCGTCTCTGTCTCTGTCTCTGTCTCTGTCTCTGTCTCTGTCTCTGTCTCTGCCTCTGTCTCCGTCTCTGTCTCTGTCTCGGTCTTTGTCTCCGTCTCTGTCTCCGTTTCGGTTTCTGACTCTGTCTCTATCTCCGTCTCTGTCTCTGTCTCTGCCTCCGTCTCCGTCTCTGCCTCTGTCTCCGTCTCTGTCTCTGTATCGGTCTCTGTCTCTGTCTCTGTCTCTGTCGCTGTCTCTCCCTCTGTCTCTGTCTCCGTCGCTGTCCCTGGCTCTGTCTCTGCCTCTGTCTCCGTCTCTGTCTCTGTCTCTGTATCTGTCTCTGTCTCTGTCTCTGTCTCTGTCTCCGTCTCTGTCCCTGGCTCTGTATCTGCCTCTGTCTCCGTCTCTGCCTCTGTCCCGGTCTTTGTCTCCGCCTCTGTCTCCGTTTCGGTCTCTGACTCTGTCTGTGTCTCTGTCTCTGTCTCCGTCTCTGTCTCTGCCGCTGTCTCTGTCTCTGCCTCTGTCTCTGTCTCTATCTCCGTCTCTGTCTCTGTCTCCGTCTCTGTCCCTGGCTCTGTATCCGCCTCTGTCTCCGTCTCTGCCTCTGTCCCGGTCTTTGTCTCCGCCTCTGTCTCCGTTTCGGTCTCTGACTCTGTCTGTGTCTCTGTCTCTGTCTCCGTCTCTGTCTCTGCCGCTGTCTCTGTCTCTGCCTCTGTCTCTGTCTCTATCTCCGTCTCTGTCTCTGTCTCTGTCTCTGTCTCTGTCTCTGTCTCTGTCTCTGTCTCTGTCTCTATCTCTGTCTCTGTCTCTGTCTCTGTCTCTGTCTCTGTCCCTGTCACTGTCTCTGTCTCTGCCTCTGTCTCTGTCTCTGTCTCTGTCTCTGTCTCTGTCTCTGCCTCTGTCTCTGTCTCTGTCTCTGTCTCAGTCTCTGTCTCTGTCTCTGTGTCTATCTCTGCCTCTGACTCTGTCGCTGCCGCTGTCTATGTCTCTGTCTCTGTCTGCGTATCTGTCTCTGTCTCCGTCTCTGTCCCAGTCTCTGTCTCTGTCTCCGTCTCTGTCCCTGGCTCTGTCTGTGCCTCTGTCTCCGTCTCTGTCTCTGTCTCGGTCTTTGCCTCCGCCTCTGTCTCCGTTTCTGTCTCTGTCTCTGTCTCTATCTCCGTCTCTGTCTCTGTCCCTGTCTCTGTCTCTGTCTCTGTCTCTGTCTCTGTCTCTGTCTCTGTCTCTGCCTTTGTCACTGTCTCTATCTCTGTCTCTGCCTCTGTCTCTCTCTCTGTCTCTGTCTCTGTCTCTGTCGCTGTCTCTCCCTCTGTCTCTGTCTCTGTCTCTGTCCCTGCCTCTGTCTGAGACTCTGCCTCTGTCTCTGTCTCTGTCTCTGTCTCTGTCTCTGTCTCTGTCTCCGTCTCTGTCTCTGTCTCTGTCTCTGTCTCTGTCTCTGTCTCTGTCTCTGCCTCTGTCCCTGTCACTGTCTCTGTCTCTGCCTCTGTCTCTGTCTCTGTCTCTGTCTCTGTCTCTGTCTCTGTCTCTGTCACTGTCTCTGTCTCTGTCTCTGTCCCAGTCTCTGTCTCTGTCTCCGTCTCTGTCCCTGGCTCTGTCTGTGCCTCTGTCTCCGTCTCTGTCTCTGTCTCGGTCTTTGTCTCCGCCTCTGTCTCCGTTTCTGTCTCTGTCTCTGTCTCTATCTCCGTCTCTGTCGCTGTCCCTGTCTCTGTCTCTGTCTCTGTCCCTGTCTCTGTCTGAGACTCTGCCTCTGTCTCTGTCTCTGTCTCTGTCTCTGTCTCTGTCTCTGTCTCCGTCTCTGTCTCTGTCTCTGTCTCTGTCTCTGTCTCTGTCTCTGTCTCTGTCTCTGTCTCTGTCTCTGTCTCTGTCTCTGCCTCTGTCTCCGTCTCTGTCTCTGTCTCGGTCTTTGTCTCCGTCTTTGTCTCTGTCTCTGTCTCTGTCTCTGTCTCTGCCTCTGGCTCTGTCTCTGTCTCTGTTTCTGTCTCTGTCTCTGTCTCTGTCTCTGTCTCTGTCTCTGTCTCTGTCTCTGTCACTGTCTCTGTCTCCGTCTCTGTCCATGGCTCTGTCTCTGCCTCTGTCTCCGTCTCTGTCTCTGTCTCGGACTTTGCCTCCGTTTCTGCCTGCGTCTCCGTCTCTGCCTCTGTCTCCGTCTCTGTCTCTGTATCGGTCTCTGTCTCTGTCTCTGTCTCTGTCTCTGTCTCTGTCTCTGTCGCTGTCTCTCCCTCTGTCTCTGTCTCTGTCTCTGCCTCTGTCACCGTCTCTGTCTCTGTCTCGGTCTTTGCCTCTGTCTCTGTCTCTGTCTCTGTCTCTGTCTCTGTCTCTGTCTCTGTCTCCGTCTCTGTCCCTGGCTCTGTCTGTGCCTCTGTCACCGTCTCTGTCTCCGTCTCTGTCTCTGTCTCTGTCTCTGTCTCTGTCTCTGTCTCTGCCTCTGTCTCCGTCTCTGTCTCTGTCTCGGTCTTTGTCTCCGTCGCTGTCTCCGTTTCGGTCTCTGACTCTGTCTCTATCTCCGTCTCTGTCTCTGTCTCCGTCTCTGTCTCTGTATCGGTCTCTGTCTCTGTCTCTGTCTCTGTCGCTGTCTCTCCCTCTGTCTCTGTCTCCGTCGCTGTCCCTGGCTCTGTCTCTGCCTCTGTCTCCGTCTCTGTCTCTGTCTCTGTATCTGCCTCTGTCTCTGTCTCTGTCTCTGTCTCTGTATCTGCCTCTGTCTCTGTCTCTGTCTCTGTCTCTGTCTCCGTCTCTGTCCCTGGCTCTGTATCTGCCTCTGTCTCCGTCTCTGCCTCTGTCCCGGTCTTTGTCTCCGCCTCTGTCTCCGTTTCGGTCTCTGACTCTGTCTGTGTCTCTGTCTCTGCCTCTGTCTCCGTCTCTGTCTCTGTCTCGGTCTTTGTCTCCGTCGCTGTCTCCGTTTCGGTCTCTGACTCTGTCTCTATCTCCGTCTCTGTCTCTGTCTCCGTCTCTGTCTCTGTATCGGTCTCTGTCTCTGTCTCTGTCTCTGTCGCTGTCTCTCCCTCTGTCTCTGTCTCCGTCGCTGTCCCTGGCTCTGTCTCTGCCTCTGTCTCCGTCTCTGTCTCTGTCTCTGTATCTGCCTCTGTCTCTGTCTCTGTCTCTGTCTCTGTCTCTGTCTCTGTCTCTGTCTCTGTCTCTGTCTCTGTCTCTGTCTCTGTCTCTGTCTCTGTCTCTGTCACTGTCTCTGTCTCCGTCTCTGTCCATGGCTCTGTCTCTGCCTCTGTCTCCGTCTCTGTCTCTGTCTCGGACTTTGCCTCCGTTTCTGCCTGCGTCTCCGTCTCTGCCTCTGTCTCCGTCTCTGTCTCTGTATCGGTCTCTGTCTCTGTCTCTGTCTCTGTCTCTGTCTCTGTCTCTGTCGCTGTCTCTCCCTCTGTCTCTGTCTCTGTCTCTGCCTCTGTCACCGTCTCTGTCTCTGTCTCGGTCTTTGCCTCTGTCTCTGTCTCTGTCTCTGTCTCTGTCTCTGTCTCTGTCTCTGTCTCCGTCTCTGTCCCTGGCTCTGTCTGTGCCTCTGTCACCGTCTCTGTCTCCGTCTCTGTCTCTGTCTCTGTCTCTGTCTCTGTCTCTGTCTCTGCCTCTGTCTCCGTCTCTGTCTCTGTCTCGGTCTTTGTCTCCGTCGCTGTCTCCGTTTCGGTCTCTGACTCTGTCTCTATCTCCGTCTCTGTCTCTGTCTCCGTCTCTGTCTCTGTATCGGTCTCTGTCTCTGTCTCTGTCTCTGTCGCTGTCTCTCCCTCTGTCTCTGTCTCCGTCGCTGTCCCTGGCTCTGTCTCTGCCTCTGTCTCCGTCTCTGTCTCTGTCTCTGTATCTGCCTCTGTCTCTGTCTCTGTCTCTGTCTCTGTATCTGCCTCTGTCTCTGTCTCTGTCTCTGTCTCTGTCTCCGTCTCTGTCCCTGGCTCTGTATCTGCCTCTGTCTCCGTCTCTGCCTCTGTCCCGGTCTTTGTCTCCGCCTCTGTCTCCGTTTCGGTCTCTGACTCTGTCTGTGTCTCTGTCTCTGTCTCCGTCTCTGTCCCTGGCTCTGTATCTGCCTCTGTCTCCGTCTCTGTCTCTGTCCCGGTCTTTGTCTCCGCCTCTGTCTCTGTCTCTGTCTCTGTCTCTGTCTCTGCCTCTGTCACCGTCTCTGTCTCTGTCTCGGTCTTTGTCTCTGTCTCTGACTCTGTCTCTGTCTCTGTCTCTGTCTCTGTCTCTGTCTATCTCTGTCTCTGTCTGCGTATCTGTCTCTGTCTCTATCTCCGTCTCTGTCTCTGTCTCTGTCTCTGTCTCTGCCTCTGTCACCGTCTCTGTCTCTGTCTCGGTCTTTGTCTCTGTCTCTGTCTCTGTCTCTGTCTCTGTCTCTGTCTCTGTCTCTGTCTCTGTCTCTGTCTCTGTCTCTGTCTCTGTCTCCGTCTCTGTCCCTGGCTCTGTCTGTGCCTCTGTCACCGTCTCTGTCTCTGTCTCTGTCTCTGTCTCTGTCTCTGTCTCTGTCTCTGCCTCTGTCTCCGTCTCTGTCTCTGTCTCGGTCTTTGTCTCCGTCTCTGTCTCCGTTTCGGTTTCTGACAATGTCTCTATCTCCGTCTCTGTCTCTGTCTCTGCCTCCGTCTCCGTCTCTGCCTCTGTCTCCGTCTCTGTCTCTGTATCGGTCTCTGTCTCTGTCTCTGTCTCTGTCGCTGTCTCTCCCTCTGTCTCTGTCTCCGTCGCTGTCCCTGGCTCTGTCTCTGCCTCTGTCTCCGTCTCTGTCTCTGTCTCTGTATCTGTCTCTGTCTCTGTCTCTGTCTCTGTCTCCGTCTCTGTCCCTGGCTCTGTATCTGCCTCTGTCTCCGTCTCTGCCTCTGTCCCGGTCTTTGTCTCCGCCTCTGTCTCCGTTTCGGTCTCTGACTCTGTCTGTGTCTCTGTCTCTGTCTCCGTCTCTGTCTCTGCCGCTGTCTCTGTCTCTGCCTCTGTCTCTGTCTCTATCTCCGTCTCTGTCTCTGTCTCTGTCTCTGTCTCTGTCTCTGTCTCTGTCTCTGTCTCTGTCTCTGTCTCTGTCTCTGTCTCTGTCTCTGTCTCTGTCTCTGTCTCTGTCCCTGTCACTGTCTCTGTCTCTGCCTCTGTCTCAGTCTCTGTCTCTGTCTCTGTCTCTGCCTCTGTCTCTGTCTCTGTCTCTGTCTCAGTCTCTGTCTCTGTCTCTGTGTCTATCTCTGCCTCTGACTCTGTCGCTGCCGCTGTCTATGTCTCTGTCTCTGTCTGCGTATCTGTCTCTGTCTCCGTCTCTGTCCCAGTCTCTGTCTCTGTCTCCGTCTCTGTCCCTGGCTCTGTCTGTGCCTCTGTCTCCGTCTCTGTCTCTGTCTCGGTCTTTGCCTCCGCCTCTGTCTCCGTTTCTGTCTCTGTCTCTGTCTCTATCTCCGTCTCTGTCTCTGTCCCTGTCTCTGTCTCTGTCTCTGTCTCTGTCTCTGTCTCTGTCTCTGTCTCTGTCTCTGTCTCTGCCTCTGTCACTGTCTCTATCTCTGTCTCTGCCTCTGTCTCTGTCTCTGTCTCTGTCTCTGTCGCTGTCTTTCCCTCTGTCTCTGTCTCTGTCTCTGTCCCTGCCTCTGTCTGAGACTCTGCCTCTGTCTCTGTCTCTGTCTCTGTCTCTGTCTCTGTCTCTGTCTCTGTCTCTGTCTCCGTCTCTGTCTCTGTCTCTGTCTCTGTCTCTGTCTCTGTCTCTGTCTCTGCCTCTGCCTCTGTCTCTGTCTCTGTCTCTGTCTCTGTCGCTGTCTCTCCCTCTGTCCCTGTCTCCGTCTCTTTCCCTGGCTGTGTCTCTGCCTCTGTCTCCGTCTCTGTCCCTGTCTCGTTATTTGTCTCCGTCTCTGTCTCTGTCTCTGTCTCTGTCTCTGTCTCTGGCTCTGTCTCTGTCTCTGTTTCTGTCTCTGTCTCTGTCTCTGTCTCTGTCTCTGTCTCTGTCCCCGTCTCTGTCTCTCTCTCTGCCTCTTCCTCTGTCTATGTCTCTGTCTCTGTCGCTGTCTCTCCCTCTGCCTCTGTCTCTGTCTCTGTCTCTGTCTCTGTCCCCGTCTCTGTCTCTGTCTCTGCCTCTGCCTCTGTCTATGTCTCTGTCTCTGTCGCTGCCTCTCCCTCTGCCTCTGCCTCTGTCTCTGTCTCTGTCTCTGTCTCTGTCTCTGTTTCTGTCTCTGTCTCTGTCTCTGCCCCTGCCTCTGTCTCTGTCTCTGTCTCTGTCTCTGTCTCTGTCTCTGTCTCTGTATCTATATCTGCCTCTGACTCTGTCGCTGCCCCTGTCTCCGTCTCTGTCTCTGTCTCTGTCTCTGTCTCTGTCTCTGTCTCTGTCTCTGTCCCTGTCTCTGTCTCTGTCTCTGTCTCTGTCTCTGTCTCTGTCTCTGTCTCTGTATCTATCTCTGCCTCTGACTCTGTCGCTGCCCCTGTCTATGTCTCTGTCTCTGTCTGCGTATCTGTCTCTGTCTCTGTCTCTATCTCCGTCTCGGTCTTTGTCTCCGTCTCTGTCTCTGTCTCTGCCTCTGACTCTGTCGCTGCCCCAGTCTATCTCTGTCTCTGTCTGCGTATCTGTCTCTGTCTCTATCTCCGTCTCTGTCTCTGTCTCTGTCTCTGTCTCTGTCTCTGTCTCTGCCTCTGTCACCGTCTCTGTCTCTGTCTCGGTCTTTGTCTCTGTCTCTGTCTCTGTCTCTGTCTCTGTCTCTGTCTCTGTCTCTGTCTCTGTCTCTGTCTCTGTCTCCGTCTCTGTCCCTGGCTCTGTCTGTGCCTCTGTCACCGTCTCTGTCTCTGTCTCTGTCTCTGTCTCTGTCTCTGTCTCTGTCTCTGCCTCTGTCTCCGTCTCTGTCTCTGTCTCGGTCTTTGTCTCCGTCTCTGTCTCCGTTTCGGTCTCTGACTCTGTCTCTATCTCCGTCTCTGTCTCTGTCTCTGCCTCCGTCTCCGTCTCTGCCTCTGTCTCCGTCTCTGTCTCTGTATCGGTCTCTGTCTCTGTCTCTGTCTCTGTCGCTGTCTCTCCCTCTGTCTCTGTCTCCGTCGCTGTCCCTGGCTCTGTCTCTGCCTCTGTCTCCGTCTCTGTCTCTGTCTCTGTATCTGTCTCTGTCTCTGTCTCTGTCTCTGTCTCCGTCTCTGTCCCTGGCTCTGTATCTGCCTCTGTCTCCGTCTCTGCCTCTGTCCCGGTCTTTGTCTCCGCCTCTGTCTCCGTTTCGGTCTCTGACTCTGTCTGTGTCTCTGTCTCTGTCTCCGTCTCTGTCTCTGCCGCTGTCTCTGTCTCTGCCTCTGTCTCTGTCTCTATCTCCGTCTCTGTCTCTGTCTCTGTCTCTGTCTCTGTCTCTGTCTCTGTCTCTGTCTCTGTCTCTGTCTCTGTCTCTGTCTCTGTCTCTGTCTCTGTCTCTGTCTCTGTCCCTGTCACTGTCTCTGTCTCTGCCTCTGTCTCTGTCTCTGTCTCTGTCTCTGTCTCTGTCTCTGCCTCTGTCTCTGTCTCTGTCTCTGTCTCAGTCTCTGTCTCTGTCTCTGTGTCTATCTCTGCCTCTGACTCTGTCGCTGCCGCTGTCTATGTCTCTGTCTCTGTCTGCGTATCTGTCTCTGTCTCCGTCTCTGTCCCAGTCTCTGTCTCTGTCTCCGTCTCTGTCCCTGGCTCTGTCTGTGCCTCTGTCTCCGTCTCTGTCTCTGTCTCGGTCTTTGCCTCCGCCTCTGTCTCCGTTTCTGTCTCTGTCTCTGTCTCTATCTCCGTCTCTGTCTCTGTCCCTGTCTCTGTCTCTGTCTCTGTCTCTGTCTCTGTCTCTGTCTCTGTCTCTGTCTCTGCCTTTGTCACTGTCTCTATCTCTGTCTCTGCCTCTGTCTCTGTCTCTGTCTCTGTCTCTGTCTCTGTCTCTGTCGCTGTCTCTCCCTCTGTCTCTGTCTCTGTCTCTGTCCCTGCCTCTGTCTGAGACTCTGCCTCTGTCTCTGTCTTCGTCTCTGTCTCTGTCTCTGTCTCTGTCTCTGTCTCTGTCTCTGTCTCTGTCCCGGTCTCTGTCTCTGTCTCTGTCTCTGTCTCTGTCTCTGTCTCTGTCTCTGTATCTATCTCTGCCTCTGACTCTGTCGCTGCCCCTGTCTATGTCTCTGTCTCTGTCTGCGTATCTGTCTCTGTCTCTGTCTCTATCTCCGTCTCGGTCTTTGTCTCCGTCTCTGTCTCTGTCTCTGCCTCTGACTCTGTCGCTGCCCCAGTCTATCTCTGTCTCTGTCTGCGTATCTGTCTCTGTCTCTATCTCCGTCTCTGTCTCTGTCTCTGTCTCTGTCTCTGTCTCTGTCTCTGCCTCTGTCACCGTCCCTGTCTCTGTCTCGGTCTTTGTCTCCGTCTCTGTCTCTGTCTCTGTCTCTGTCTCTGTCTCTGTCTCTGTCTCTGTCTCTGTCTCTGTCTCTGTCTCCGTCTCTGTCCCTGGCTCTGTCTGTGCCTCTGTCACCGTCTCTGTCTCTGTCTCTGTCTCTGTCTCTGTCTCTGTCTCTGTCTCTGCCTCTGTCTCCGTCTCTGTCTCTGTCACGGTCTTTGTCTCCGTCTCTGTCTCCGTTTCGGTCTCTGACTCTGTCTCTATCTCCGTCTCTGTCTCTGTCTCTGCCTCCGTCTCCGTCTCTGCCTCTGTCTCCGTCTCTGTCTCTGTATCGGTCTCTGTCTCTGTCTCTGTCTCTGTCGCTGTCTCTCCCTCTGTCTCTGTCTCCGTCGCTGTCCCTGGCTCTGTCTCTGCCTCTGTCTCCGTCTCTGTCTCTGTCTCTGTATCTGTCTCTGTCTCTGTCTCTGTCTCTGTCTCCGTCTCTGTCCCTGGCTCTGTATCTGCCTCTGTCTCCGTCTCTGCCTCTGTCCCGGTCTTTGTCTCCGCCTCTGTCTCCGTTTCGGTCTCTGACTCTGTCTGTGTCTCTGTCTCTGTCTCTGTCTCCGTCTCTGTCTCTGCCGCTGTCTCTGTCTCTGCCTCTGTCTCTGTCTCTATCTCCGTCTCTGTCTCTGTCTCTGTCTCTGTCTCTGTCTCTGTCTCTGTCCCTGTCTCTGTCTCTGTCTCTGTCTCTGTCTCTGTCTCTGTCTCTGTCTCTGTCTCTGTCTCTGTCCCTGTCACTGTCTCTGTCTCTGCCTCTGTCTCTGTCTCTGTCTCTGTCTCTGTCTCTGCCTCTGTCTCTGTCTCTGTCTCTGTCTCAGTCCCTGTCTCTGTCTCTGTGTCTATCTCTGCCTCTGACTCTGTCGCTGCCGCTGTCTATGTCTCTGTCTCTGTCTGCGTATCTGTCTCTGTCTCCGTCTCTGTCCCAGTCTCTGTCTCTGTCTCCGTCTCTGTCCCTGGCTCTGTCTGTGCCTCTGTCTCCGTCTCTGTCTCTGTCTCGGTCTTTGCCTCCGCCTCTGTCTCCGTTTCTGTCTCTGTCTCTGTCTCTATCTCCGTCTCTGTCTCTGTCCCTGTCTCTGTCTCTGTCTCTGTCTCTGTCTCTGTCTCTGTCTCTGTCTCTGCCTCTGTCACTGTCTCTATCTCTGTCTCTGCCTCTGTCTCTGTCTCTGTCTCTGTCTCTGTCTCTGTCGCTGTCTCTCCCTCTGTCTCTGTCTCTGTCTCTGTCCCTGCCTCTGTCTGAGACTCTGCCTCTGTCTCTGTCTCTGTCTCTGTCTCTGTCTCTGTCTCTGTCTCTGTCTCCGTCTCTGTCTCTGTCTCTGTCTCTGTCTCTGTCTCTGTCTCTGCCTCTGCCTCTGTCTCTGTCTCTGTCTCTGTCTCTGTCGCTGTCTCTCCCTCTGTCCCTGTCTCCGTCTCTGTCCCTGGCTGTGTCTCTGCCTCTGTCTCCGTCCCTGTCCCTGTCTCGGTATTTGTCTCCGTCTCTGTCTCTGTCTCTGTCTCTGTCTCTGTCTCTGTCTCTGGCTCTGTCTCTGTCTCTGTTTCTGTCTCTGTCTCTGTCTCTGTCTCTGTCTCCGTCTCTGTCCCTGGCTCTGCCTCTGCCTCTGTCTCCGTCTCTGTCCCTGTCTCGGTCTTTGTCTCCGTCTCTGCCTCTGACTCTATCTCCGTCTCTGTCTCTGTCTCGGTCTTTGTCTCTGTCTCTGACTCTGTCTCTGTCTCTGTCTCTGTCTCTGTCTCTGTCTCTGTCTCTGTCTCTGTCCCGGTCTCTGTCTCTGTCTCTGTCTCTGTCTCTGTCTCTGTCTCTGTCTCTGTCTCTGTCCCTGTCTCTGTCTCTGTCTCTGTCTCTGTCTCTGTCTCTGTCTCTGTCTCTGTCTCTGTCTCTGTCTCTGTCTCTGTCTCTGTCTCTGTCTCTGCCTCTGTCACCGTCTCTGTCTCTGTCTCGGTCTTTGTCTCTGTCTCTGTCTCTGTCTCTGTCTCTGTCTCTGTCTCTGTCTCTGTCTCTGTCTCTGTCTCTGTCTCTGTCTCTGTCTCCGTCTCTGTCCCTGGCTCTGTCTGTGCCTCTGTCACCGTCTCTGTCTCTGTCTCTGTCTCTGTCTCTGTCTCTGTCTCTGTCTCTGTCTCTGCCTCTGTCTCCGTCTCTGTCTCTGTCTCGGTCTTTGTCTCCGTCTCTGTCTCCGTTTCGGTCTCTGACTCTGTCTCTATCTCCGTCTCTGTCTCTGTCTCTGCCTCCGTCTCCGTCTCTGTCTCTGTCTCTGTCTCTGTCTCTGTCTCTGTCTCTGCCTCTGCCTCTGTCTCTGTCTCTGTCTCTGTCTCTGTCGCTGTCTCTCCCTCTGTCCCTGTCTCCGTCTCTGTCCCTGGCTGTGTCTCTGCCTCTGTCTCCGTCTCTGTCCCTGTCTCGGTATTTGTCTCCGTCTCTGTCTCTGTCTCTGTCTCTGTCTCTGTCTCTGGCTCTGTCTCTGTCTCTGTTTCTGTCTCTGTCTCTGTCTCTGTCTCTGTCTCTGTCTCTGTCCCCGTCTCTGTCTCGGTCTCTGCCTCTGCCTCTGTCTATGTCTCTGTCTCTGTCGCTGTCTCTCCCTCTGCCTCTGTCTCTGTCTCTGTCTCTGTCTCTGTCCCCGTCTCTGTCTCTGTCTCTGCCTCTGCCTCTGTCTATGTCTCTGTCTCTGTCGCTGTCTCTCCCTCTGCCTCTGCCTCTGTCTCTGTCTCTGTCTCTGTCTCTGTCTCTGTCTCTGTTTCTGTCTCTGTCTCTGTCTCTGCCTCTGCCTCTGTCTCTGTCTCTGTCTCTGTCTCTGTCTCTGTCTCTGTCTCTGTATCTATATCTGCCTCTGACTCTGTCGCTGCCCCTGTCTCTGTCTCTGTCTCTGTCTCTGTCTCTGTCTCTGTCTCTGTCTCTGTCTCTGTCTCTGTCTGTGCCTCTGTCACCGTCTCTGTCTCTGTCTCTGTCTCTATCTCTGTCTCTGTCTCTGTCTGTGCCTCTGTCACCGTCTCTGTCTCTGTCTCTGTCTCTGTTTCTGTCTCTGTCTCTGTCTCTGCCTCTGCCTCTGTCTCTGTCTCTGTCTCTGTCTCTGTCTCTGTCTCTGTCTCTGTCTCTGTCTCTGTCTCTGTCTCTGTCTCTGTCTCTGTCCCGGTCTCTGTCTCTGTCTCTGTCTCTGTCTCTGTCTCTGTCTCTGTCTCTGTATCTATCTCTGCCTCTGACTCTGTCGCTGCCCCTGTCTATGTCTCTGTCTCTGTCTGCGTATCTGTCTCTGTCTCTGTCTCTATCTCCGTCTCGGTCTTTGTCTCCGTCTCTGTCTCTGTCTCTGCCTCTGACTCTGTCGCTGCCCCAGTCTATCTCTGTCTCTGTCTGCGTATCTGTCTCTGTCTCTATCTCCGTCTCTGTCTCTGTCTCTGTCTCTGTCTCTGTCTCTGTCTCTGCCTCTGTCACCGTCTCTGTCTCTGTCTCGGTCTTTGTCTCTGTCTCTGTCTCTGTCTCTGTCTCTGTCTCTGTCTCTGTCTCTGTCTCTGTCTCTGTCTCTGTCTCTGTCTCTGTCTCCGTCTCTGTCCCTGGCTCTGTCTGTGCCTCTGTCACCGTCTCTGTCCCTGGCTCTGTCTGTGCCTCTGTCACCGTCTCTGTCTCTGTCTCTGTCTCTGTCTCTGTCTCTGTCTCTGTCTCTGTCTCTGCCTCTGTCTCCGTCTCTGTCTCTGTCTCTGCCTCCGTCTCCGTCTCTGCCTCTGTCTCCGTCTCTGTCTCTGTATCGGTCTCTGTCTCTGTCTCTGTCTCTGTCGCTGTCTCTCCCTCTGTCTCTGTCTCCGTCGCTGTCCCTGGCTCTGTCTCTGCCTCTGTCTCCGTCTCTGTCTCTGTCTCTGTATCTGTCTCTGTCTCTGTCTCTGTCTCTGTCTCCGTCTCTGTCCCTGGCTCTGTATCTGCCTCTGTCTCCGTCTCTGCCTCTGTCCCGGTCTTTGTCTCCGCCTCTGTCTCCGTTTCGGTCTCTGACTCTGTCTGTGTCTCTGTCTCTGTCTCTGTCTCCGTCTCTGTCTCTGCCGCTGTCTCTGTCTCTGCCTCTGTCTCTGTCTCTATCTCCGTCTCTGTCTCTGTCTCTGTCTCTGTCTCTGTCTCTGTCTCTGTCCCTGTCTCTGTCTCTGTCTCTGTCTCTGTCTCTGTCTCTGTCTCTGTCTCTGTCTCTGTCTCTGTCCCTGTCACTGTCTCTGTCTCTGCCTCTGTCTCTGTCTCTGTCTCTGTCTCTGTCTCTGCCTCTGTCTCTGTCTCTGTCTCTGTCTCAGTCCCTGTCTCTGTCTCTGAGTCTATCTCTGCCTCTGACTCTGTCGCTGCCGCTGTCTATGTCTCTGTCTCTGTCTGCGTATCTGTCTCTGTCTCCGTCTCTGTCCCAGTCTCTGTCTCTGTCTCCGTCTCTGTCCCTGGCTCTGTCTGTGCCTCTGTCTCCGTCTCTGTCTCTGTCTCGGTCTTTGCCTCCGCCTCTGTCTCCGTTTCTGTCTCTGTCTCTGTCTCTATCTCCGTCTCTGTCTCTGTCCCTGTCTCTGTCTCTGTCTCTGTCTCTGTCTCTGTCTCTGTCTCTGTCTCTGTCTCTGTCTCTGTCTCTGCCTCTGTCACTGTCTCTATCTCTGTCTCTGCCTCTGTCTCTGTCTCTGTCTCTGTCTCTGTCGCTGTCTCTCCCTCTGTCTCTGTCTCTGTCTCTGTCCCTGCCTCTGTCTGTGACTCTGCCTCTGTCTCTGTCTCTGTCTCTGTCTCTGTCTCTGTCTCTGCCTCCGTCTCTGTCTCTGTCTCTGCCTCTGTCTCTGTCTCTGTCTCTGCCTCTGCCTCTGTCTCTGTCTCTGTCTCTGTCTCTGTCGCTGTCTCTCCCTCTGTCCCTGTCTCCGTCTCTGTCCCTGGCTGTGTCTCTGCCTCTGTCTCCGTCTCTGTCCCTGTCTCGGTATTTGTCTCCGTCTCTGTCTCTGTCTCTGTCTCTGTCTCTGTCTCTGGCTCTGTCTCTGTCTCTGTTTCTGTCTCTGTCTCTGTCTCTGTCTCTGTCTCTGTCTCTGTCCCCGTCTCTGTCTCTGTCTCTGCCTCTGCCTCTGTCTATGTCTCTGTCTCTGTCGCTGTCTCTCCCTCTGTCTCTGTCTCTGTCTCTGTCTCTGTCTCTGTCTCTGTCTCTGTCTCTGTCTCTGTCCCTGTCTCTGTCTCTGTCTCTGTCCCCGTCTCTGTCTCTGTCTCTGCCTCTGCCTCTGTCTATGTCTCTGTCTCTGTCGCTGTCTCTCCCTCTGCCTCTGCCTCTGTCTCTGTCTCTGTCTCTGTCTCTGTCTCTGTCTCTGTTTCTGTCTCTGTCTCTGTCTCTGCCTCTGCCTCTGTCTCTGTCTCTGTCTCTGTCTCTGTCTCTGTCTCTGTCTCTGTATCTATATCTGCCTCTGACTCTGTCGCTGCCCCTGTCTCTGTCTCTGTCTCTGTCTCTGTCTCTGTCTCTGTCTCTGTCTCTGTCTCTGTCTGTGCCTCTGTCACCGTCTCTGTCTCTGTCTCTGTCTCTATCTCTGTCTCTGTCTCTGTCTGTGCCTCTGTCACCGTCTCTGTCTCTGTCTCTGTCTCTGTTTCTGTCTCTGTCTCTGTCTCTGCCTCTGCCTCTGTCTCTGTCTCTGTCTCTGTCTCTGTCTCTGTCTCTGTCTCTGTCTCTGTCTCTGTATCTATATCTGCCTCTGACTCTGTCGCTGCCCCTGTCTCTGTCTCTGTCTCTGTCTCTGTCTCTGTCTCTGTCTCTGTCTCTGTCTCTGTCTCTGTCTCTGTCTCTGTCTCTGTCTCTGTCTCTGTCTCTGTCTCTATCTCTGTCTCTGTCTCTGTCTCTGTCTCTGTCTCTGTCTCTGTCCCTGTCTCTGTCTCTGTCTGAGACTCTGCCTCTGTCTCTGTCTCTGTCTCTATCTCCGTCTCTGTCTCTGTCTCTGCTTCTGTCTCTGTCTCTGTCTCTGTCTCTGTCTCTGTCTCTGTCTCTGTCTCTGTTTCTGTATCTGTCTCTGTCTCTGTCTCTGTCTCTGTCTCTGTCTCTGTCCCTGTCTCTGTCTCTGTCTCTGTCTCTGTCTCTGTCTCTGTCTCTGTCTCTGTCTCTGTCTCTGTCTCTGTCTCTGTCTCTGTCTCTGTATCTATCTCTGCCTCTGACTCTGTCGCTGCCCCTGTCTCTGTCCCAGTCTCTGTCTCTGTCTCCGTCTCTGTTTGTGTCTCTGCCTCTGCCTCTGTCTCTGTCTCTGTCTCTGTCGCTGTCTCTCCCTCTGTCTCTGTTTCCGTCTCTGTCCCTGGCTCTGTCTCTGCCTCTGTCTCCGTCTCTGTCCCTGTCTCGGTCTTTGTCTCCGTCTCTGCCTCTGACTCTATCTCCGTCTCTGTCTCTGTCTCTGTCTCTGTCTCTGTCTCTGTCTCTGTCTCTGTCTCTGTCTCTGTCTCTGTCTCTGTCTCTGTCTCTGCCTCTGCCTCTGACTCTGTCTCTATCTCTGTCGCTGTCTCTCCCTCTGTCCCTGTCTCCGTCTCTGTCCCTGGCTCTGTCTCTGCCTCTGTCTCCGTCTCTGTCTCTGTCTCGGTCTTTGTCTCCGTCTCTGTCTCTGTCTCTGCCTCTGACTCTGTCGCTGCCCCTGTCTATGTCTCTGTCTCTGTCTGCGTATCTGTCTCTGTCTCTGTCTCTATCTCCGTCTCTGTCTCTGTCTCTGTCTCAGTCTCTGTCTCTGCCTCTGTCACCGTCTCTGTCTCTGTCTCGGTCTTTGTCTCCGTCTCTGTCTCTGTCTCGGACTTTGCCTCCGTCTCTGCCTCCGTCTCCGTCTCTGCCTCTGTCTCCGTCTCTGTCTCTGTATCGGTCTCTGTCTCTGTCTCTGCCTCTGTCACCGTCTCTGTCTCTGTCTCGGTCTTTGTCTCTGTCTCTGTCTCTGTCGCTGTCACTGTCTCTGTCTCTGCCTCTGTCTCTGTCTCTGTCTCTGTCTCTGCCTCTGTCTCTGTCTCTGTCTCTGTCTCAGTCTCTGTCTCTGTCTCTGTGTCTGTCTCAGTCTCTGTCTCTGTCTCTGTGTCTATCTCTGCCTCTGACTCTGTCGCTGCCGCTGTCTATGTCTCTGTCTCTGTCTGCGTATCTGTCTCTGTCTCCGTCTCTGTCCCAGTCTCTGTCTCTGTCTCCGTATCTGTCCCTGGCTCTGTCTGTGCCTCTGTCTCCGTCTCTGTCTCTGTCTCGGTCTTTGCCTCCGCCTCTGTCTCCGTTTCTGTCTCTGTCTCTGTCTCTATCTCCGTCTCTGTCTCTGTCCCTGTCTCTGTCTCTGTCTCTGTCTCTGTCTCTGTCTCTGTCTCTGTCTCTGCCTCTGTCACTGTCTCTATCTCTGTCTCTGCCTCTGTCTCTGTCTCTGTCTCTGTCTCTGTCGCTGTCTCTCCCTCTGTCTCTGTCTCTGTCTCTGTCCCTGCCTCTGTCTGAGACTCTGCCTCTGTCTCTGTCTCTGTCTCTGTCTCTGTCTCTGTCTCTGTCTCCGTCTCTGTCTCTGTCTCTGTCTCTGTCTCTGTCTCTGTCTCTGCCTCTGCCTCTGTCTCTGTCTCTGTCTCTGTCTCTGTCGCTGTCTCTCCCTCTGTCCCTGTCTCCGTCTCTGTCCCTGGCTGTGTCTCTGCCTCTGTCTCCGTCTCTGTCCCTGTCTCGGTATTTGTCTCCGTCTCTGTCTCTGTCTCTGTCTCTGTCTCTGTCTCTGGCTCTGTCTCTGTCTCTGTTTCTGTCTCTGTCTCTGTCTCTGTCTCTGTCTCTGTCTCTGTCCCCGTCTCTGTCTCTGTCTCTGCCTCTGCCTCTGTCTATGTCTCTGTCTCTGTCGCTGTCTCTCCCTCTGCCTCTGTCTCTGTCTCTGTCTCTGTCTCTGTCCCCGTCTCTGTCTCTGTCTCTGCCTCTGCCTCTGTCTATGACTCTGTCTCTGTCGCTGTCTCTCCCTCTGCCTCTGTCTCTGTCTCTGTCTCTGTCTCTGTCTCTGTCTCTGTTTCTGTCTCTGTCTCTGTCTCTGCCTCTGCCTCTGTCTCTGTCTCTGACTCTGTCTCTGTCTCTGTCTCTGTCTCTGTATCTATATCTGCCTCTGACTCTGTCGCTGCCCCTGTCTCTGTCTCTGTCTCTGTCTCTGTCTCTGTCTCTGTCTCTGTCTCTGTCTCTGTCTCTGTCTCTGTCTCTGTCTCTGTCTCTGTCTCTGTCTCTGTCTCTGTCTCTGTCTCTGTCTCTGTCTCTGTCTCTGTCTCTGTCTCTGTCTCTGTCCCTGTCTCTGTCTCTGTCTGAGACTCTGCCTCTGTCTCTGTCTCTGTCTCTATCTCCGTCTCTGTCTCTGTCTCTGCTTCTGTCTCTGTCTCTGTCTCTGTCTCTGTCTCTGTCTCTGTCTCTGTCTCTGTCTCTGTTTCTGTATCTGTCTCTGTCTCTGTCTCTGTCTCTGTCTCTGTCTCTGTCTCTGTCCCTGTCTCTGTCTCTGTCTCTGTCTCTGTCTCTGTCTCTGTCTCTGTCTCTGTCTCTGTCTCTGTCTCTGTCTCTGTCTCTGTCTCTGTATCTATCTCTGCCTCTGACTCTGTCGCTGCCCCTGTCTCTGTCCCAGTCTCTGTCTCTGTCTCCGTCTCTGTTTGTGTCTCTGCCTCTGCCTCTGTCTCTGTCTCTGTCTCTGTAGCTGTCTCTCCCTCTGTCTCTGTTTTCGTCTCTGTCCCTGGCTCTGTCTCTGCCTCTGTCTCCGTCTCTGTCCCTGTCTCGGACTTTGTCTCCGTCTCTGCCTCTGACTCTATCTCCGTCTCTGTCTCTGTCTCTGTCTCTATCTCTGTCTCTGTCTCTGTCTCTGTCTCTGTCTCTGTCTCTGTCTCTGTCTCTGCCTCTGCCTCTGACTCTGTCTCTATCTCTGTCGCTGTCTCTCCCTCTGTCCCTGTCTCCGTCTCTGTCCCTGGCTCTGTCTCTGCATCTGTCTCCGTCTCTGTCTCTGTCTCGGTCTTTGTCTCCATCTCTGTCACTGTCTCTGCCTCTGACTCTGTCGCTGCCCCTGTCTATGTCTCTGTCTCTGTCTGCGTATCTGTCTCTGTCTCTGTCTCTGTCTCTGTCTCTGTCTCTGCCTCTGTCACCGTCTCTGTCTCTGTCTCGGTCTTTGTCTCTGTCTCTGTCTCTGTCTCTGTCTCTGTCTCTGTCTCTGTCTCTGTCTCTGTCTCTGTCTCTGTCTCTGTTTCTGTCTCTGTCCGTGTCTCTGTCTGAGCCTCTGCCTCTGCCTCTGTCTCTGTCTCTGTCTCTGTCTCTGTCTCTGTCTCTGTCTCTGTCTCTGTCTCTGTCTCTGTCTCTGTCTCTGTTTCTGTCTCTGTCTCTGTCTCTGTCTCTGTCTCTGTCTCTGTCACTGTCTCTGTCTCCGTCTCTGTCCATGGCTCTGTCTCTGCCTCTGTCTCCGTCTCTGTCTCTGTCTCGGACTTTGCCTCCGTCTCTGCCACCGTCTCCGTCTCTGCCTCTGTCTCCGTCTCTGTCTCCGTATCGGTCTCTGTCTCTGTCTCTGTCTCTGTCGCTGTCTCTCCCTCTGTCTCTGTCTCCGTCGCTGTCACTGGCTCTGTCTCTGCCTCTGTCTCCGTCTCTGTCTCTGTGTCTGTATCTGTCTCTGTCTCTGTCTCTGTCTCTGTCTCTGTCTCCGTCTCTGTCCCTGGCTCTGTATCTGCCTCTGTCTCCGTCTCTGTCTCTGTCCCGGTCTTTGTCTCCGCCTCTGTCTCTGTCTCTCTCTCTGTCTCTGTCTCTGCCTCTGTCACCGTCTCTGTCTCTGTCTCGGTCTTTGTCTCTGTCTCTGTCTCTGTCGCTGTCCCTGTCTATGTCTCTGTCCCAGTCTCTGTCTCTGTCTCCGTCTCTGTCCCTGGCTCTGTCTGTGCCTCTGTCACCGTCTCTGTCTCTGTCTCTGTCTCGGTCTTTGTCCCCGTCTCTGTCTCTGTCTCTGTCTCTGTCTCTGTCTCTGCCTCTGTCACCGTCTCTGTCCCTGGCTCCGTCTCTGCCTCTGTCTCCGTCTCTGGCTCTGTTTCTGTCTCTATCTCCGTCACTGTCTCTGTCTCCGTCTCTGTCCCTGTCTCGGTCTTTGTCTCCGTCTCTGCCTCTGACTCTATCTCCGTCTCTGTCTCTGTCTCTGTCTCTGTCTCTGTCTCTGTCTCTGTCTCTGTCTCTGTCTCTGTCTCTGTCTCTGTCTCTGTCTCTGTCTCTGCCTCTGCCTCTGACTCTGTCTCTATCTCTGTCGCTGTCTCTCCCTCTGTCCCTGTCTCCGTCTCTGTCCCTGGCTCTGTCTCTGCCTCTGTCTCCGTCTCTGTCTCTGTCTCGGTCTTTGTCTCCGTCTCTGTCTCTGTCTCTGCCTCTGACTCTGTCGCTGCCCCTGTCTATGTCTCTGTCTCTGTCTGCGTATCTGTCTCTGTCTCTGTCTCTATCTCCGTCTCTGTCTCTGTCTCTGTCTCTGTCTCTGTCTCTGTCTCTGCCTCTGTCACCGTCTCTGTCTCTGTCTCGGTCTTTGTCTCTGTCTCTGTCTCTGTCTCTGTCTCTGTCTCTGTCTCTGTCTCTGTCTCTGTCTCTGTCTCTGTCTCTGTCTCTGTTTCTGTCTCTGTCCGTGTCTCTGTCTGAGCCTCTGCCTCTGCCTCTGTCTCTGTCTCTGTCTCTGTCTCTGTCTCTGTCTCTGTCTCTGTCTCTGTCTCTGTCTCTGTCTCTGTCTCTGTCTCTGTCTCTGTCTCTGTCTCTGTCTCTGTCTCTGTCACTGTCTCTGTCTCCGTCTCTGTCCATGGCTCTGTCTCTGCCTCTGTCTCCGTCTCTGTCTCTGTCTCGGACTTTGCCTCCGTCTCTGCCTCCGTCTCCGTCTCTGCCTCTGTCTCCGTCTCTGTCTCTGTATCGGTCTCTGTCTCTGTCTCTGTCTCTGTCGCTGTCTCTCCCTCTGTCTCTGTCTCCGTCGCTGTCACTGGCTCTGTCTCTGCCTCTGTCTCCGTCTCCGTCTCTGTGTCTGTATCTGTCTCTGCCTCTGTCTCTGTCTCTGTCTCCGTCTCTGTCCCTGGCTCTGTATCTGCCTCTGTCTCCGTCTCTGTCTCTGTCCCGGTCTTTGTCTCCGCCTCTGTCTCTGTCTCTCTCTCTGTCTCTGTCTCTGCCTCTGTCACCGTCTCTGTCTCTGTCTCGGTCTTTGTCTCTGTCTCTGTCTCTGTCGCTGTCCCTGTCTATGTCTCTGTCCCAGTCTCTGTCTCTGTCTCCGTCTCTGTCCCTGGCTCTGTCTGTGCCTCTGTCACCGTCTCTGTCTCTGTCTCCGTCTCGGTCTTTGTCCCCGTCTCTGTCTCTGTCTCTGTCTCTGTCTCTGCCTCTGCCTCTGTCTCTGTCTCTGTCCCTGGCTCCGTCTCTGCCTCTGTCTCCGTCTCTGGCTCTGTTTCTGTCTCTATCTCCGTCACTGTCTCTGTCTCTGTCTCTGTCTCTGTCTCTGTCTCTGTCTCTGTCTCTGCCTCTGTCTCTGTCTCTGTCTCTGTCTCTGTCTCTGTCTCTGTCTCTGTCTCTGTCTCTGTCTCCGTCTCTGTCCCTGGCTCTGTATCTGCCTCTGTCTCCGTCTCTGTCTCTGTCCCGGTCTTTGTCTCCGCCTCTGTCTCTGTCTCTGTCTCTGTCTCTGTCTCTGCCTCTGTCACCGTCTCTGTCTCTGTCTCTGTCTCTGTCTCTGTCTCTGTCTCTGTCTCTGTCTCTGTTTCTGTCTCTGTCCGTGTCTCTGTCTGAGCCTCTGCCTCTGCCTCTGTCTCTGTCTCTGTCTCTGTCTCTGTCTCTGTCTCTGTCTCTGTCTCTGTCTCTGTCTCTGTCTCTGTCTCTGTCTCTGTTTCTGTCTCTGTCTCTGTCTCTGTCTCTGTCTCTGTCTCTGTCACTGTCTCTGTCTCCGTCTCTGTCCATGGCTCTGTCTCTGCCTCTGTCTCCGTCTCTGTCTCTGTCTCGGACTTTGCCTCCGTCTCTGCCACCGTCTCCGTCTCTGCCTCTGTCTCCGTCTCTGTCTCTGTCTCTGTCTCTGTCTCTGCCTCTGTCACCGTCTCTGTCTCTGTCTCGGTCTTTGTCTCTGGCTCTGACTCTGTCTCTGTCTCTGTCTCTGTCTCTGTCTCTGTCTCTGTCTCTGTCTCTGTCTCTGTCTCTGTCACTGTCTCTGTCTCTGTCGCTGTCTCTGTCTCTGTCTCTGTCTCTGCCTCTGTCTCCGTCTCTGTCTCAGTCTCTGTGTATATCTCTGCCTCTGACTCTGTCGCTGCCCCTGTCTATGTCTCTGTCTCTGTCTGCGTATCTGTCTCTGTCTCCGTCTCTGTCCCAGTCTCTGTCTCTGTCTCCGTCTCTGTCCCTGGCTCTGTCTGTGCCTCTGTCACCGTCTCTGTCTCTGTCTCTGTCTCTGTCTCTGTCTCTGTCTCTGTCTCTGTCTCTGTCTCTGTCTCTGTCTCTGTCTCTGCCTCTGTCTCCGTCTCTGTCTCTGTCTCGGTCTTTGTCTCCGTCTCTGTCTCCGTTTCGGTCTCTGACTCTGTCTCTATCTCTGTCTCTGTCTCTGTCTCTGACTCTGTCTCTGTCTCTGTCTCTGTCTCTGTCTCTGTCTCTGTCTCTGTCTCTGTCTCCGTCTCTGTCTCTGTCTCTGTCCCTGTCTCTGTCTCTGTCTCTGTCTCTGTCTCTGTCTCTGTCTCTGTCTCTGTCTCTGTCTCTGTCTCTGTCTCTGTCTCTGTCTCTGTCTCTGCCTCTGCCTCTGACTCTGTCTCTGTCTCTGTCGCTGTCTCTCCCTCTGTCCCTGTCTCCGTCTCTGTCCCTGGCTCTGTCTCTGCCTCTGTCTCCGTCTCTGTCTCTGTCTCGGTCTTTGTCTCCGTCTCTGTCTCTGTCTCTGTCTCTGTCTCTGTCTCTGTCTCTGTCTCTGTCTCTGTCTCTGTCTCTGTCTCTGTCTCTGTCTCTGTCTCTCTCTGTGTCTCTGTCTCCGTCTCTGACTCTGTTTCTGTCTCTATCTCCGTCTCTGTCTCCGTCTCTGTCTCTGTCTCTGTCTCTGTCTCTGTCTCTGTCCCTGTCACTGTCTCTGTCTCTGTCTCTGTCTCTGTCCCTGTCTCTGTCTGAGACTCTGCCTCTGTCTCTGTCTCTGTCTCTGTCTCTGTCTCTGTCTCTGTCTCTGTCTCTGTCTCTGTCTCTGTCTCTGTCTCTGTCTCTGTCTCTGTCTCTGTCTCTGTCTCTGTCTCTGTCTCTGTCTCTGTCTCTGTCTCTGTCTCTGCCTCTGCCTCTGTCTCTGTCTCTGTCGCTGTCTCTCCCTCTGTCCCTGTCTCCGTCTCTGTCCCTGGCTCTGTCTCTGTCCCTGGCTCTGTCTCTGCCTCTGTCTCTGCCTCTGTCACCGTCTCTGTCTCTGTCTCGGTTTTTGTCTCTGTCTCTGTCTCTGTCTCTGTCTCTGTCTCTGTCTCTGTCTCCGTCTCTGTCTCTGTCTCTGTCTCTGTCTCTGTCTCTGTCTCTGTCTCTGTCTCTGTCTCTGTTTCTGTCTCTGTCTCTGTCTCTGTCGCTGTCTCTGTCCCTGTCTCTGTCTGAGACTCTGCCTCTGTCTCTGTCTCTGTCTCTGTCTCTGTCGCTGTCTCTCCCTCTGTCTCTGTCTCCGTCTCTGCCTCTGTCTCTGTCTCTGTATCTGTCTCCGTCTCTGTCTCTGTCTCTGTCTCTTTCTCCGTCTCTGTCTCTGTCCCTGTCTCTGTCTCTGTCTCTGTCTTTGTCTCTGCCTCTGTCACTGTCTCTATTTCTGTCTCTGCCTCTGTCTCTGTCTCTGTCTCTGTCTCTGTCTCTGCCTCTGTCTCTGTCTCTGTCTCTGTCAATGTCTCTGTCTGAGACTCTGCTTCTGTCTCTGTCCCTGTCTATGTCTCTGTCTCTGCCTCTGTCTCTGTCTCTGTCTCTGTCTCTGTCTCTGTCTCTGTCTCTCCCTCTGTCTCTGTCTCTGTCTCTGTCTCTGTCTCTGTCTCTGTCTCTGTCTCTGTCTCTGTCTCTGTCTCTGTCTCTGCCTCTGTCTCTGTCTCTGTCTCTGTCTCTGTCTCTGTCTCTGTCCCTGTCTCTGTCTCTGTCTCTGTCCCTGGCCCTGTCTCTGCCTCTGTCTCCGTCTCTGACTCTGTTTCTGTCTCTATCTCCGTCTCTGTCTCTGTCTCTGTCTCTGTCTATGTCTGAGACTCTGCCTCTGTCTCTGTTTCTGTCTCTGTCTCTGTCTGTGTCTCTGTCTCTGTCTCTGTCTCCGTCTCTGTCTCTGCCGCTGTCTCTGTCTCTGTCTCTGTCTCTGTCTCTATCTCCGTCTCTGTCTCTGTCTCTGTCTCTGTCTCTGTCTCTGTCCCTGTCACTGTCTCTGTCTCTGCCTCTGTCTCTGTCTCTGTCTCTGTCTCTGTCGCTGTCTCTCCCTCTGTCTCTGTCTCTGTCTCTGTCCCTGTCTCTGTCTGAGACTCTGCCTCTGTCTCTGTCTCTGTCTCTGTCTCTGTCTCTGTCTCTGTCTCTGTCTCTGTCTCTGTCTCTGTCTCTGTCTCTGTCTCTGTCTCTGTCTCTGTCTCTGTCCCTGGCTCTGTCTCTGCCTCTGTCTCTGCCTCTGTCACCGTCTCTGTCTCTGTCTCGGTCTTTGTCTCTGTCTCTGTCTCTGTCTCTGTCTCTGTCTCTGTCTCTGTCTCTGTCTCTGTCTCTGTCTCTGTCTCTGTCTCTGTCTCTGTCTCTGCCTCAGTCACTGTCTCTATCTCTGTCTCTGCCTCTGTCTCTGTCTCTGTCTCTGTCTCTGTCGCTGTCTCTCCCTCTGTCTCTGTCTCTGTCTCTGTCCCTGTCTCTGTCTGAGACTCTGCCTCTGTCTCTGTCTCTGTCTCTGTCTCTGTCTCTGTCTCTGTCTCTGTCTCTGTCTCTGTCTCTGTCTCGGTCTCTGTCTCTGTCTCTGTCTCTGCCTCTGCCTCTGTCTCTGTCTCTGTCTCTGTCGCTGTCTCTCCCTCTGTCCCTGTCTCCGTCTCTGTCCCTGGCTCTGTCTCTGTCCCTGGCTCTGTCTCTGCCTCTGTCTCTGCCTCTGTCACCGTCTCTGTCTCTGTCTCGGTCTTTGTCTCTGTCTCTGTCTCTGTCTCTGTCTCTGTCTCTGTCTCCGTCTCTGTCTCTGTCTCTGTCTCTGTCTCTGTGGCTGTCTCTCCCTCTGTCTCTGACTCTGTCGCTGCCCCTGTCTATGTCTCTGTCTCTGTCTGCGTATCTGTCTCTGTCTCTGTCTCTATCTCCGTCTCGGTCTTTGTCTCCGTCTCTGTCTCTGTCTCTGCCTCTGACTCTGTCGCTGCCCCAGTCTATCTCTGTCTCTGTCTGCGTATCTGTCTCTGTCTCTATCTCCGTCTCTGTCTCTGTCTCTGTCTCTGTCTCTGTCTCTGTCTCTGTCTCTGTCTCTGTCTCTGTCTCTGTCTCTGTCTCTGCCTCTGTCTCCGTCTCTGTCTCTGTCTCGGTCTTTGTCTCCGTCTCTGTCTCCGTTTCGGTCTCTGACTCTGTCTCTATCTCCGTCTCTGGCTCTGTCTCTGCCTCCGTCTCCGTCTCTGCCTCTGTCTCCGTCTCTGTCTCTGTATCGGTCTCTGTCTCTGTCTCTGTCTCTGTCGCTGTCTCTCCCTCTGTCTCTGTCTCCGTCGCTGTCCCTGGCTCTGTCTCTGCCTCTGTCTCCGTCTCTGTCTCTGTCTCTGTATCTGTCTCTGTCTCTGTCTCTGTCTCTGTCTCCGTCTCTGTCCCTGGCTCTGTATCTGCCTCTGTCTCCGTCTCTGCCTCTGTCCCGGTCTTTGTCTCCGCCTCTGTCTCCGTTTCGGTCTCTGACTCTGTCTGTGTCTCTGTCTCTGTCTCCGTCTCTGTCTCTGCCGCTGTCTCTGTCTCTGCCTCTGTCTCTGTCTCTGTCTCTGTCTCTGTCTCTGTCTCTGTCTCTGTCCCTGTCACTGTCTCTGTCTCTGCCTCTGTCTCTGTCTCTGTCTCTGTCTCTGTCTCTGCCTCTGTCTCTGTCTCTGTCTCAGTCTCTGTCTCTGTCTCTGTGTCTATCTCTGCCTCTGACTCTGTCGCTGCCGCTGTCTATGTCTCTGTCTCTGTCTGCGTATCTGTCTCTGTCTCCGTCTCTGTCCCAGTCTCTGTCTCTGTCTCCGTCTCTGTCCCTGGCTCTGTCTGTGCCTCTGTCTCTGTCTCCGTCTCTGTCCCTGGCTCTGTATCTGCCTCTGTCTCCGTCCCTGCCTCTGTCCCGGTCTTTGTCTCCGCCTCTGTCTCCGTTTCGGTCTCTGACTCTGTCTGTGTCTCTGTCTCTGTCTCCGTCTCTGTCTCTGCCGCTGTCTCTGTCTCTGCCTCTGTCTCTGTCTCTATCTCCGTCTCTGTCTCTGTCTCTGTCTCTGTCTCTGTCTCTGTCTCTGTCCCTGTCTCTGTCTCTGTCTCTGTCTCTGTCTCTGTCTCTGTCTCTGTCCCTGTCACTGTCTCTGTCTCTGCCTCTGTCTCTGTCTCTGTCTCTGTCTCTGTCTCTGCCTCTGTCTCCGTCTCTGTCTCTGTCTCAGTCTCTGTCTCTGTCTCTGTGTCTATCTCTGCCTCTGACTCTGTCGCTGCCGCTGTCTATGTCTCTGTCTCTGGCTGCGTATCTGTCTCTGTCTCCGTCTCTGTCCCAGTCTCTGTCTCTGTCTCCGTCTCTGTCCCTGGCTCTGTCTGTGCCTCTGTCTCCGTCTCTGTCTCTGTCTCGGTCTTTGCCTCCGCCTCTGTCTCCGTTTCTGTCTCTGTCTCTGTCTCTATCTCCGTCTCTGTCTCTGTCCCTGTCTCTGTCTCTGTCTCTGCCTCTGTCTCTGTCTCTGTCTCTGTCTCTGTCTCTGCCTCTGTCACTGTCTCTATCTCTGTCTCTGCCTCTGTCTCTGTCTCTGTCTCTGTCTCTGTCGCTGTCTCTCCCTCTGTCTCTGTCTCTGTCTCTGTCCCTGCCTCTGTCTGAGACTCTGCCTCTGTCTCTGTCTCTGTCTCTGTCTCTGTCTCTGTCTCTGTCTCCGTCTCTGTCTCTGTCTCTGTCTCTGTCTCTGTCTCTGCCTCTGCCTCTGTCTCTGTCTCTGTCTCTGTCTCTGTCGCTGTCTCTCCCTCTGTCCCTGTCTCCGTCTCTGTCCGTGGCTGTGTCTCTGCCTCTGTCTCCGTCTCTGTCCCTGTCTCGGTATTTGTCTCCGTCTCTGTCTCTGTCTCTGTCTCTGTCTCTGTCTCTGGCTCTGTCTCTGTCTCTGTTTCTGTCTCTGTCTCTGTCTCTGTCTCTGTCTCTGTCTCTGTCCCCGTCTCTGTCTCTGTCTCTGCCTCTGCCTCTGTCTATGTCTCTGTCTCTGTCGCTGTCTCTCCCTCTGCCTCTGTCTCTGTCTCTGTCTCTGTCTCTGTCCCCGTCTCTGTCTCTGTCTCTGCCTCTGCCTCTGTCTATGTCTCTGTCTCTGTCGCTGTCTCTCCCTCTGCCTCTGCCTCTGTCTCTGTCTCTGTCTCTGTCTCTGTCTCTGTTTCTGTCTCTGTCTCTGTCTCTGCCTCTGCCTCTGTCTCTGTCTCTGTCTCTGTCTCTGTCTCTGTCTCTGTCTCTGTCTCTGTCTCTGTCTCTGTATCTATATCTGCCTCTGACTCTGTCGCTGCCCCTGTCTCTGTCTCTGTCTCTGTCTCTGTCTCTGTCTCTGTCTCTGTCTCTGTCTCTGTCTCTGTCTCTGTCTCTGTCTCTGTCTCTGTCTCTGTCTCTATCTCTGTCTCTGTCTCTGTCTCTGTCTCTGTCTCTGTCTCTGTCCCTGTCTCTGTCTCTGTCTGAGACTCTGCCTCTGTCTCTGTCTCTGTCTCTATCTCCGTCTCTGTCTCTGTCTCTGCTTCTGTCTCTGTCTCTGTCTCTGTCTCTGTCTCTGTCTCTGTCTCTGTTTCTGTATCTGTCTCTGTCTCTGTCTCTGTCTCTGTCTCTGTCTCTGTCCCTGTCTCTGTCTCTGTCTCTGTCTCTGTCTCTGTCTCTGTCTCTGTCTCTGTCTCTGTCTCTGTCTCTGTCTCTGTCTCTGTCTCTGTCTCTGTCTCTGTATCTATCTCTGCCTCTGACTCTGTCGCTGCCCCTGTCTCTGTCCCAGTCTCTGTCTCTGTCTCCGTCTCTGTTTGTGTCTCTGCCTCTGCCTCTGTCTCTGTCTCTGTCTCTGTCGCTGTCTCTCCCTCTGTCTCTGTTTCCGTCTCTGTCCCTGGCTCTGTCTCTGCCTCTGTCTCCGTCTCTGTCCCTGTCTCGGTCTTTGTCTCCGTCTCTGCCTCTGACTCCATCTCCGTCTCTGTCTCTGTCTCTGTCTCTGTCTCTGTCTCTGTCTCTGTCTCTGTCTCTGTCTCTGCCTCTGCCTCTGACTCTGTCTCTATCTCTGTCGCTGTCTCTCCCTCTGTCCCTGTCTCCGTCTCTGTCCCTGGCTCTGTCTCTGCCTCTTTCTCCGTCTCTGTCTCTGTCTCGGTCTTTGTCTCCGTCTCTGTCTCTGTCTCTGCCTCTGACTCTGTCGCTGCCCCTGTCTATGTCTCTGTCTCTGTCTGCGTATCTGTCTCTGTCTCTGTCTCTATCTCCGTCTCTGTCTCTGTCTCTGTCTCTGTCTCTGTCTCTGCCTCTGTCACCGTCTCTGTCTCTGTCTCGGTCTTTGTCTCTGTCTCTGTCTCTGTCTCTGTCTCTGTCTCTGTCTCTGTCTCTGTCTCTGTCTCTGTCTCTGTCTCTGTCTCTGTCTCTGTCTCTGTCTCTGTCTCTGTTTCTTTCTCTGTCCGTGTCTCTGTCTGAGCCTCTGCCTCTGCCTCTGTCTCTGTCTCTGTCTCTGTCTCTGTCTCTGTCTCTGTCTCTGTCTCTGTCTCTGTCTCTGTCTCTGTCTCTGTCTCTGTCTCTGTCTCTGTCTCTGTCTCTGTCTCTGTCTCTGTCTCTGTCTCTGTCTCTGTCTCTGTCTCTGTCTCTGTCACTGTCTCTGTCTCCGTCTCTGTCCATGGCTCTGTCTCTGCCTCTGTCTCCGTCTCTGTCTCTGTCTCGGACTTTGCCTCCGTCTCTGCCTCCGTCTCCGTCTCTGCCTCTGTCTCCGTCTCTGTCTCTGTATCGGTCTCTGTCTCTGTCTCTGTCTCTGTCGCTGTCTCTCCCTCTGTCTCTGTCTCCGTCGCTGTCACTGGCTCTGTCTCTGCCTCTGTCTCCGTCTCTGTCTCTGTGTCTGTATCTGTCTCTGTCTCTGTCTCTGTCTCTGTCTCCGTCTCTGTCCCTGGCTCTGTATCTGCCTCTGTCTCCGTCTCTGTCTCTGTCCCGGTCTTTGTCTCCGCCTCTGTCTCTGTCTCTCTCTCTGTCTCTGTCTCTGCCTCTGTCACCGTCTCTGTCTCTGTCTCGGTCTTTGTCTCTGTCTCTGTCTCTGTCGCTGTCACTGTCTCTGTCTCTGCCTCTGTCTCTGTCTCTGTCTCTGTCTCTGTCTCTGTCTCTGCCTCTGTCTCTGTCTCTGTCTCTGTCTCAGTCTCTGTCTCTGTCTCTGTGTCTGTCTCAGTCTCTGTCTCTGTCTCTGTGTCTATCTCTGCCTCTGACTCTGTCGCTGCCGCTGTCTATGTCTCTGTCTCTGTCTGCGTATCTGTCTCTGTCTCCGTCTCTGTCCCTGGCTCTGTCAGTGCCTCTGTCTCCGTCTCTGTCTCTGTCTCGGTGTTTGCCTCCGCCTCTGTCTCCGTTTCTGTCTCTGTCTCTGTCTCTGGCTCTGTCTCTGTCTCTGTTTCTGTCTCTGTCTCTGTCTCTGTCTCTGTCTCTGTCTCTGTCCCCGTCTCTGTCTCTGTCTCTGCCTCTGCCTCTGTCTATGTCTCTGTCTCTGTCGCTGTCTCTCCCTCTGCCTCTGTCTCTGTCTCTGTCTCTGTCTCTGTCCCCGTCTCTGTCTCTGTCTCTGCCTCTGCCTCTGTCTATGTCTCTGTCTCTGTCGCTGTCTCTCCCTCTGCCTCTGCCTCTGTCTCTGTCTCTGTCTCTGTCTCTGTCTCTGTTTCTGTCTCTGTCTCTGTCTCTGCCTCTGCCTCTGTCTCTGTCTCTGTCTCTGTCTCTGTCTCTGTCTCTGTCTCTGTCTCTGTCTCTGTCTCTGTATCTATATCTGCCTCTGACTCTGTCGCTGCCCCTGTCTCTGTCTCTGTCTCTGTCTCTGTCTCTGTCTCTGTCTCTGTCTCTGTCTCTGTCTCTGTCTCTGTCTCTGTCTCTGTCTCTGTCTCTGTCTCTGTCTCTGTCTCTGTCTCTGTCTCTGTCTCTGTCTCTGTCTCTGTCTCTGTCTCTGTCTCTGTCTCTGTCTCTGTCCCTGTCTCTGTCTCTGTCTGAGACTCTGCCTCTGTCTCTGTCTCTGTCTCTATCTCCGTCTCTGTCTCTGTCTCTGCTTCTGTCTCTGTCTCTGTCTCTGTCTCTGTCTCTGTCTCTGTCTCTGTCTCTGTCTCTGTTTCTGTATCTGTCTCTGTCTCTGTCTCTGTCTCTGTCTCTGTCTCTGTCCCTGTCTCTGTCTCTGTCTCTGTCTCTGTCTCTGTCTCTGTCTCTGTCTCTGTCTCTGTCTCTGTCTCTGTCTCTGTCTCTGTATCTATCTCTGCCTCTGACTCTGTCGCTGCCCCTGTCTCTGTCCCAGTCTCTGTCTCTGTCTCCGTCTCTGTTTGTGTCTCTGCCTCTGCCTCTGTCTCTGTCTCTGTCTCTGTCGCTGTCTCTCCCTCTGTCTCTGTTTTCGTCTCTGTCCCTGGCTCTGTCTCTGCCTCTGTCTCCGTCTCTGTCCATGGCTCTGTCTCTGCCTCTGTCTCCGTCTCTGTCTCTGTCTCGGACTTTGCCTCCGTCTCTGCCTCCGTCTCCGTCTCTGCCTCTGTCTCCGTCTCTGTCTCTGTATCGGTCTCTGTCTCTGTCTCTGTCTCTGTCTCTGTCTCTGTCTCCGTCTCTGTCTCTGTCTCTGTCTCTGTCTCTGTCTCTGTCTCTGTCTCTGTCTCTGTCTCTATCTCTGCCTCTGCCTCTGACTCTGTCTCTATCTCTGTCGCTGTCTCTCCCTCTGTCCCTGTCTCCGTCTCTGTCCCTGGCTCTGTCTCTGCCTCTGTCTCCGTCTCTGTCTCTGTCTCGGTCTTTGTCTCCGTCTCTGTCTCTGTCTCTGCCTCTGACTCTGTCGCTGCCCCTGTCTATGTCTCTGTCTCTGTCTGCGTATCTGTCTCTGTCTCTGTCTCTGTCTCTGTCTCTGTCTCTGCCTCTGTCACCGTCTCTGTCTCTGTCTCGGTCTTTGTCTCTGTCTCTGTCTCTGTCTCTGTCTCTGTCTCTGTCTCTGTCTCTGTCTCTGTCTCTGTCTCTATCTCTGTCTCTGTCTCTGTCTCTGTTTCTGTCTCTGTCCGTGTCTCTGTCTGAGCCTCTGCCTCTGCCTCTGTCTCTGTCTCTGTCTCTGTCTCTGTCTCTGTCTCTGTCTCTGTCTCTGTCTCTGTCTCTGTCTCTGTCTCTGTCTCTGTCTCTGTCTCTGTCTCTGTCTCTGTCTCTGTCTCTGTCTCTGTCTCTGTCTCTGTCTCTGTCTCTGTCACTGTCTCTGTCTCCGTCTCTGTCCATGGCTCTGTCTCTGCCTCTGTCTCCGTCTCTGTCTCTGTCTCGGACTTTGCCTCCGTCTCTGCCTCCGTCTCCGTCTCTGCCTCTGTCTCCGTCTCTGTCTCTGTATCGGTCTCTGTCTCTGTCTCTGTCTCTGTCTCTGTCTCTGTCTCCGTCTCTGTCTCTGTCTCTGTCTCTGTCTCTGTCTCTGTCCCCGTCTCTGTCTCTGTCTCTGCCTCTGCCTCTGTCTATGTCTCTGTCTCTGTCGCTGTCTCTCCCTCTGCCTCTGCCTCTGTCTCTGTCTCTGTCTCTGTCTCTGTCTCTGTCTCTGTCTCTGTCTCTGTCTCTGTCTCTGTATCTATCTCTGCCTCTGACTCTGTCGCTGCCCCTGTCTCTGTCCCAGTCTCTGTCTCTGTCTCCGTCTCTGTTTGTGTCTCTGCCTCTGCCTCTGTCTCTGTCTCTGTCTCTGTCGCTGTCTCTCCCTCTGTCTCTGTTTTCGTCTCTGTCCCTGGCTCTGTCTCTGCCTCTGTCTCCGTCTCTGTCTCTGTCTCTGTCTCTGTCTCCGTCTCTGTCTCTGTCTCTGTCTCTGTCTCTGTGGCTGTCTCTCCCTCTGTCTCTGACTCTGTCGCTGCCCCTGTCTATGTCTCTGTCTCTGTCTGCGTATCTGTCTCTGTCTCTGTCTCTATCTCCGTCTCGGTCTTTGTCTCCGTCTCTGTCTCTGTCTCTGCCTCTGACTCTGTCGCTGCCCCAGTCTATCTCTGTCTCTGTCTGCGTATCTGTCTCTGTCTCTATCTCCGTCTCTGTCTCTGTCTCTGTCTCTGTCTCTGTCTCTGTCTCTGCCTCTGTCACCGTCTCTGTCTCTGTCTCGGTCTTTGTCTCTGTCTCTGTCTCTGTCTCTGTCTCTGTCTCTGTCTCTGTCTCTGTCTCTGTCTCCGTCTCTGTCCCTGGCTCTGTCTGTGCCTCTGTCACCGTCTCTGTCTCTGTCTCTGTCTCTGTCTCTGTCTCTGTCTCTGTCTCTGTCTCTGCCTCTGTCTCCGTCTCTGTCTCTGTCTCGGTCTTTGTCTCCGTCTCTGTCTCCGTTTCGGTCTCTGACTCTGTCTCTATCTCCGTCTCTGTCTCTGTCTCTGCCTCCGTCTCCGTCTCTGCCTCTGTCTCCGTCTCTGTCTCTGTATCGGTCTCTGTCTCTGTCTCTGTCTCTGTCGCTGTCTCTCCCTCTGTCTCTGTCTCCGTCGCTGTCCCTGGCTCTGTCTCTGCCTCTGTCTCCGTCTCTGTCTCTGTCTCTGTATCTGTCTCTGTCTCTGTCTCTGTCTCTGTCTCCGTCTCTGTCCCTGGCTCTGTATCTGCCTCTGTCTCCGTCTCTGCCTCTGTCCCGGTCTTTGTCTCCGCCTCTGTCTCCGTTTCGGTCTCTGACTCTGTCTGTGTCTCTGTCTCTGTCTCCGTCTCTGTCTCTGCCGCTGTCTCTGTCTCTGCCTCTGTCTCTGTCTCTGTCTCTGTCTCTGTCTCTGTCTCTGTCTCTGTCCCTGTCACTGTCTCTGTCTCTGCCTCTGTCTCTGTCTCTGTCTCTGTCTCTGTCTCTGCCTCTGTCTCTGTCTCTGTCTCAGTCTCTGTCTCTGTCTCTGTGTCTATCTCTGCCTCTGACTCTGTCGCTGCCGCTGTCTATGTCTCTGTCTCTGTCTGCGTATCTGTCTCTGTCTCCGTCTCTGTCCCAGTCTCTGTCTCTGTCTCCGTCTCTGTCCCTGGCTCTGTCTGTGCCTCTGTCTCTGTCTCCGTCTCTGTCCCTGGCTCTGTATCTGCCTCTGTCTCCGTCCCTGCCTCTGTCCCGGTCTTTGTCTCCGCCTCTGTCTCCGTTTCGGTCTCTGACTCTGTCTGTGTCTCTGTCTCTGTCTCCGTCTCTGTCTCTGCCGCTGTCTCTGTCTCTGCCTCTGTCTCTGTCTCTATCTCCGTCTCTGTCTCTGTCTCTGTCTCTGTCTCTGTCTCTGTCTCTGTCCCTGTCTCTGTCTCTGTCTCTGTCTCTGTCTCTGTCTCTGTCTCTGTCTCTGTCCCTGTCACTGTCTCTGTCTCTGCCTCTGTCTCTGTCTCTGTCTCTGTCTCTGTCTCTGCCTCTGTCTCTGTCTCTGTCTCTGTCTCAGTCTCTGTCTCTGTCTCTGTGTCTATCTCTGCCTCTGACTCTGTCGCTGCCGCTGTCTATGTCTCTGTCTCTGGCTGCGTATCTGTCTCTGTCTCCGTCTCTGTCCCAGTCTCTGTCTCTGTCTCCGTCTCTGTCCCTGGCTCTGTCTGTGCCTCTGTCTCCGTCTCTGTCTCTGTCTCGGTCTTTGCCTCCGCCTCTGTCTCCGTTTCTGTCTCTGTCTCTGTCTCTATCTCCGTCTCTGTCTCTGTCCCTGCCTCTGTCTCTGTCTCTGCCTCTGTCTCTGTCTCTGTCTCTGTCTCTGCCTCTGTCACTGTCTCTATCTCTGTCTCTGCCTCTGTCTCTGTCTCTGTCTCTGTCTCTGTCGCTGTCTCTCCCTCTGTCTCTGTCTCTGTCTCTGTCCCTGCCTCTGTCTGAGACTCTGCCTCTGTCTCTGTCTCTGTCTCTGTCTCTGTCTCTGTCTCTGTCTCCGTCTCTGTCTCTGTCTCTGTCTCTGTCTCTGTCTCTGCCTCTGCCTCTGTCTCTGTCTCCGTCTCTGTCTCTGTCGCTGTCTCTCCCTCTGTCCCTGTCTCCGTCTCTGTCCGTGGCTGTGTCTCTGCCTCTGTCTCCGTCTCTGTCCCTGTCTCGGTATTTGTCTCCGTCTCTGTCTCTGTCTCTGTCTCTGTCTCTGTCTCTGGCTCTGTCTCTGTCTCTGTTTCTGTCTCTGTCTCTGTCTCTGTCTCTGTCTCTGTCTCTGTCCCCGTCTCTGTCTCTGTCTCTGCCTCTGCCTCTGTCTATGTCTCTGTCTCTGTCGCTGTCTCTCCCTCTGCCTCTGTCTCTGTCTCTGTCTCTGTCTCTGTCCCCGTCTCTGTCTCTGTCTCTGCCTCTGCCTCTGTCTATGTCTCTGTCTCTGTCGCTGTCTCTCCCTCTGCCTCTGCCTCTGTCTCTGTCTCTGTCTCTGTCTCTGTCTCTGTTTCTGTCTCTGTCTCTGTCTCTGCCTCTGCCTCTGTCTCTGTCTCTGTCTCTGTCTCTGTCTCTGTCTCTGTCTCTGTCTCTGTCTCTGTATCTATATCTGCCTCTGACTCTGTCGCTGCCCCTGTCTCTGTCTCTGTCTCTGTCTCTGTCTCTGTCTCTGTCTCTGTCTCTGTCTCTGTCTCTGTCTCTGTCTCTGTCTCTGTCTCTGTCTCTGTCTCTATCTCTGTCTCTGTCTCTGTCTCTGTCTCTGTCTCTGTCTCTGTCCCTGTCTCTGTCTCTGTCTGAGACTCTGCCTCTGTCTCTGTCTCTGTCTCTATCTCCGTCTCTGTCTCTGTCTCTGCTTCTGTCTCTGTCTCTGTCTCTGTCTCTGTCTCTGTCTCTGTCTCTGTCTCTGTCTCTGTTTCTGTATCTGTCTCTGTCTCTGTCTCTGTCTCTGTCTCTGTCTCTGTCCCTGTCTCTGTCTCTGTCTCTGTCTCTGTCTCTGTCTCTGTCTCTGTCTCTGTCTCTGTCTCTGTCTCTGTCTCTGTCTCTGTCTCTGTCTCTGTCTCTGTCTCTGTCTCTGTATCTATCTCTGCCTCTGACTCTGTCGCTGCCCCTGTCTCTGTCCCAGTCTCTGTCTCTGTCTCCGTCTCTGTTTGTGTCTCTGCCTCTGCCTCTGTCTCTGTCTCTGTCTCTGTCGCTGTCTCTCCCTCTGTCTCTGTTTCCGTCTCTGTCCCTGGCTCTGTCTCTGCCTCTGTCTCCGTCTCTGTCCCTGTCTCGGTCTTTGTCTCCGTCTCTGCCTCTGACTCCATCTCCGTCTCTGTCTCTGTCTCTGTCTCTGTCTCTGTCTCTGTCTCTGTCTCTGTCTCTGTCTCTGTCTCTGTCTCTGCCTCTGCCTCTGACTCTGTCTCTATCTCTGTCGCTGTCTCTCCCTCTGTCCCTGTCTCCGTCTCTGTCCCTGGCTCTGTCTCTGCCTCTTTCTCCGTCTCTGTCTCTGTCTCGGTCTTTGTCTCCGTCTCTGTCTCTGTCTCTGCCTCTGACTCTGTCGCTGCCCCTGTCTATGTCTCTGTCTCTGTCTGCGTATCTGTCTCTGTCTCTGTCTCTATCTCCGTCTCTGTCTCTGTCTCTGTCTCTGTCTCTGTCTCTGCCTCTGTCACCGTCTCTGTCTCTGTCTCGGTCTTTGTCTCTGTCTCTGTCTCTGTCTCTGTCTCTGTCTCTGTCTCTGTCTCTGTCTCTGTCTCTGTCTCTGTCTCTGTCTCTGTCTCTGTCTCTGTCTCTGTTTCTGTCTCTGTCCGTGTCTCTGTCTGAGCCTCTGCCTCTGCCTCTGTCTCTGTCTCTGTCTCTGTCTCTGTCTCTGTCTCTGTCTCTGTCTCTGTCTCTGTCTCTGTCTCTGTCTCTGTCTCTGTCTCTGTCTCTGTCTCTGTCTCTGTCTCTGTCTCTGTCTCTGTCTCTGTCTCTGTCACTGTCTCTGTCTCCGTCTCTGTCCATGGCTCTGTCTCTGCCTCTGTCTCCGTCTCTGTCTCTGTCTCGGACTTTGCCTCCGTCTCTGCCTCCGTCTCCGTCTCTGCCTCTGTCTCCGTCTCTGTCTCTGTATCGGTCTCTGTCTCTGTCTCTGTCTCTGTCGCTGTCTCTCCCTCTGTCTCTGTCTCCGTCGCTGTCACTGGCTCTGTCTCTGCCTCTGTCTCCGTCTCTGTCTCTGTGTCTGTATCTGTCTCTGTCTCTGTCTCTGTCTCTGTCTCCGTCTCTGTCCCTGGCTCTGTATCTGCCTCTGTCTCCGTCTCTGTCTCTGTCCCGGTCTTTGTCTCCGCCTCTGTCTCTGTCTCTCTCTCTGTCTCTGTCTCTGCCTCTGTCACCGTCTCTGTCTCTGTCTCGGTCTTTGTCTCTGTCTCTGTCTCTGTCGCTGTCACTGTCTCTGTCTCTGTCTCTGTCTCTGTCTCTGTCTCTGTCTCTGTCTCTGCCTCTGTCTCTGTCTCTGTCTCTGTCTCAGTCTCTGTCTCTGTCTCTGTGTCTGTCTCAGTCTCTGTCTCTGTCTCTGTGTCTGTCCCAGTCTCTGTCTCTGTCTCCGTCTCTGTCCCTGGCTCTGTCTGTGCCTCTGTCTCCGTCTCTGTCTCTGTCTCGGTCTTTGCCTCCGCCTCTGTCTCCGTTTCTGTCTCTGTCTCTGTCTCTATCTCCGTCTCTGTCTCTGTCCCTGTCTCTGTCTCTGTCTCTGTCTCTGTCTCTGTCTCTGTCTCTGTCTCTGTCTCTGCCTCTGTCACTGTCTCTATCTCTGTCTCTGCCTCTGTCTCTGTCTCTGTCTCTGTCTCTGTCTCTGTCTCTGTCTCTGTCTCTGTCTCTGTCTCTGTCTCTGTCTCTGTCTCTGTCTCTGTCTCTGTCTCTGTCTCTGTCTCTGTCTCTGCCTCTGCCTCTGCCTCTGACTCTGTCTCTATCTCTGTCGCTGTCTCTCCCTCTGTCCCTGTCTCCGTCTCTGTCCCTGGCTCTGTCTCTGCCTCTGTCTCCGACTCTGTCTCTGTCTCGGTCTTTGTCTCCGTCTCTGTCTCTGTCTCTGCCTCTGACTCTGTCGCTGCCCCTGTCTAAGTCTCTGTCTCTGTCTGCGTATCTGTCTCTGTCTCTGTCTCTATCTCCGTCTCTGTCTCTGTCTCTGCCTCTGTCTCTGTCTCTGCCTCTGTCACCGTCTCTGTCTCTGTCTCGGTCTTTGTCTCTGTCTCTGTCTCTGTCTCTGTCTCTGTCTCTGTCTCTGTCTCTGTCTCTGTCTCTGTCTCTGTCTCTGTCTCTGTCTCTGTCTCTGTCTCTGTCTCTGTCTCTGTCTCTGTCACTGTCTCTGTCTCCGTCTCTGTCCATGGCTCTGTCTCTGCCTCTGTCTCCGCCTCTGTCTCTGTCTCGGACTTTGCCTCCGCCTCTGCCTCCGTCTCCGTCTCTGCCTCTGTCTCCGTCTCTGTCTCTGTATCGGTCTCTGTCTCTGTCTCTGTCTCTGTCGCTGTCTCTCCCTCTGTCTCTGTCTCCGTCGCTGTCACTGGCTCTGTCTCTGCCTCTGTCTCCGTCTCTGTCTCTGTGTCTGTATCTGTCTCTGTCTCTGTCTCTGTCTCTGTCTCTGTCTCCGTCTCTGTCCCTGGCTCTGTATCTGCCTCTGTCTCCCTCTCTGTCTCTGTCCCGGTCTTTGTCTCCGCCTCTGTCTCTGTCTCTGTCTCTGTCTCTGTCTCTGCCTCTGTCACCGTCTCTGTCTCTGTCTCGGTCTTTGTCTCTGTCTCTGTCTCTGTCTCTGTCCCTGTCTATGTCTCTGTCCCAGTCTCTGTCTCTGTCTCCGTCTCTGTCCCTGGCTCTGTCTGTGCCTCTGTCACCGTCTCTGTCTCTGTGTCTGTCTCGGTCTTTGTCCCCGTCTCTGTCTCTGTCTCTGTCTCTGTCTCTGCCTCTGCCTCTGTCTCTGTCTCTGTCCCTGGCTCCGTCTCTGCCTCTGTCTCCGTCTCTGGCTCTGTTTCTGTCTCTATCTCCGTCACTGTCTCTGTCTCTGTCTCTGTCTCTGTCTCTGTCTCTGTCTCTGTCTCTGTCTCTGTCTCTGTCTCTGTCTCCGTCTCTGTCCCTGGCTCTGTATCTGCCTCTGTCTCCGTCTCTGTCTCTGTCCCGGTCTTTGTCTCCGCCTCTGTCTCTGTCTCTGTCTCTGTCTCTGTCTCTGTCTCTGCCTCTGTCACCGTCTCTGTCTCTGTCTCGGTCTTTGTCTCTGTCTCTGACTCTGTCTCTGTCTCTGTCTCTGTCTCTGTCTCTGTCTCTGTCTCTGTCTCTGTCACTGTCTCTGTCTCTGTCTCTGTCGCTGTCTCTGTCTCTGTCTCTGTCTCTGCCTCTGTCTCCGTCTCTGTCTCAGTCTCTGTCTCTGTCTCTGTGTATATCTCTGCCTCTGACTCTGTCGCTGCCCCTGTCTATGTCTCTGTCTCTGTCTGCGTATCTGTCTCTGTCTCCGTCTCTGTCCCAGTCTCTGTCTCTGTCTCCGTCTCTGTCCCTGGCTCTGTCTGTGCCTCTGTCACCGTCTCTGTCTCTGTCTCTGTCTCTGTCTCTGTCTCTGTCTCTGTCTCTGTCTCTGTCTCTGTCTCTGTCTCTGCCTCTGTCTCCGTCTCTGTCTCTGTCTCGGTCTTTGTCTCCGTCTCTGTCTCCGTTTCGGTCTCTGACTCTGTCTCTATCTCTGTCTCTGTCTCTGTCTCTGACTCTGTCTCTGTCTCTGTCTCTGTCTCTGTCTCTGTCTCTGTCTCTGTCTCTGTCTCTGTCTCCGTCTCTGTCTCTGTCTCTGTCCCTGTCTCTGTCTCTGTCTCTGTCTCTGTCTCTGTCTCTGTCTCTGTCTCTGTCTCTGTCTCCGTCTCTGTCTCTGTCTCTGCCTCTGCCTCTGACTCTGTCTCTGTCTCTGTCGCTGTCTCTCCCTCTGTCCCTGTCTCCGTCTCTGTCCCTGGCTCTGTCTCTGCCTCTGTCTCCGTCTCTGTCTCTGTCTCGGTCTTTGTCTCCGTCTCTGTCTCTGTCTCTGTCTCTGTCTCTGTCTCTGTCTCTGTCTCTGTCTCTGTCTCTGTCTCTGTCTCTGTCTCTGTCTCCGTCTCTGACTCTGTTTCTGTCTCTATCTCCGTCTCTGTCTCCGTCTCTGTCTCTGTCTCTGTCTCTGTCTCTGTCTCTGTCCCTGTCACTGTCTCTGTCTCTGTCTCTGTCTCTGTCCCTGTCTCTGTCTGAGACTCTGCCTCTGTCTCTGTCTCTGTCTCTGTCTCTGTCTCTGTCTCTGTCTCTGTCTCTGTCTCTGTCTCTGTCTCTGTCTCTGTCTCTGTCTCTGTCTCTGTCTCTGTCTCTGTCTCTGTCTCTGTCTCTGTCTCTGTCTCTGCCTCTGCCTCTGTCTCTGTCTCTGTCGCTGTCTCTCCCTCTGTCCCTGTCTCCGTCTCTGTCCCTGGCTCTGTCTCTGTCCCTGGCTCTGTCTCTGCCTCTGTCTCTGCCTCTGTCACCGTCTCTGTCTCTGTCTCGGTCTTTGTCTCTGTCTCTGTCTCTGTCTCTGTCTCTGTCTCTGTCTCTGTCTCCGTCTCTGTCTCTGTCTCTGTCTCTGTCTCTGGCTCTGTCTGTGCCTCTGTCTCCGTCTCTGTCTCTGTCTCGGTCTTTGCCTCCGCCTCTGTCTCCGTTTCTGTCTCTGTCTCTGTCTCTATCTCCGTCTCTGTCTCTGTCCCTGTCTCTGTCTCTGTCTCTGTCTCTGTCTCTGTCTCTGTCTCTGTCTCTGCCTCTGTCACTGTCTCTATCTCTGTCTCTGCCTCTGTCTCTGTCTCTGTCTCTGTCTCTGTCGCTGTCTCTCCCTCTGTCTCTGTCTCTGTCTCTGTCCCTGCCTCTGTCTGAGACTCTGCCTCTGTCTCTGTCTCTGTCTCTGCCTCTGTCTCTGTCTCTGTCTCCGTCTCTGTCTCTGTCTCTGTCTCTGTCTCTGTCTCTGTCTCTGTCTCTGTCTCTGTCGCTGTCTCTCCCTCTGTCTCTGTCTCCGTCGCTGTCACTGGCTCTGTCGCTGCCTCTGTCTCCGTCTCTGTCTCTGTGTCTGTATCTGTCTCTGTCTCTGTCTCTGTCTCTGTCTCTGTCTCCGTCTCTGTCCCTGGCTCTGTATCTGCCTCTGTCTCCCTCTCTGTCTCTGTCCCGGTCTTTGTCTCCGCCTCTGTCTCTGTCTCTGTCTCTGTCTCTGTCTCTGCCTCTGTCACCGTCTCTGTCTCTGTCTCGGTCTTTGTCTCTGTCTCTGTCTCTGTCTCTGTCCCTGTCTATGTCTCTGTCCCAGTCTCTGTCTCTGTCTCCGTCTCTGTCCCTGGCTCTGTCTGTGCCTCTGTCACCGTCTCTGTCTCTGTGTCTGTCTCGGTCTTTGTCCCCGTCTCTGTCTCTGTCTCTGTCTCTGTCTCTGCCTCTGCCTCTGTCTCTGTCTCTGTCCCTGGCTCCGTCTCTGCCTCTGTCTCCGTCTCTGGCTCTGTTTCTGTCTCTATCTCCGTCACTGTCTCTGTCTCTGTCTCTGTCTCTGTCTCTGTCTCTGTCTCTGTCTCTGTCTCTGTCTCCGTCTCTGTCCCTGGCTCTGTATCTGCCTCTGTCTCCGTCTCTGTCTCTGTCCCGGTCTTTGTCTCCGCCTCTGTCTCTGTCTCTGTCTCTGTCTCTGTCTCTGTCTCTGCCTCTGTCACCGTCTCTGTCTCTGTCTCGGTCTTTGTCTCTGTCTCTGACTCTGTCTCTGTCTCTGTCTCTGTCTCTGTCTCTGTCTCTGTCTCTGTCTCTGTCACTGTCTCTGTCTCTGTCTCTGTCGCTGTCTCTGTCTCTGTCTCTGTCTCTGCCTCTGTCTCCGTCTCTGTCTCAGTCTCTGTCTCTGTCTCTGTGTATATCTCTGCCTCTGACTCTGTCGCTGCCCCTGTCTATGTCTCTGTCTCTGTCTGCGTATCTGTCTCTGTCTCCGTCTCTGTCCCAGTCGCTGTCTCTGTCTCCGTCTCTGTCCCTGGCTCTGTCTGTGCCTCTGTCACCGTCTCTGTCTCTGTCTCTGTCTCTGTCTCTGTCTCTGTCTCTGTCTCTGTCTCTGTCTCTGTCTCTGTCTCTGCCTCTGTCTCCGTCTCTGTCTCTGTCTCGGTCTTTGTCTCCGTCTCTGTCTCCGTTTCGGTCTCTGACTCTGTCTCTGTCTCTGTCTCTGTCTCTGTCTCTGTCTCTGTCTCCGTCTCTGTCTCTGTCTCTGTCCCTGTCTCTGTCTCTGTCTCTGTCTCTGTCTCTGTCTCTGTCTCTGTCTCTGTCTCTGTCTCTGTCTCTGTCTCTGTCTCTGTCTCTGTCTCTGTCTCTGTCTCTGTCTCTGTCTCTGTCTCCGTCTCTGACTCTGTTTCTGTCTCTATCTCCGTCTCTGTCTCCGTCTCTGTCTCTGTCTCTGTCTCTGTCTCTGTCTCTGTCCCTGTCACTGTCTCTGTCTCTGTCTCTGTCTCTGTCCCTGTCTCTGTCTGAGACTCTGCCTCTGTCTCTGTCTCTGTCTCTGTCTCTGTCTCTGTCTCTGTCTCTGTCTCTGTCTCTGTCTCTGTCTCTGTCTCTGTCTCTGTCTCTGTCTCTGTCTCTGTCTCTGTCTCTGCCTCTGCCTCTGTCTCTGTCTCTGTCGCTGTCTCTCCCTCTGTCCCTGTCTCCGTCTCTGTCCCTGGCTCTGTCTCTGTCCCTGGCTCTGTCTCTGCCTCTGTCTCTGCCTCTGTCACCGTCTCTGTCTCTGTCTCGGTCTTTGTCTCTGTCTCTGTCTCTGTCTCTGTCTCTGTCTCTGTCTCTGTCTCCGTCTCTGTCTCTGTCTCTGTCTCTGTCTCTGTCTCTGTCTCTGTCTCTGTCTCTGTCTCTGTTTCTGTCTCTGTCTCTGTCTCTGTCGCTGTCTCTGTCCCTGTCTCTGTCTGAGACTCTGCCTCTGTCTCTGTCTCTGTCTCTGTCTCTGTCGCTGTCTCTCCCTCTGTCTCTGTCTCCGTCTCTGCCTCTGTCTCTGTCTCTGTATCTGTCTCCGTCTCTGTCTCTGTCTCTGTCTCTTTCTCCGTCTCTGTCTCTGTCCCTGTCTCTGTCTCTGTCTCTGTCTTTGTCTCTGCCTCTGTCACTGTCTCTATTTCTGTCTCTGCCTCTGTCTCTGTCTCTGTCTCTGTCTCTGTCTCTGCCTCTGTCTCTGTCTCTGTCTCTGTCAATGTCTCTGTCTGAGACTCTGCTTCTGTCTCTGTCCCTGTCTATGTCTCTGTCTCTGCCTCTGTCTCTGTCTCTGTCTCTGTCTCTGTCTCTGTCTCTGTCTCTCCCTCTGTCTCTGTCTCTGTCTCTGTCTCTGTCTCTGTCTCTGTCTCTGTCTCTGTCTCTGTCTCTGTCTCTGCCTCTGTCTCTGTCTCTGTCTCTGTCTCTGTCTCTGTCTCTGTCTCTGTCCCTGTCTCTGTCTCTGTCTCTGTCCCTGGCCCTGTCTCTGCCTCTGTCTCCGTCTCTGACTCTGTTTCTGTCTCTATCTCCGTCTCTGTCTCTGTCTCTGTCTCTGTCTATGTCTGAGACTCTGCCTCTGTCTCTGTTTCTGTCTCTGTCTCTGTCTGTGTCTCTGTCTCTGTCTCTGTCTCTGTCTCCGTCTCTGTCTCTGCCGCTGTCTCTGTCTCTGTCTCTGTCTCTATCTCTATCTCCGTCTCTGTCTCTGTCTCTGTCTCTGTCTCTGTCTCTGTCCCTGTCACTGTCTCTGTCTCTGCCTCTGTCTCTGTCTCTGTCTCTGTCTCTGTCGCTGTCTCTCCCTCTGTCTCTGTCTCTGTCTCTGTCCCTGTCTCTGTCTGAGACTCTTCCTCTGTCTCTGTCTCTGTCTCTGTCTCTGTCTCTGTCTCTGTCTCTGTCTCTGTCTCTGTCTCTGTCTCTGTCTCTGTCCCTGGCTCTGTCTCTGCCTCTGTCTCTGCCTCTGTCACCGTCTCTGTCTCTGTCTCGGTCTTTGTCTCTGTCTCTGTCTCTGTCTCTGTCTCTGTCTCTGTCTCTGTCTCCGTCTCTGTCTCTGTCTCTGTCTCTGTCTCTGTCTCTGTCTCTGTCTCTGTCTCTGTCTCTGTCTCTGTCTCTGTCTCTGTCTCTGTCTCTGTCTCTGTCTCTGTCTCTGTCTCTGTCTCTGTCTCTGTCGCTGTCTCTCCCTCTGTCTCTGTCTCCGTCTCTGCCTCTCTCTCTGTCTCTGTATCTGTCTCCGTCTCTGTCTCTGTCTCTGTGTCTTTCTCCGTCTCTGTCTCTGTCCCTGTCTCTGTCTCTGTCTCTGTCTCTGTCTCTGCCTCTGTCACTGTCTCTATCCCTGTCTCTGCCTCTGTCTCTGTCTCTGTCTCTGTCTCTGTCTCTGCCTCTGTCTCTGTCTCTGTCTCTGTCAATGTCTCTGTCTGAGACTCTGCTTCTGTCTCTGTCCCTGTCTATGTCTCTGTCTCTGCCTCTGTCTCTGTCTCTGTCTCTGTCTCTGTCTCTCCCTCTGTCTCTGTCTCTGTCTCTGTCCCTGGCCCTGTCTCTGCCTCTGTCTCCGTCTCTGACTCTGTTTCTGTCTCTATCTCAGTCTCTGTCTCTGTCTCTGTCTCTGTCTATGTCTGAGACTCTGCCTCTGTCTCTGTTTCTGTCTCTGTCTCTGTCTGTGTCTCTGTCTCTGTCTCTGTCTCCGTCTCTGTCTCTGCCGCTGTCTCTGTCTCTGTCTCTGTCTCTGTCTCTATCTCCGTCTCTGTCTCTGTCTCTGTCTCTGTCTCTGTCTCTGTCTCTGTCTCTGTCTCTGTCTCTGTCTCTGTCTCTGTCTCTGCCTCTGCCTCTGTCTCTGTCTCTGTCTCTGTCCCTGTCTCTCCCTCTGTCCCTGTCTCCGTCTCTGTCCCTGGCTCTGTCTCTGTCCCTGGCTCTGTCTCTGTCCCTGGCTCTGTCTCTGCCTCTGTCTCTGCCTCTGTCACCGTCTCTGTCTCTGTCTCGGTCTTTGTCTCTGTCTCTGTCTCTGTCTCTGTCTCTGTCTCTGTCTCTGTCTCCGTCTCTGTCTCTGTCTCTGTCTCTGTCTCTGTCTCTGTCTCTGTCTCTGTCTCTGTCTCTGTCTCTGTCTCTGTCTCTGTCTCTGTCTCTGTCTCTGTCTCTGTCTCTGTCTCTGTCGCTGTCTCTGTCCCTGTCTCTGTCTGAGACTCTGCCTCTGTCTCTGTCTCTGTCGCTGTCTCTCCCTCTGTCTCTGTCTCCGTCTCTGCCTCTGTCTCTGTCTCTGTATCTGTCTCCGTCTCTGTCTCTGTCTCTGTCTCTTTCTCCGTCTCTGTCTCTGTCCCTGTCTCTGTCTTTGTCTCTGTCTCTGCCTCTGTCACTGTCTCTATCTCTGTCTCTGCCTCTGTCTCTGTCTCTGTCTCTGTCGCTGTCTCTCCCTCTGTCTCTGTCTCTGTCTCTGTCTCTGTCTCTGTCGCTGTCTCTGCCTCTGTCTCTGTCCCTGTCTATGTCTCTGTCTCTGCCTCTGTCTCTGTCTCTGTCTCTGTCTCTGTCGCTGTCTCTCCCTCTGTCTCTGTCTCTGTCTCTGTCCCTGGCCCTGTCTCTGCCTCTGTCTCCGTCTCTGACTCTGTTTCTGTCTCTATCTCCGTCTCTGTCTCTGTCTCTGTCTCTGTCTCTGTCTGAGACTCTGCCTCTGTCTCTGTTTCTGTCTCTGTCTCTGTCTGTGTCTCTGTCTCTGTCTCTGTCTCCGTCTCTGTCTCTGCCGCTGTCTCTGTCTCTGTCTCTGTCTCTGTCTCTGTCTCTGTCTCTGTCTCTGTCCCTGTCCCTGTCTCTGTCTCTGTCTCTGTCTCTGTCTCTGTCTCTGTCTCTGTCTCTGTCTCTGTCTCTGTCTCTGTCTCTGTCTCTGTCTCTGCCTCTGTCTCTGTCTCTGTCTCTGTCTCTGTCTCTGTGGCTGTCTCTCCCTCTGTCTCTGTCTCTGTCTCTGTCCCTGGCTCTGCCTCTGCCTCTGTCTCCGTCTCTGACTCTGTTTCTGTCTCTATCTCCGTCTCTGTCTCTGTCTCTGTCTCTGTCTCTGTCTGAGACTCTGCCTCTGTCTCTGTTTCTGTCTCTGTCTCTGTCTATGTCTCTGTCTCTGTCTCCGTCTCTGTCTCTGCCGCTGTCTCTGTCTCTGTCTCTGTCTCTGTCTCTGTCTCTATCTCCGTCTCTGTCTCTGTCTCTGTCTCTGTCTCTGTCTCTGTCTCTGTCTCTGTCTCTGTCTCTGTCTCTGTCTCTGTCTCTGCCTCTGTCACTGTCTCTGTCTCTGTCTCTGCCTCTGCCTCTGTCTCTGTCTCTGTCTCTGTCGCTGTCTCTCCCTCTGTCCCTGTCTCCGTCTCTGTCCCTGGCTCTGTCTCTACCTCTCCCTCTGTCTCTGTCTCTGTCTCTGTCGCTGTCTCTCCCTCTGCCTCTGTCTCCGTCTCTGCCTCTGTCTCTGTCTCTGTATCTGTCTCCGTCTCTGTCTCTGTCTCTGTCTCTTTCTCCGTCTCTGTCTCTGTCCCTGTCTCTGTCTTTGTCTCTGTCTCTGCCTCTGTCACTGTCTCTATCTCTGTCTCTGCCTCTGTCTCTGTCTCTGTCTCTGTCGCTGTCTCTCCCTCTGTCTCTGTCTCTGTCAATGTCTCTGTCTGAGACTCTGCCTCTGTCTCTGTCCCTGTCTATGTCTCTGTCTCTGCCTCTGTCTCTGTCTCTGTCTCTGTCTCTGTCGCTGTCTCTCCCTCTGTCTCTGTCTCTGTCTCTGTCCCTGGCCCTGTCTCTGCCTCTGTCTCCGTCTCTGACTCTGTTTCTGTCTCTATCTCCGTCTCTGTCTCTGTCTCTGTCTCTGTCTCTGTCTGAGACTCTGCCTCTGTCTCTGTTTCTGTCTCTGTCTCTGTCTGTGTCTCTGTCTCCGTCTCTGTCTCTGCCGCTGTCTCTGTCTCTGTCTCTGTCTCTGTCTCTGTCTCCATCTCCGTCTCTGTGTCTGTCTCTGTCTCTGTCTCTGTCTCTGTATCTGTCTCTGTCTCTGTCTCTGTCTCTGTCTCTGTCTCTGTCTCTGTCTCTGTCTCTGTCTCTGTCTCTGTCTCTGTCTCTGTCCCTGTCTCTGTCTCTGTCTCTGTCTCTGTCTCTGTCTCTGTCTCTGTCTCTGTCTCTGTCTCTGTCTCTGTCTCTGCCTCTGTCTCTATCTCCGTCTCTGTCTCTGTCTCTGTCTCTGTCTGAGACTCTGCCTCTGTCTCTGTTTCTGTCTCTGTCTCTGTCTGTGTCTCTGTCTCTGTCTCCGTCTCTGTCTCTGCCGCTGTCTCTGTCTCTGTCTCTGTCTCTGTCTCTATCTCCGTCTCTGTCTCTGTCTCTGTCTCTGTCTCTGTCTCTGTCTCTGTCTCTGTCTCTGTCTCTGCCTCTGTCACTGTCTCTGTCTCTGTCTCTGCCTCTGCCTCTGTCTCTGTCTCTGTCTCTGTCTCTGTCGCTGTCTCTCCCTCTGTCCCTGTCTCCGTCTCTGTCCCTGGCTCTGTCTCTACCTCTCCCTCTGTCCCTGTCTCTGTCTCTGTCCCTGGCTGTGTCTCTGCCTCTTTCTCCGTCTCTGTCTCTGTCTCGGTCTTTGTCTCCGTCTCTGTCTCTGTCTCTCTCTCTGTCTCTATCTCCGTCTCTGTCTCTGTCTCTGTCTCTGTCTCTGTTTCTGTCTCTGTCTCTGTCTGTGTCTCTGTCTCTGTCTGTGTCTCTGTCTCCGTCTCTGACTCTGTTTCTGTCTCTATCTCTGTCTCTGTCTCTGTCTCTGTCCCTGTCACTGTCTCTGTCTCTGTCTCTGTCTCTGTCTCTGTCTCTGTCTCTGTCTCTGTCTCTGTCTCTGTCTCTGTCTCTGTCTCTGTCTCTGTCTCTGTCTCTGTCTCTGTCACTGTCTCTGTCTCTGTCTCTGTCTCTGTCTCTGTCTCTGTCTCTGTCTCTGTCTCTGTCTCTGTCTCTGTCTCTGTCTCTGTCTCTGTCTCTGTCTCTGTCTCTGTCTCTGTCTCTGTCTCTGTCTCTGTCTCTGTCTCTGTCTCTGCCTCTGTCTCTGTCTCTGTCTCAGTCTCTGTCTCTGTCTCTGTGTCTATCTCTGCCTCTGACTCTGTCGCTGCCGCTGTCTATGTCTCTGTCTCTGTCTGCGTATCTGTCTCTGTCTCCGTCTCTGTCCCAGTCTCTGTCTCTGTCTCCGTCTCTGTCCCTGGCTCTGTCTGTGCCTCTGTCACCGTCTCTGTCTCTGTCTCTGTCTCTGTCTCTGTCTCTGTCTCTGTCTCTGTCTCCGTCTCTGTCTCTGCCTCTGCCTCTGTCTCTGTCTCTGTCTCTGTCGCTGTCTCTCCCTCTGTCCCTGTCTCCGTCTCTGTCCCTGGCTCTGTCTCTGTCCCTGGCTCTGTCTCTGCCTCTGTCTCTGCCTCTGTCACCGTCTCTGTCTCTGTCTCGGTCTCTGTCTCTGTCTCTGTCTCTGTCTCTGTCTCTGCCTCTGTCTCTATCTCCGTCTCTGTCTCTGTCTCTGTCTCTGTCTGAGACTCTGTCTCTGTCTCTGTCTCTGTCTGCGTATCTGTCTCTGTCTCCGTCTCTGTCCCAGTCTCTGTCTCTGTCTCCGTCTCTGTCCCTGGCTCTGTCTGTGCCTCTGTCACCGTCTCTGTCTCTGTCTCTGTCTCTGTCTCTGTCTCTGTCTCTGTCTCTGTCTCTGTCTCTGTCCCTGTCTCTGTCTCTGTCTCTGTCTCTGTCTCTGTCTCTGTCTCTGTCTCTGTCTCTGTCTCTGCCTCTGTCTCTATCTCCGTCTCTGTCTCTGTCTCTGTCTCTGTCTGAGACTCTGTCTCTGTCTCTGTCTCTGTCTCTGTCTCTGTCTCTGTCTCTGTCTCTGTCTCTGTCTCTGTCTCTGTCTCTGTCTCTGTCTCTGTCTCTGTCTCTGTCTCTGTCTCTGTCTCTGTCTCTGTCTCTGCCTCTGTCTCTGTCTCTGTCTCTGTCTCTGTCTCTGTCTCTGTCCCTGTCTCTGTCTCTGTCTCTGTCTCTGTCTCTGTCTCTGTCTCTGTCTCTGCCTCTGTCTCTGTCTCTGTCTCTGTGGCTGTCTCTCCCTCTGTCTCTGTCTCTGTCTCTGTCCCTGCCTCTGTCACTGTCTCTGCCTCTGTCTCTGTCTCTATCTCTGTCTCTGTCTCTGTCTCTGTCTCTGTCTCTGTCTCTGTCTCTGTCTCTGTCTCTGTCTCTGTCTCTGTCTCTGTCTCTGTCTCTGTCTCTGTCTCTGTCTCTGTCTCTGTCTCTGTCTCTGTCTCTGTCTCTGTCTCTGCCTCTGTCTCTGTCTCTGCCTCTGTCTCGGTCTCTGTCTCTGTCGCTGTCTCTCCCTCTGTCTCTGTCTCGGTCTCTGTCAATGTCTCTGTCTGAGACTCTGCCTCTGTCTCTGTCCCTGTCTATGTCTCTGTCTCTGCCTCTGTCTCTGTCTCTGTCTCTGTCTCTGTCGCTGTCTCTCCCCCTGTCTCTGTCTCTGTCTCTGTCCCTGGCCCTGTCTCTGCCTCTGTCTCCGTCTCTGACTCTGTTTCTGCCTCTATCTCCGTCTCTGTCTCTGTCTCTGTCTCTGTCTCTGTCTCTGTCTCTGTCTCTGTCTCTGTCTGAGACTCTGCCTCTGTCTCTGTTTCTGTCTCTGTCTCTGTCTGTGTCTCTGTCTCTGTCTCTGTCTCCGTCTCTGTCTCTGCCGCTGTCTCTGCCGCTGTCTCTGTCTCTGTCTCTGTCTCTGTCTCTATCACTGTCTCTGTCTCTGTCTCTGTCTCTGTCTCTGTCTCTGTCTCTGTCTCTGTCTCTGTCTCTGTCTCTGTCTCTGTCTCTGTCTCTGCCTCTGTCTCTGTCTCTGTCTCTGTCTCTGTCTCTGTCTCTGTCTCTGTCCCTATCTCTGTCTCTGTCTCTGTCTCTGTCTCTGTCTCTGTCTCTGTCTCTGCCTCTGTCTCTGTCTCTGTCTCTGTCTCTGTGGCTGTCTCTCCCTCTGTCTCTGTCTCTGTCTCTGTCCCTGGCTCTGTCTCTGCCTCTGTCTCCGTCTCTGACTCTGTTTCTGTCTCTATCTCCGTCTCTGTCTCTGTCTCTGTCTCTGTCTCTGTCTGAGACTCTGCCTCTGTCTCTGTTTCTGTCTCTGTCTCTGTCTGTGTCTCTGTCTCTGTCTCCGTCTCTGTCTCTGCCGCTGTCTCTGTCTCTGTCTCTGTCTCTGTCTCTATCTCCGTCTCTGTCTCTGTCTCTGTCTCTGTCTCTGTCTCTGTCTCTGTCTCTGTCTCTGTCTCTGTCTCTGCCTCTGTCACTGTCTCTGTCTCTGTCTCTGCCTCTGCCTCTGTCTCTGT
>CAMAOD020000185.1:775000-835000 GCA_945859595.2 Megachile willughbiella | reverse complement strand
GTCTCTGTCTCTGTCGCTGCCTCTCCCTCTGTCTCTGTCTCTGTCTCTGTCAATGTCTCTCCCTCTGTCTCTGTCTCTGTCTCTGTCTCTGTCTCTGTCTCTGTCTCTGTCTCTGTCTCTGCCTCTGTCTCTGTCTCTGTCTCTGTCTCTGTCTCTGTGGCTGTCTGAGACTCTGCCTCTGTCTCTGTTTCTGCCTCTGTCTCTGTCTGTGTCTCTGTCTCTGTCTCCGTCTCTGTCTCTGCCGCTGTCTCTGTCTCTGTCTCTGTCTCTGTCTCTGTCTCTATCTCCGTCTCTGTCTCTGTCTCTGTCTCTGTCTCTGTCTCTGTGTCTGTCTCTGTCTCTGTCTCTGTCTCTGTCTCTGCCTCTGTCACTGTCTCTGTCTCTGTCTCTGCCTCTGCCTCTGTCTCTGTCTCTGTCTCTGTCGCTGTCTCTCCCTCTGTCCCTGTCTCCGTCTCTGTCCCTGGCTCTGTCTCTACCTCTCCCTCTGTCTCTGTCTCTCTCTCTGTCGCTGTCTCTGTCTCTGTCTCTGTCTCTGTCTCTGTCTCTGTCGCTGTCTCTGTCCCTGTCTCTGTCTGAGACTCTGCCTCTGTCTCTGTCTCTGTCTCTGTCTCTGTCTCTGTCGCTGTCTCTCCCTCTGTCTCTGTCTCCGTCTCTGCCTCTGTCTCTGTCTCTGTATCTGTCTCCGTCTCTGTCTCTGTCTCTGTCTCTTTCTCCGTCTCTGTCTCTGTCCCTGTCTCTGTCTTTGTCTCTGTCTCTGCCTCTGTCACTGTCTCTATCTCTGTCTCTGCCTCTGTCTCTGTCTCTGTCTCTGTCGCTGTCTCTCCCTCTGTCTCTGTCTCTGTCTCTGTCTCTGTCTCTGTCGCTGTCTCTGCCTCTGTCTCTGTCCCTGTCTATGTCTCTGTCTCTGCCTCTGCCTCTGTCTCTGTCTCTGTCTCTGTCTCTGTCCCTGTCTCTCCCTCTGTCTCTGTCTCTGTCTCTGTCCCTGGCCCTGTCTCTGCCTCTGTCTCCGTCTCTGACTCTGTTTTTGTCTCTATCTCCGTCTCTGTCTCTGTCTCTGTCTCTGTCTCTGTCTGAGACTCTGCCTCTGTCTCTGTTTCTGTCTCTGTCTCTGTCTGTGTCTCTGTCTCTGTCTCTGTCTCCGTCTCTGTCTCTGCCGCTGTCTCTGTCTCTGTCTCTGTCTCTGTCTCTGTCTCTGTCTCTGTCTCTGTCTCTGTCCCTGTCTCTGTCTCTGTCTCTGTCTCTGTCTCTGTCTCTGTCTCTGTCTCTGTCTCTGTCTCTGTCTCTGTCTCTGCCTCTGTCTCTGTCTCTGTCTCTGTCTCTGTCTCTGTGGCTGTCTGAGACTCTGCCTCTGTCTCTGTTTCTGTCTCTGTCTCTGTCTCTGTCTGTGTCTCTGTCTCTGTCTCCGTCTCTGTCTCTGCCGCTGTCTCTGTCTGTGTCTCTGTCTCTGTCTCTGTCTCTATCTCCGTCTCTGTCTCTGTCTCTGTCTCTGTCTCTGTCTCTGTCTCTGTCTCTGTCTCTGTCTCTGTCTCTGCCTCTGTCACTGTCTCTGTCTCTGTCTCTGCCTCTGCCTCTGTCTCTGTCTCTGTCTCTGTCGCTGTCTCTCCCTCTGTCCCTGTCTCCGTCTCTGTCCCTGGCTCTGTCTCTACTTCTCCCTCTGTCTCTGTCTCTCTCTCTGTCGCTGTCTCTCCCTCTGTCTCTGTCTCCGTCTCTGCCTCTGTCTCTGTCTCTGTCTCTGTATCTGTCTCCGTCTCTTTCTCTGTCTCTGTCTCTTTCTCCGTCTCTGTCTCTGTCCCTGTCTCTGTCTTTGTCTCTGTCTCTGCCTCTGTCACTGTCTCTATCTCTGTCTCTGCCTCTGTCTCTGTCTCTGCCTCTGTCGCTGTCTCTCCCTCTGTCTCTGTCTCTGTCTCTGTCAATGTCTCTGTCTGAGACTCTGCCTCTGTATCTGTCCCTGTCTATGTCTCTGTCTCTGCCTCTGTCTCTGTCTCTGTCTCTGTCTCTGTCGCTGTCTCTCCCTCTGTCTCTGTCTCTGTCTCTGTCCCTGGCCCTGTCTCTGCCTCTGTCTCCGTCTCTGACTCTGTTTCTGTCTCTATCTCCGTCTCTGTCTCTGTCTCTGTCTCTGTCTCTGTCTGAGACTCTGCCTCTGTCTCTGTTTCTGTCTCTGTCTCTGTCTGTGTCTCTGTCTCTGTCTCTGTCTCCGTCTCTGTCTCTGCCGCTGTCTCTGTCTCTGTCTCTGTCTCTGTCTCTATCTCCGTCTCTGTGTCTGTCTCTGTCTCTGTCTCTGTCTCTGTATCTGTCTCTGTCTCTGTCTCTGTCTCTGTCTCTGTCTCTGTCTCTGTCTCTGTCTCTGTCTCTGTCTCTGTCTCTGTCTCTGTCTCTGTCTCTGTCTCTGTCCCTGTCTCTGTCTCTGTCTCTGTCTCTGTCTCTGTCTCTGTCTATGTCTGAGACTCTGCCTCTGTCTCTGTTTCTGTCTCTGTCTCTGTCTCTGTCTCTGTCTCTTTCTCCGTCTCTGTCTCTGTCTCTGTCTCTGTCTCTGTCTCTGTCTCTGTCTCTGTCTCTGTCTCTGTCTCTGTCTCTGTCTCTGTCTCTGTCTCTGTCTCTGTCTCTGTCTCTGTCCCTGCCTCTGTCTCTGTCTCTGTCTCTGTCCCTGTCTCTGTCTCTGTCTCTGTCCCTGTCTCTGTCTCTGTCTCTGTCTCTGTCTCTGTCTCTGTCTCTGTCTCTGTCTCTGTCTCTGTCTCTGTCTCTGCCTCTGTCTCTGTCTCTGCCTCTGCCTCTGTCTCTGTCTCTGTCTCTGTCGCTGTCTCTCCCTCTGTCCCTGTCTCCGTCTCTGTCCCTGGCTCTGTCTCTGTCCCTGGCTCTGTCTCTGCCTCTGTCTCTGCCTCTGTCAGCGTCTCTGTCTCTGTCTCGGTCTTTGTCTCTGTCTCTGTCTCTGTCTCTGTCTCTGTCTCTGTCTCTGTCTCTGTCTCCGTCTCTGTCTCTGTCTCTGTCTCTGTCTCTGTCTCTGTCTCTGTCTCTGTCTCTGTCTCTGTCTCTGTCTCTGTCTCTGTCTCTGTCTCTGTCTCTGTCTCTGTCTCTGTCGCTGTCTCTGTCCCTGTCTCTGTCTGAGACTCTGCCTCTGTCTCTGTCTCTGTCTCTGTCTCTGTCTCTGTCGCTGTCTCTCCCTCTGTCTCTGTCTCCGTCTCTGCCTCTGTCTCTGTCTCTGTATCTGTCTCCGTCTCTGTCTCTGTCTCTGTCTCTTTCTCCGTCTCTGTCTCTGTCCCTGTCTCTGTCTCTGTCTCTGTCTCTGTCTCTGCCTCTGTCACTGTCTCTATCTCTGTCTCTGCCTCTGTCTCTGTCTCTGTCTCTGTCGCTGCCTCTCCCTCTGTCTCTGTCTCTGTCTCTGTCAATGTCTCTCCCTCTGTCTCTGTCTCTGTCTCTGTCTCTGTCTCTGTCTCTGTCTCTGTCTCTGTCTCTGCCTCTGTCTCTGTCTCTGTCTCTGTCTCTGTCTCTGTGGCTGTCTGAGACTCTGCCTCTGTCTCTGTTTCTGTCTCTGTCTCTGTCTGTGTCTCTGTCTCTGTCTCCGTCTCTGTCTCTGCCGCTGTCTCTGTCTCTGTCTCTGTCTCTGTCTCTGTCTCTATCCCCGTCTCTGTCTCTGTCTCTGTCTCTGTCTCTGTCTCTGTCTCTGTCTCTGTCTCTGTCTCTGTCTCTGTCTCTGCCTCTGTCACTGTCTCTGTCTCTGTCTCTGCCTCTGCCTCTGTCTCTGTCTCTGTCTCTGTCGCTGTCTCTCCCTCTGTCCCTGTCTCCGTCTCTGTTCCTGGCTCTGTCTCTACCTCTCCCTCTGTCTCTGTCTCTCTCTCTGTCGCTGTCTCTGTCTCTGTCTCTGTCTCTGTCTCTGTCGCTGTCTCTGTCCCTGTCTCTGTCTGAGACTCTGCCTCTGTCTCTGTCTCTGTCTCTGTCTCTGTCTCTGTCGCTGTCTCTCCCTCTGTCTCTGTCTCCGTCTCTGCCTCTGTCTCTGTCTCTGTATCTGTCTCCGTCTCTGTCTCTGTCTCTGTCTCTTTCTCCGTCTCTGTCTCTGTCCCTGTCTCTGTCTTTGTCTCCGTCTCTGACTCTGTTTCTGTCTCTATCTCCGTCTCTGTCTCTGTCTCTGTCTCTGTCTCTGTCTGAGACTCTGCCTCTGTCTCTGTTTCTGTCTCTGTCTCTGTCTGTGTCTCTGTCTCTGTCTCTGTCTCCGTCTCTGTCTCTGCCGCTGTCTCTGTCTCTGTCTCTGTCTCTGTCTCTGTCTCTGTCTCTGTCTCTGTCTCTGTCTCTGTCCCTGTCTCTGTCTCTGTCTCTGTCTCTGTCTCTGTCTCTGTCTCTGTCTCTGTCTCTGTCTCTGTCTCTGTCTCTGTCTCTGTCTCTGCCTCTGTCTCTGTCTCTGTCTCTGTCTCTGTCTCTGTGGCTGTCTGAGACTCTGCCTCTGTCTCTGTTTCTGTCTCTGTCTCTGTCTGTGTCTCTGTCTCTGTCTCCGTCTCTGTCTCTGCCGCTGTCTCTGTCTCTGTCTCTGTCTCTGTCTCTGTCTCTATCTCCGTCTCTGTCTCTGTCTCTGTCTCTGTCTCTGTCTCTGTCTCTGTCTCTGTCTCTGTCTCTGTCTCTGTCTCTGCCTCTGTCACTGTCTCTGTCTCTGTCTCTGCCTCTGCCTCTGTCTCTGTCTCTGTCTCTGTCGCTGTCTCTCCCTCTGTCCCTGTCTCCGTCTCTGTCCCTGGCTCTGTCTCTACCTCTCCCTCTGTCTCTGTCTCTCTCTCTGTCGCTGTCTCTCCCTCTGTCTCTGTCTCCGTCTCTGCCTCTGTCTCTGTCTCTGTCTCTGTATCTGTCTCCGTCTCTGTCTCTGTCTCTGTCTCTTTCTCCGTCTCTGTCTCTGTCCCTGTCTCTGTCTTTGTCTCTGTCTCTGCCTCTGTCACTGTCTCTATCTCTGTCTCTGCCTCTGTCTCTGTCTCTGCCTCTGTCGCTGTCTCTCCCTCTGTCTCTGTCTCTGTCTCTGTCAATGTCTCTGTCTGAGACTCTGCCTCTGTATCTGTCCCTGTCTATGTCTCTGTCTCTGCCTCTGTCTCTGTCTCTGTCTCTGTCGCTGTCTCTCCCTCTGTCTCTGTCTCTGTCTCCGTCCCTGGCCCTGTCTCTGCCTCTGTCTCCGTCTCTGACTCTGTTTCTGTCGCTGTCTCTCCCTCTGTCTCTGTCTCTGTCTCTGTCCCTGGCCCTGTCTCTGCCTCTGTCTCCGTCTCTGACTCTGTTTCTGTCTCTATCTCCGTCTCTGTCTCTGTCTCTGTCTCTGTCTCTGTCTGAGACTCTGCCTCTGTCTCTGTTTCTGTCTCTGTCTCTGTCTGTGTCTCTGTCTCTGTCTCTGTCTCCGTCTCTGTCTCTGCCGCTGTCTCTGTCTCTGTCTCTGTCTCTGTCTCTATCTCCGTCTCTGTGTCTGTCTCTGTCTCTGTCTCTGTCTCTGTATCTGTCTCTGTCTCTGTCTCTGTCTCTCTCTCTGTCTCTGTCTCTGTCTCTGTCTCTGTCTCTGTCTCTGTCTCTGTCTCTGTCTCTGTCTCTGTCCCTGTCTCTGTCTCTGTCTCTGTCTCTGTCTCTGTCTCTGTCTCTGTCTCTGTCTCTGTCTCTGTCCCTGTCTCTGTCTCTGTCTCTGTCTCTGTCTCTGTCTCTGTCTCTGTCTCTGTCTCTTTCTCTGCCACTGCCTCTGTATCTGTCTCTGTCTCTGTCTCTGTCGCTGTCTCTCCCTCTGTCCCTGTCTCCGTCTCTGTCCCTGGCTGTGTCTCTGCCTCTGTCTCCGTCTCTGTCTCTGTCTCGGTCTTTGTCTCCGTCTCTGTCTCTGTCTCTGTCTCTGTCTCTGTCTCTGTCTCTGTCTCTGTCTCTGTGTCTGTCTCTGTCTCTGTCTCTGTCTCTGTCTCTGTCTCTGTCTCTGTCTCTGTCTCTGTCTCTGTCTCTGCCTCTGCCTCTGTCTCTGTCTCTGTCTCTGTCGCTGTCTCTCCCTCTGTCCCTGTCTCCGTCTCTGTCCCTGGCTCTGTCTCTGTCCCTGGCTCTGTCTCTGTCCCTGGCTCTGTCTCTGCCTCTGTCTCCGTCTCTGACTCTGTTTCTGTCTCTATCTCCGTCTCTGTCTCTGTCTCTGTCTCTGTCTATGTCTGAGACTCTGCCTCTGTCTCTGTTTCTGTCTCTGTCTCTGTCTCTGTCTCTGTCTCTGTCTCTTTCTCCGTCTCTGTCTCTGTCTCTGTCTCTGTCTCTGTCTCTGTCTCTGTCTCTGTCTCTGTCTCTGTCTCTGTCTCTGTCTCTGTCTCTGTCTCTGTCTCTGTCCCTGCCTCTGTCTCTGTCTCTGTCTCTGTCCCTGTCTCTGTCTCTGTCTCTGTCCCTGTCTCTGTCTCTGTCTCTGTCTCTGTCTCTGTCTCTGTCTCTGCCACTGTCTCTGTCTCTGTCTCTGTCTCTGTGGCTGTCTCTCCCTCTGTCTCTGTCTCTGTCTCTGTCCCTGGCTCTGTCTCTGCCTCTGTCTCCGTCTCTGACTCTGTTTCTGTCTCTATCTCCGTCTCTGTCTCTGTCTCTGTCTCTGTCTCTGTCTGAGACTCTGCCTCTGTCTCTGTTTCTGTCTCTGTCTCTGTCTGTGTCTCTGTCTCTGTCTCCGTCTCTGTCTCTGCCGCTGTCTCTGTCTCTGTCTCTGTCTCTGTCCCTATCTCCGTCTCTGTCTCTGTCTCTGTCTCTGTCTCTGTCTCTGTCTCTGTCTCTGTCTCTGTCTCTGTCTCTGTCTCTGTCTCTGTCTCTGCCTCTGTCTCTGTCTCTGTCTCTGTCTCTGTCTCTGTCTCTGTCTCTGTCTCTGTCGCTGTCTCTGTCTCTGTCTCTGTCTCTGTCTCTGTCTCTGTCTCTGTCTCTGCCTCTGTCTCTGTCTCTGTCTCTGTCTCTGTCGCTGTCTCTGTCTCTGTCTCTGTCTCTGTCTCTGTCTCTGTCTCTGTCTCTGTCTCTGCCTCTGCCTCTGTCTCTGTCTCTGTCTCTGTCTCTGTCTCTGTCTCTGTCTCTGACTCTGTCCCTGTCTCTGTCTCTGTCTCTGTCTCTGTCTCTGTCTCTGCCTCTGTCTCTGTCTCTGTCTCTGTCCCTGTCTCTGTCTCTGTCTCTGTCCCTGTCTCTGTCTCTGTCTCTGTCTCTGTCTCTGTCTCTGTCTCTGCCACTGTCTCTGTCTCTGTCTCTGTCTCTGTGGCTGTCTCTCCCTCTGTCTCTGTCTCTGTCTCTGTCTCTGTCTCTGTCTCTGTCTCTGTCTCTGTCTATGTCTCTGTCTCTGTCTCTGTCTCTGTCTCTGTCTCTGTCTCTGTCTCTGTCTCTGCCTCTGCCTCTGTCTCTGTCTCTGTCTCTGTCGCTGTCTCTCCCTCTGTCCCTGTCTCCGTCTCTGTCCCTGGCTCTGTCTCTGTCCCTGGCTCTGTCTCTGCCTCTGTCTCTGCCTCTGTCAGCGTCTCTGTCTCTGTCTCGGTCTTTGTCTCTGTCTCTGTCTCTGTCTCTGTCTCTGTCTCTGTCTCTGTCTCTGTCTCCGTCTCTGTCTCTGTCTCTGTCTCTGTCTCTGTCTCTGTCTCTGTCTCTGTCTCTGTCTCTGTCTCTGTCTCTGTCTCTGTCTCTGTCTCTGTCTCTGTCTCTGTCGCTGTCTCTGTCCCTGTCTCTGTCTGAGACTCTGCCTCTGTCTCTGTCTCTGTCTCTGTCTCTGTCTCTGTCTCTGTCTCTGTCTCTGTCTCTGTCTCTGTCTCTGCCTCTGTCTCTGTCTCTGTCTCTGTCTCTGTCTCTGTGGCTGTCTGAGACTCTGCCTCTGTCTCTGTTTCTGTCTCTGTCTCTGTCTGTGTCTCTGTCTCTGTCTCCGTCTCTGTCTCTGCCGCTGTCTCTGTCTCTGTCTCTGTCTCTGTCTCTGTCTCTATCCCCGTCTCTGTCTCTGTCTCTGTCTCTGTCTCTGTCTCTGTCTCTGTCTCTGTCTCTGTCTCTGTCTCTGTCTCTGTCTCTGCCTCTGTCACTGTCTCTGTCTCTGTCTCTGCCTCTGCCTCTGTCTCTGTCTCTGTCTCTGTCGCTGTCTCTCCCTCTGTCCCTGTCTCCGTCTCTGTCCCTGGCTCTGTCTCTACCTCTCCCTCTGCCTCTGTCTCTCTCTCTGTCGCTGTCTCTGTCTCTGTCTCTGTCTCTGTCTCTGTCGCTGTCTCTGTCCCTGTCTCTGTCTGAGACTCTGCCTCTGTCTCTGTCTCTGTCTCTGTCTCTGTCTCTGTCGCTGTCTCTCCCTCTGTCTCTGTCTCCGTCTCTGCCTCTGTCTCTGTCTCTGTATCTGTCTCCGTCTCTGTCTCTGTCTCTGTCTCTTTCTCCGTCTCTGTCTCTGTCCCTGTCTCTGTCTTTGTCTCTGTCTCTGCCTCTGTCACTGTCTCTATCTCTGTCTCTGCCTCTGTCTCTGTCTCTGTCTCTGTCGCTGTCTCTCCCTCTGTCTCTGTCTCTGTCTCTGTCTCTGTCTCTGTCGCTGTCTCTGCCTCTGTCTCTGTCCCTGTCTATGTCTCTGTCTCTGCCTCTGTCTCTGTCTCTGTCTCTGTCTCTGTCCCTGTCTCTCCCTCTGTCTCTGTCTCTGTCTCTGTCCCTGGCCCTGTCTCTGCCTCTGTCTCCGTCTCTGACTCTGTTTCTGTCTCTATCTCCGTCTCTGTCTCTGTCTCTGTCACTGTCTCTGTCTCTGTCTCTGCCTCTGCCTCTGTCTCTGTCTCTGTCTCTGTCGCTGTCTCTCCCTCTGTCCCTGTCTCCGTCTCTGTCCCTGGCTCTGTCTCTACCTCTCCCTCTGTCTCTGTCTCTCTCTCTGTCGCTGTCTCTCCCTCTGTCTCTGTCTCCGTCTCTGCCTCTGTCTCTGTCTCTGTCTCTGTATCTGTCTCCGTCTCTGTCTCTGTCTCTGTCTCTTTCTCCGTCTCTGTCTCTGTCCCTGTCTCTGTCTTTGTCTCTGTCTCTGCCTCTGTCACTGTCTCTATCTCTGTCTCTGCCTCTGTCTCTGTCTCTGCCTCTGTCGCTGTCTCTCCCTCTGTCTCTGTCTCTGTCTCTGTCAATGTCTCTGTCTGAGACTCTGCCTCTGTATCTGTCCCTGTCTATGTCTCTGTCTCTGCCTCTGTCTCTGTCTCTGTCTCTGTCGCTGTCTCTCCCTCTGTCTCTGTCTCTGTCTCTGTCCCTGGCCCTGTCTCTGCCTCTGTCTCCGTCTCTGACTCTGTTTCTGTCTCTATCTCCGTCTCTGTCTCTGTCTCTGTCTCTGTCTCTGTCTGAGACTCTGCCTCTGTCTCTGTTTCTGTCTCTGTCTCTGTCTGTGTCTCTGTCTCTGTCTCTGTCTCCGTCTCTGTCTCTGCCGCTGTCTCTGTCTCTGTCTCTGTCTCTGTCTCTATCTCCGTCTCTGTGTCTGTCTCTGTCTCTGTCTCTGTCTCTGTCTCTGTCTCTGTCTCTGTATCTGTCTCTGTCTCTGTCTCTGTCTCTGTCTCTGTCTCTGTCTCTGTCTCTGTCTCTGTCTCTGTCTCTGTCTCTGTCTCTGTCTCTGTCTCTGTCCCTGTCTCTGTCTCTGTCTCTGTCTCTGTCTCTGTCTCTGTCTCTGTCTCTGTCTCTGTCTCTGTCCCTGTCTCTGTCTCTGTCTCTGTCTCTGTCTCTGTCTCTGTCTCTGTCTCTGCCTCTGTCTCTATCTCCGTCTCTGTCTCTGCCTCTGTCTCTGTCTGAGACTCTGCCGCTGTCTCTGTCTCTATCTCCGTCTCTGTCTCTGTCTCTGTCTCTGTCTCTGTCTCTGTCTCTGTCTCTGTCTCTGCCTCTGTCACTGTCTCTGTCTCTGTCTCTGCCTCTGCCTCTGTCTCTGTCTCTGTCTCTGTCGCTGTCTCTCCCTCTGTCCCTGTCTCCGTCTCTGTCCCTGGCTCTGTCTCTACCTCTCCCTCTGTCCCTGTCTCTGTCTCTGTCCCTGGCTGTGTCTCTGCCTCTTTCTCCGTCTCTGTCTCTGTCTCGGTCTTTGTCTCCGTCTCTGTCTCTGTCTCTCTCTCTGTCTCTATCTCCGTCTCTGTCTCTGTCTCTGTCTCTGTCTCTGTTTCTGTCTCTGTCTCTGTCTGTGTCTCTGTCTCTGTCTGTGTCTCTGTCTCCGCCTCTGACTCTGTTTCTGTCTCTATCTCTGTCTCTGTCTCTGTCTCTGTCCCTGTCACTGTCTCTGTCTCTGTCTCTGTCTCTGTCTCTGTCTCTGTCTCTGTCTCTGTCTCTGTCTCTGTCTCTGTCTCTGTCTCTGTCTCTGTCACTGTCTCTGTCTCTGTCTCTGTCTCTGTCTCTGTCTCTGTCTCTGTCTCTGTCTCAGTCTGCGTATCTGTCTCTGTCTCCGTCTCTGTCCCAGTCTCTGTCTCTGTCTCCGTCTCTGTCTCTGTCCCTGTCTCTGTCTCTGCCTCTGTCTCTGTCTCTATCTCTGTCTCTGTCTCTGTCTCTGTCTCTGTCTCTGTCTCTGTCTCTATCTCTGTCTCTGTCTCTGTCTCTGTCTCTGTCTCTGTCTCTGTCTCTGCCTCTGTCTCTGTCTCTGTCTCTGTCTCTGTCTCTGTCTCTGTCTCTGTCCCTGTCTCTATCTCTGTCTCTGCCTCTGTCTCTGTCTCTGTCTCTGTCGCTGTCTCTCCCTCTGTCTCTGTCTCGGTCTCTGTCAATGTCTCTGTCTGAGACTCTGCCTCTGTCTCTGTCCCTGTCTATGTCTCTGTCTCTGCCTCTGTCTCTGTCTCTGTCGCTGTCTCTCCCCCTGTCTCTGTCTCTGTCTCTGTCTCTGTCTCTGTCTCTGTCCCTGTCTCTGTCTCCTTCTCTGTCTCTGTCTCTGTCTCTGTCTCTGCCTCTGTCTCTGTCTCTGTCTCTGTCTCTGTGGCTGTCTCTCCCTCTGTCTCTGTCTCTGTCTCTGTCCCTGCCTCTGTCACTGTCTCTGCCTCTGTCTCTGTCTCTATCTCTGTCTCTGTCTCTGTCTCTGTCTCTGTCTCTGTCTCTGTCTCTGTCTCTGTCTCTGTCTCTGTCTCTGTCTCTGTCTCTGTCTCTGTCTCTGTCTCTGCCTCTGTCTCTGTCTCTGTCTCTGTCTCTGTCTCTGTCTCTGTCTCTGTCCCTGTCTCTATCTCTGTCTCTGCCTCTGTCTCTGTCTCTGTCTCTGTCGCTGTCTCTCCCTCTGTCTCTGTCTCGGTCTCTGTCAATGTCTCTGTCTGAGGCTCTGCCTCTGTCTCTGTCCCTGTCTATGTCTCTGTCTCTGCCTCTGTCTCTGTCTCTGTCGCTGTCTCTCCCCCTGTCTCTGTCTCTGTCTCTGTCCCTGGCCCTGTCTCTGCCTCTGTCTCCGTCTCTGACTCTGTTTCTGCCTCTATCTCCGTCTCTGTCTCTGTCTCTGTCTCTGTCTCTGTCTCTGTCTCTGTCTGAGACTCTGCCTCTGTCTCTGTTTCTGTCTCTGTCTCTGTCTGTGTCTCTGTCTCTGTCTCTGTCTCCGTCTCTGTCTCTGCCGCTGTCTCTGCCGCTGTCTCTGTCTCTGTCTCTGTCTCTGTCTCTATCACTGTCTCTGTCTCTGTCTCTGTCTCTGTCTCTGTCTCTGTCTCTGTCTCTGTCTCTGTCTCTGTCTCTGTCTCTGTCTCTGCCTCTGTCTCTGTCTCTGTCTCTGTCTCTGTCTCTGTCTCTGTCTCTGTCCCTGTCTCTGTCTCTCCCCCTGTCTCTGTCTCTGTCTCTGTCTCTGTCTCTGCCTCTGTCTCTGTCTCTGTCTCTGTCTCTGTGGCTGTCTCTCCCTCGGTCTCTGTCTCTGTCTCTGTCCCTGGCTCTGTCTCTGCCTCTGTCTCCGTCTCTGACTCTGTTTCTGTCTCTATCTCCGTCTCTGTCTCTGTCTCTGTCTCTGTCTCTGTCTGAGACTCTGCCTCTGTCTCTGTTTCTGTCTCCGTCTCTGTCTGTGTCTCTGTCTCTGTCTCCGTCTCTGTCTCTGCCGCTGTCTCTGTCTCTGTCTCTGTCTCTGTCTCTATCTCCGTCTCTGTCTCTGTCTCTGTCTCTGTCTCTGTCTCTGTCTCTGTTTCTGTCTCTGTCTCTGTCTCTGTCTCTGCCTCTGTCACTGTCTCTGTCTCTGTCTCTGCCTCTGCCTCTGTCTCTGTCTCTGTCTCTGTCGCTGTCTCTCCCTCTGTCCCTGTCTCCGTCTCTGTCCCTGGCTCTGTCTCGACCTCTCCCTCTGTCCCTGTCTCTGTCTCTGTCCCTGGCTGTGTCTCTGCCTCTTTCTCCGTCTCTGTCTCTGTCTCGGTCTTTGTCTCCGTCTCTGTCTCTGTCTCTGTCTCTGTCTCTATCTCCGTCTCTGTCTCTGTCTCTGTCTCTGTTTCTGTCTCTGTCTCTGTCTGTGTCTCTGTCTCCGTCTCTGACTCTGTTTCTGTCTCTATCTCTGTCTCCGTCTCTGTCTCTGTCTCTGTCTCTGTCTCTGTCTCTGTCTCTGTCTGTGTCTCTGTCTCCGTCTCTGACTCTGTTTCTGTCTCTACCTCTGTCTCTGTCTCTGTCTCTGTCCCTGTCACTGTCTCTGTCTCTGTCTCTGTCTCTGTCTCTGTCTCTGTCTCTGTCTCTGTCTCTATCTCCGTCTCTGTGTCTGTCTCTGTCTCTGTCTCTGTCTCTGTATCTGTCTCTGTCTCTGTCTCTGTCTCTGTCTCTGTCTCTGTCTCTGTCTCTGTCTCTGTCTCTGTCTCTGTCTCTGTCTCTGTCTCTGTCTCTGTCCCTGTCTCTGTCTCTGTCTCTGTCTCTGTCTCTGTCTCTGTCTCTGTCTCTGTCTCTGTCTCTGTCCCTGTCTCTGTCTCTGTCTCTGTCTCTGTCTCTGTCTCTGTCTCTGTCTCTGTCTCTGTCTCTGTCTCTGTCTCTGTCTCTGTCTCTGCCTCTGTCTCTATCTCCGTCTCTGTCTCTGTCTCTGTCTCTGTCTGAGACTCTGCCGCTGTCTCTGTCTCTGTCTCTGTCTCTGTCTCTATCTCCGTCTCTGTCTCTGTCTCTGTCTCTGTCTCTGTCTCTGTCTCTGTCTCTGTCTCTGTCTCTGCCTCTGTCACTGTCTCTGTCTCTGCCTCTGCCTCTGCCTCTGTCTCTGTCTCTGTCTCTGTCGCTGTCTCTCCCTCTGTCCCTGTCTCCGTCTCTGTCCCTGGCTCTGTCTCTACCTCTCCCTCTGTCCCTGTCTCTGTCTCTGTCCCTGGCTGTGTCTCTGCCTCTTTCTCCGTCTCTGTCTCTGTCTCGGTCTTTGTCTCCGTCTCTGTCTCTGTCTCTCTCTCTGTCTCTATCTCCGTCTCTGTCTCTGTCTCTGTCTCTGTCTCTGTCTCTGTCTCTGTCTCTGTCTCTGTCTCTGTCTCTGTCTCTGTCTCTGTCTCTGTCTCTGTCTCTGTCTCTGTCTCTGTCTCTGTCTCTGTCTCTGTCTCTGTCTCTGTCTCTGTCTCTGTCTCTGTCTCTGTCTCTGTCTCTGTCTCTGTCTCTGTATCTGTCTCTGTCTCTGTCTCTGCCTCTGTCTCTGTCTCTGTCTCTGTCTCTGTCTCTGTCTCTGTCTCTGTCCCTGTCTCTGTCTCTCCCCCTGTCTCTGTCTCTGTCTCTGTCTCTGTCTCTGCCTCTGTCTCTGTCTCTGTCTCTGTCTCTGTGGCTGTCTCTCCCTCTGTCTCTGTCTCTGTCTCTGTCCCTGGCTCTGTCTCTGCCTCTGTCTCCGTCTCTGACTCTGTTTCTGTCTCTATCTCCGTCTCTGTCTCTGTCTCTGTCTCTGTCTCTGTCTGAGACTCTGCCTCTGTCTCTGTTTCTGTCTCTGTCTCTGTCTGTGTCTCTGTCTCTGTCTCTGTCTCTGTCCCTGTCTCTGTCTTTGTCTCTGTCTCTGCCTCTGTCACTGTCTCTATCTCTGCCTCTCCCTCTGTCTCTGTCTCTCTCTCTGTCGCTGTCTCTCCCTCTGTCTCTGTCTCCGTCTCTGCCTCTGTCTCTGTCTCTGTCTCTGTATCTGTCTCCGTCTCTGTCTCTGTCTCTGTCTCTTTCTCCGTCTCTGTCTCTGTCCCTGTCTCTGTCTTTGTCTCTGTCTCTGCCTCTGTCACTGTCTCTATCTCTGTCTCTGCCTCTGTCTCTGTCTCTGCCTCTGTCGCTGTCTCTCCCTCTGTCTCTGTCTCTGTCTCTGTCAATGTCTCTGTCTGAGACTCTGCCTCTGTATCTGTCCCTGTCTATGTCTCTGTCTCTGCCTCTGTCTCTGTCTCTGTCTCTGTCGCTGTCTCTCCCTCTGTCTCTGTCTCTGTCTCTGTCCCTGGCCCTGTCTCTGCCTCTGTCTCCGTCTCTGACTCTGTTTCTGTCTCTATCTCCGTCTCTGTCTCTGTCTCTGTCTCTGTCTCTGTCTGAGACTCTGCCTCTGTCTCTGTTTCTGTCTCTGTCTCTGTCTGTGTCTCTGTCTCTGTCTCTGTCTCCGTCTCTGTCTCTGACGCTGTCTCTGTCTCTGTCTCTGTCTCTGTCTCTATCTCCGTCTCTGTGTCTGTCTCTGTCTCTGTCTCTGTCTCTGTCTCTGTCTCTGTCTCTGTATCTGTCTCTGTCTCTGTCTCTGTCTCTGTCTCTGTCTCTGTCTCTGTCTCTGTCTCTGTCTCTGTCTCTGTCTCTGTCTCTGTCTCTGTCTCTGTCTCTGTCTCTGTCCCTGTCTCTGTCTCTGTCTCTGTCTCTGTCTCTGTCTCTGTCTCTGTCTCTGTCCCTGTCTCTGTCTCTGTCTCTGTCTCTGTCTCTGTCTCTGTCTCTGTCTCTGCCTCTGTCTCTATCTCCGTCTCTGTCTCTGTCTCTGTCTCTGTCTGAGACTCTGCCGCTGTCTCTGTCTCTGTCTCTGTCTCTGTCTCTATCTCCGTCTCTGTCTCTGTCTCTGTCTCTGTCTCTGTCTCTGTCTCTGTCTCTGTCTCTGCCTCTGTCACTGTCTCTGTCTCTGTCTCTGCCTCTGCCTCTGTCTCTGTCTCTGTCTCTGTCGCTGTCTCTCCCTCTGTCCCTGTCTCCGTCTCTGTCCCTGGCTCTGTCTCTACCTCTCCCTCTGTCCCTGTCTCTGTCTCTGTCCCTGGCTGTGTCTCTGCCTCTTTCTCCGTCTCTGTCTCTGTCTCGGTCTTTGTCTCCGTCTCTGTCTCTGTCTCTCTCTCTGTCTCTATCTCCGTCTCTGTCTCTGTCTCTGTCTCTGTCTCTGTTTCTGTCTCTGTCTCTGTCTGTGTCTCTGTCTCTGTCTGTGTCTCTGTCTCCGCCTCTGACTCTGTTTCTGTCTCTATCTCTGTCTCTGTCTCTGTCTCTGTCCCTGTCACTGTCTCTGTCTCTGTCTCTGTCTCTGTCTCTGTCTCTGTCTCTGTCTCTGTCTCTGTCTCTGTCTCTGTCTCTGTCTCTGTCTCTGTCTCTGTCACTGTCTCTGTCTCTGTCTCTGTCTCTGTCTCTGTCTCTGTCTCTGTCTCTGTCTCTGTCTGCGTATCTGTCTCTGTCTCCGTCTCTGTCCCAGTCTCTGTCTCTGTCTCCGTCTCTGTCTCTGTCCCTGTCTCTGTCTCTGCCTCTGTCTCTGTCTCTATCTCTGTCTCTGTCTCTGTCTCTGTCTCTGTCTCTGTCTCTGTCTCTGTCTCTGTCTCTGTCTCTGTCTCTGTCTCTGTCTCTGTCTCTGTCTCTGCCTCTGTCTCTGTCTCTGTCTCTGTCTCTGTCTCTGTCTCTGTCTCTGTCCCTGTCTCTATCTCTGTCTCTGCCTCTGTCTCTGTCTCTGTCTCTGTCGCTGTCTCTCCCTCTGTCTCTGTCTCGGTCTCTGTCAATGTCTCTGTCTGAGACTCTGCCTCTGTCTCTGTCCCTGTCTATGTCTCTGTCTCTGCCTCTGTCTCTGTCTCTGTCGCTGTCTCTCCCCCTGTCTCTGTCTCTGTCTCTGTCTCTGTCTCTGTCTCTGTCCCTGTCTCTGTCTCCTTCTCTGTCTCTGTCTCTGTCTCTGTCTCTGCCTCTGTCTCTGTCTCTGTCTCTGTCTCTGTGGCTGTCTCTCCCTCTGTCTCTGTCTCTGTCTCTGTCCCTGCCTCTGTCACTGTCTCTGCCTCTGTCTCTGTCTCTATCTCTGTCTCTGTCTCTGTCTCTGTCTCTGTCTCTGTCTCTGTCTCTGTCTCTGTCTCTGTCTCTGTCTCTGTCTCTGTCTCTGTCTCTGTCTCTGCCTCTGTCTCTGTCTCTGTCTCTGTCTCTGTCTCTGTCTCTGTCTCTGTCTCTGTCCCTGTCTCTATCTCTGTCTCTGCCTCTGTCTCTGTCTCTGTCTCTGTCGCTGTCTCTCCCTCTGTCTCTGTCTCGGTCTCTGTCAATGTCTCTGTCTGAGGCTCTGCCTCTGTCTCTGTCCCTGTCTATGTCTCTGTCTCTGCCTCTGTCTCTGTCTCTGTCGCTGTCTCTCCCCCTGTCTCTGTCTCTGTCTCTGTCCCTGGCCCTGTCTCTGCCTCTGTCTCCGTCTCTGACTCTGTTTCTGCCTCTATCTCCGTCTCTGTCTCTGTCTCTGTCTCTGTCTCTGTCTCTGTCTCTGTCTGAGACTCTGCCTCTGTCTCTGTTTCTGTCTCTGTCTCTGTCTGTGTCTCTGTCTCTGTCTCTGTCTCCGTCTCTGTCTCTGCCGCTGTCTCTGCCGCTGTCTCTGTCTCTGTCTCTGTCTCTGTCTCTATCACTGTCTCTGTCTCTGTCTCTGTCTCTGTCTCTGTCTCTGTCTCTGTCTCTGTCTCTGTCTCTGTCTCTGTCTCTGTCTCTGCCTCTGTCTCTGTCTCTGTCTCTGTCTCTGTCTCTGTCTCTGTCTCTGTCCCTGTCTCTGTCTCTCCCCCTGTCTCTGTCTCTGTCTCTGTCTCTGTCTCTGCCTCTGTCTCTGTCTCTGTCTCTGTCTCTGTGGCTGTCTCTCCCTCGGTCTCTGTCTCTGTCTCTGTCCCTGGCTCTGTCTCTGCCTCTGTCTCCGTCTCTGACTCTGTTTCTGTCTCTATCTCCGTCTCTGTCTCTGTCTCTGTCTCTGTCTCTGTCTGAGACTCTGCCTCTGTCTCTGTTTCTGTCTCCGTCTCTGTCTGTGTCTCTGTCTCTGTCTCCGTCTCTGTCTCTGCCGCTGTCTCTGTCTCTGTCTCTGTCTCTGTCTCTATCTCCGTCTCTGTCTCTGTCTCTGTCTCTGTCTCTGTCTCTGTCTCTGTTTCTGTCTCTGTCTCTGTCTCTGTCTCTGCCTCTGTCACTGTCTCTGTCTCTGTCTCTGCCTCTGCCTCTGTCTCTGTCTCTGTCTCTGTCGCTGTCTCTCCCTCTGTCCCTGTCTCCGTCTCTGTCCCTGGCTCTGTCTCGACCTCTCCCTCTGTCCCTGTCTCTGTCTCTGTCCCTGGCTGTGTCTCTGCCTCTTTCTCCGTCTCTGTCTCTGTCTCGGTCTTTGTCTCCGTCTCTGTCTCTGTCTCTGTCTCTGTCTCTATCTCCGTCTCTGTCTCTGTCTCTGTCTCTGTTTCTGTCTCTGTCTCTGTCTGTGTCTCTGTCTCCGTCTCTGACTCTGTTTCTGTCTCTATCTCTGTCTCCGTCTCTGTCTCTGTCTCTGTCTCTGTCTCTGTCTCTGTCTCTGTCTGTGTCTCTGTCTCCGTCTCTGACTCTGTTTCTGTCTCTACCTCTGTCTCTGTCTCTGTCTCTGTCCCTGTCACTGTCTCTGTCTCTGTCTCTGTCTCTGTCTCTGTCTCTGTCTCTGTCTCTGTCTCTATCTCCGTCTCTGTGTCTGTCTCTGTCTCTGTCTCTGTCTCTGTATCTGTCTCTGTCTCTGTCTCTGTCTCTGTCTCTGTCTCTGTCTCTGTCTCTGTCTCTGTCTCTGTCTCTGTCTCTGTCTCTGTCTCTGTCCCTGTCTCTGTCTCTGTCTCTGTCTCTGTCTCTGTCTCTGTCTCTGTCTCTGTCTCTGTCTCTGTCCCTGTCTCTGTCTCTGTCTCTGTCTCTGTCTCTGTCTCTGTCTCTGTCTCTGTCTCTGTCTCTGTCTCTGCCTCTGTCTCTATCTCCGTCTCTGTCTCTGTCTCTGTCTCTGTCTGAGACTCTGCCGCTGTCTCTGTCTCTGTCTCTGTCTCTGTCTCTATCTCCGTCTCTGTCTCTGTCTCTGTCTCTGTCTCTGTCTCTGTCTCTGTCTCTGTCTCTGTCTCTGCCTCTGTCACTGTCTCTGTCTCTGTCTCTGCCTCTGCCTCTGTCTCTGTCTCTGTCTCTGTCGCTGTCTCTCCCTCTGTCCCTGTCTCCGTCTCTGTCCCTGGCTCTGTCTCTGTCCCTGGCTGTGTCTCTGCCTCTTTCTCCGTCTCTGTCTCTGTCTCGGTCTTTGTCTCTGTCTCTGTCTCTGTCTCTGTCTCTGTCTCTGTCTCTGTCTCTGTCTCCGTCTCTGTCTCTGTCTCTGTCTCTGTCTCTATCTCTGTCTCTGTCTCTGTCTCTGTCTCTGTCTCTGTCTCTGTCTCTGTCTCTGTCTCTGTCTCTGTCTCTGTCTCTGTATCTGTCTCTGTCTCTGCCTCTGTCTCTGTCTCTGTCTCTGTCTCTGTCTCTGTCTCTGTGGCTGTCTCTCCCTCTGTCTCTGTTTCTGTCTCTGTCCCTGGCTCTGTCTCTGCCTCTGTCTCCGTCTCTGACTCTGTTTCTGTCTCTATCTCCGTCTCTGTCTCTGTCTCTGTCTCTGTCTCTGTCTGAGACTCTGCCTCTGTCTCTGTTTCTGTCTCTGTCTCTGTCTGTGTCTCTGTCTCTGTCTCCGTCTCTGTCTCTGCCGCTGTCTCTGTCTCTGTCTCTGTCTCTGTCTCTATCTCCGTCTCTGTCTCTGTCTCTGTCTCTGTCTCTGTCTCTGTCTCTGTCTCTGTCTCTGTCTCTGTCTCTGTCTCTGTCTCTGCCTCTGTCACTGTCTCTGTCTCTGTCTCTGCCTCTGCCTCTGTCTCTGTCTCTGTCTCTGTCGCTGTCTCTCCCTCTGTCCCTGTCTCCGTCTCTGTCCCTGGCTCTGTCTCGACCTCTCCCTCTGTCCCTGTCTCTGTCTCTGTCCCTGGCTGTGTCTCTGCCTCTTTCTCCGTCTCTGTCTCTGTCTCGGTCTTTGTCTCCGTCTCTGTCTCTGTCTCTGTCTCTGTCTCTATCTCCGTCTCCGTCTCTGTCTCTGTCTCTGTTTCTGTCTCTGTCTCTGTCTGTGTCTCTGTCTCCGTCTCTGACTCTGTTTCTGTCTCTATCTCTGTCTCCGTCTCTGTCTCTGTCTCTGTCTCTGTCTCTGTCTCTGTCTGTGTCTCTGTCTCCGTCTCTGACTCTGTTTCTGTCTCTACCTCTGTCTCTGTCTCTGTCTCTGTCCCTGTCACTGTCTCTGTCTCTGTCTCTGTCTCTGTCTCTGTCTCTATCTCCGTCTCTGTGTCTGTCTCTGTCTCTGTCTCTGTCTCTGTATCTGTCTCTGTCTCTGTCTCTGTCTCTGTCTCTGTCTCTGTCTCTGTCTCTGTCTCTGTCTCTGTCTCTGTCTCTGTCTCTGTCTCTGTCTCTGTCTCTGTCTCTGTCCCTGTCTCTGTCTCTGTCTCTGTCTCTGTCTCTGTCTCTGTCTATGTCTCTGTCTCTGTCTCTGTCCCTGTCTCTGTCTCTGTCTCTGTCTCTGTCTCTGTCTCTGTCTCTGTCTCTGTCTCTGTCTCTGTCTCTGCCTCTGTCTCTATCTCCGTCTCTGTCTCTGTCTCTGTCTCTGTCTGAGACTCTGCCGCTGTCTCTGTCTCTGTCTCTGTCTCTGTCTCTGTCTCTATCTCCGTCTCTGTCTCTGTCTCTGTCTCTGTCTCTGTCTCTGTCTCTGTCTCTGTCTCTGTCTCTGCCTCTGTCACTGTCTCTGTCTCTGTCTCTGCCTCTGCCTCTGTCTCTGTCTCTGTCTCTGTCGCTGTCTCTCCCTCTGTCCCTGTCTCCGTCTCTGTCCCTGGCTCTGTCTCTACCTCTCCCTCTGTCCCTGTCTCTGTCTCTGTCCCTGGCTGTGTCTCTGCCTCTTTCTCCGTCTCTGTCTCTGTCTCGGTCTTTGTCTCTGTCTCTGTCTCTGTCTCTGTCTCTGTCTCTGTCTCTGTCACTGTCTCTGTCTCTGTCTCTGTCTCTGTCTCTGTCTCTGTCTCTGTCTCTGTCTCCGTCTCTGTCTCTGTCTCTGCCTCTGCCTCTGTCTCTGTCTCTGTCTCTGTCGCTGTCTCTCCCTCTGTCCCTGTCTCCGTCTCTGTCCCTGGCTCTGTCTCTGTCCCTGGCTCTGTCTCTGCCTCTGTCTCTGCCTCTGTCACCGTCTCTGACTCTGTCTCGGTCTTTGTCTCTGTCTCTGTCTCTGTCTCTGTCTCTGTCTCTGTCTCTGTCTCCGTCTCTGTCTCTGTCTCTGTCTCTGTCTCTGTCTCTGTCTCTGTCACTGTCTCTGTCTCTGTCTCTGTCTCCGTCTCTGTCTCTGCCTCTGCCTCTGTCTCTGTCTCTGTCTCTGTCGCTGTCTCTCCCTCTGTCCCTGTCTCCGTCTCTGTCCCTGGCTCTGTCTCTGTCCCTGGCTGTGTCTCTGCCTCTTTCTCCGTCTCTGTCTCTGTCTCGGTCTTTGTCTCTGTCTCTGTCTCTGTCTCTGTCTCTGTCTCTGTCTCTGTCTCTGTCTCCGTCTCTGTCTCTGTCTCTGTCTCTGTCTCTATCTCTGTCTCTGTCTCTGTCTCTGTCTCTGTCTCTGTCTCTGTCTCTGTCTCTGTCTCTGTCTCTGTCTCTGTCTCTGTATCTGTCTCTGTCTCTGCCTCTGTCTCTGTCTCTGTCTCTGTCTCTGTCTCTGTCTCTGTGGCTGTCTCTCCCTCTGTCTCTGTCTCTGTCTCTGTCCCTGGCTCTGTCTCTGCCTCTGTCTCCGTCTCTGACTCTGTTTCTGTCTCTATCTCCGTCTCTGTCTCTGTCTCTGTCTCTGTCTCTGTCTGAGACTCTGCCTCTGTCTCTGTTTCTGTCTCTGTCTCTGTCTGTGTCTCTGTCTCTGTCTCCGTCTCTGTCTCTGCCGCTGTCTCTGTCTCTGTCTCTGTCTCTGTCTCTATCTCCGTCTCTGTCTCTGTCTCTGTCTCTGTCTCTGTCTCTGTCTCTGTCTCTGTCTCTGTCTCTGTCTCTGTCTCTGTCTCTGCCTCTGTCACTGTCTCTGTCTCTGTCTCTGCCTCTGCCTCTGTCTCTGTCTCTGTCTCTGTCGCTGTCTCTCCCTCTGTCCCTGTCTCCGTCTCTGTCCCTGGCTCTGTCTCGACCTCTCCCTCTGTCCCTGTCTCTGTCTCTGTCCCTGGCTGTGTCTCTGCCTCTTTCTCCGTCTCTGTCTCTGTCTCGGTCTTTGTCTCCGTCTCTGTCTCTGTCTCTGTCTCTGTCTCTATCTCCGTCTCCGTCTCTGTCTCTGTCTCTGTTTCTGTCTCTGTCTCTGTCTGTGTCTCTGTCTCCGTCTCTGACTCTGTTTCTGTCTCTATCTCTGTCTCCGTCTCTGTCTCTGTCTCTGTCTCTGTCTCTGTCTCTGTCTGTGTCTCTGTCTCCGTCTCTGACTCTGTTTCTGTCTCTACCTCTGTCTCTGTCTCTGTCTCTGTCCCTGTCACTGTCTCTGTCTCTGTCTCTGTCTCTGTCTCTGTCTCTATCTCCGTCTCTGTGTCTGTCTCTGTCTCTGTCTCTGTCTCTGTATCTGTCTCTGTCTCTGTCTCTGTCTCTGTCTCTGTCTCTGTCTCTGTCTCTGTCTCTGTCTCTGTCTCTGTCTCTGTCTCTGTCTCTGTCTCTGTCCCTGTCTCTGTCTCTGTCTCTGTCTCTGTCTCTGTCTCTGTCTATGTCTCTGTCTCTGTCTCTGTCCCTGTCTCTGTCTCTGTCTCTGTCTCTGTCTCTGTCTCTGTCTCTGTCTCTGTCTCTGTCTCTGTCTCTGCCTCTGTCTCTATCTCCGTCTCTGTCTCTGTCTCTGTCTCTGTCTGAGACTCTGCCGCTGTCTCTGTCTCTGTCTCTGTCTCTGTCTCTGTCTCTATCTCCGTCTCTGTCTCTGTCTCTGTCTCTGTCTCTGTCTCTGTCTCTGTCTCTGTCTCTGTCTCTGCCTCTGTCACTGTCTCTGTCTCTGTCTCTGCCTCTGCCTCTGTCTCTGTCTCTGTCTCTGTCGCTGTCTCTCCCTCTGTCCCTGTCTCCGTCTCTGTCCCTGGCTCTGTCTCTACCTCTCCCTCTGTCCCTGTCTCTGTCTCTGTCCCTGGCTGTGTCTCTGCCTCTTTCTCCGTCTCTGTCTCTGTCTCGGTCTTTGTCTCTGTCTCTGTCTCTGTCTCTGTCTCTGTCTCTGTCTCTGTCACTGTCTCTGTCTCTGTCTCTGTCTCTGTCTCTGTCTCTGTCTCTGTCTCTGTCTCCGTCTCTGTCTCTGCCTCTGCCTCTGTCTCTGTCTCTGTCTCTGTCGCTGTCTCTCCCTCTGTCCCTGTCTCCGTCTCTGTCCCTGGCTCTGTCTCTGTCCCTGGCTCTGTCTCTGCCTCTGTCTCTGCCTCTGTCACCGTCTCTGACTCTGTCTCGGTCTTTGTCTCTGTCTCTGTCTCTGTCTCTGTCTCTGTCTCTGTCTCTGTCTCCGTCTCTGTCTCTGTCTCTGTCTCTGTCTCTGTCTCTGTCTCTGTCTCTGTCTCTGTCTCTGTCTCTGTCTCTGTCTCTGTCTCTGTCTCTGTCTCTGTCTCTGTCGCTGTCTCTGTCCCTGTCTCTGTCTGAGACTCTGCCTCTGTCTCTGTCTCTGCCTCTGTCTCTGTCTCTGTCGCTGTCTCTCCCTCTGTCTCTGTCTCCGTCTCTGCCTCTGTCTCTGTCTCTGTATCTGTCTCCGTCTCTGTCTCTGTCTCTGTCTCTGTCTCTTTCGTCGTCTCTGTCTCTGTCCCTGTCTCTGTCTCTGTCTCTGTCTCTGCCTCTGTCTCTGTCTCTATCTCTGTCTCTGTCTCTGTCTCTGTCTCTGTCTCTGTCTCTGTCTCTGTCTCTGTCTCTGTCTCTGTCTCTGTCTCTGTATCTGTCTCTGTCTCTGCCTCTGTCTCTGTCTCTGTCTCTGTCTCTGTCTCTGTCTCTGTCTCTGTCCCTGTCTCTGTCTCTGTCTCTGTCTCTGTCTCTGTCTCTGTCTCTGCCTCTGTCTCTGTCTCTGTCTCTGTCTCTGTGGCTGTCTCTCCCTCTGTCTCTGTCTCTGTCTCTGTCCCTGCCTCTGTCACTGTCTCTGCCTCTGTCTCTGTCTCTATCTCTGTCTCTGTCTCTGTCTCTGTCTCTGTCTCTGTCTCTGTCTCTGTCTCTGTCTCTGTCTCTGTCTCTGTCTCTGTCTCTGTCTCTGTCTCTGCCTCTGTCTCTGTCTCTGTCTCTGTCTCTGTCTCTGTCTCTGTCTCTGTCCCTGTCTCTATCTCTGTCTCTGCCTCTGTCTCTGTCTCTGTCTCTGTCGCTGTCTCTCCCTCTGTCTCTGTCTCGGTCTCTGTCAATGTCTCTGTCTGAGACTCTGCCTCTGTCTCTGTCCCTGTCTATGTCTCTGTCTCTGCCTCTGTCTCTGTCTCTGTCGCTGTCTCTCCCCCTGTCTCTGTCTCTGTCTCTGTCCCTGGCCCTGTCTCTGCCTCTGTCTCCGTCTCTGACTCTGTTTCTGCCTCTATCTCCGTCTCTGTCTCTGTCTCTGTCTCTGTCTCTGTCTCTGTCTCTGTCTGAGACTCTGCCTCTGTCTCTGTTTCTGTCTCTGTCTCTGTCTGTGTCTCTGTCTCTGTCTCTGTCTCTGTCTCCGTCTCTGTCTCTGCCGCTGTCTCTGCCGCTGTCTCTGTCTCTGTCTCTGTCTCTGTCTCTATCACTGTCTCTGTCTCTGTCTCTGTCTCTGTCTCTGTCTCTGTCTCTGTCTCTGTCTCTGTCTCTGTCTCTGTCTCTGTCTCTGTCTCTGCCTCTGTCTCTGTCTCTGTCTCTGTCTCTGTCTGAGACTCTGTCTCTGTCTCTGTCTCTGTCTCTGTCCCTGCCTCTGTCTCTGTCTCTGTCTCTGTCTCTGTGGCTGTCTCTCCCTCTGTCTCTGTCTCTGTCTCTGTCCCTGGCTCTGTCTCTGCCTCTGTCTCCGTCTCTGACTCTGTTTCTGTCTCTATCTCCGTCTCTGTCTCTGTCTCTGTCTCTGTCTCTGTCTGAGACTCTGCCTCTGTCTCTGTTTCTGTCTCTGTCTCTGTCTGTGTCTCTGTCTCTGTCTCCGTCTCTGTCTCTGCCGCTGTCTCTGTCTCTGTCTCTGTCTCTGTCTCTATCTCCGTCTCTGTCTCTGTCTCTGTCTCTGTCTCTGTCTCTGTCTCTGTCTCTGTCTCTGTCTCTGTCTCTGTCTCTGCCTCTGTCACTGTCTCTGTCTCTGTCTCTGCCTCTGCCTCTGTCTCTGTCTCTGTCTCTGTCGCTGTCTCTCCCTCTGTCCCTGTCTCCGTCTCTGTCCCTGGCTCTGTCTCGACCTCTCCCTCTGTCCCTGTCTCTGTCTCTGTCCCTGGCTGTGTCTCTGCCTCTTTCTCCGTCTCTGTCTCTGTCTCGGTCTTTGTCTCCGTCTCTGTCTCTGTCTCTGTCTCTGTCTCTATCTCCGTCTCTGTCTCTGTCTCTGTCTCTGTTTCTGTCTCTGTCTCTGTCTGTGTCTCTGTCTCCGTCTCTGACTCTGTTTCTGTCTCTATCTCTGTCTCCGTCTCTGTCTCTGTCTCTGTCTCTGTCTCTGTCTCTGTCTCTGTCTGTGTCTCTGTCTCCGTCTCTGACTCTGTTTCTGTCTCTACCTCTGTCTCTGTCTCTGTCTCTGTCCCTGTCACTGTCTCTGTCTCTGTCTCTGTCTCTGTCTCTGTCTCTGTCTCTGTCTCTGTCTCTGTCTCTGTCTCTGTCTCTGTCTCTGTCTCTGTCTCTGTCTCTGCCTCTGCCTCTGTCTCTGTCTCTGTCTCTGTCGCTGTCTCTCCCTCTGTCCCTGTCTCCGTCTCTGTCCCTGGCTCTGTCTCTGTCCCTGGCTCTGTCTCTGCCTCTGTCTCTGCCTCTGTCACCGTCTCTGTCTCTGTCTCGGTCTTTGTCTCTGTCTCTGTCTCTGTCTCTGTCTCTGTCTCTGTCTCTGTCTCCATCTCTGTCTCTATCTCTGTCTCTGCCTCTGTCTCTGTCTCTGTCTCTGTCGCTGCCTCTCCCTCTGTCTCTGTCTCTGTCTCTGTCAATGTCTCTCCCTCTGTCTCTGTCTCTGTCTCTGTCACTGTCTCTGTCTCTGTCTCTGTCTCTGTCTCTGTCTCTGTCCCTGTCTCTCCCTCTGTCTCTGTCTCTGTCTCTGTATCTGTCTCCGTCTCTGTCTCTGTCTCTGTCTCTTTCTCCGTCTCTGTCTCTGTCCCTGTCTCTGTCTTTGTCTCTGTCTCTGCCTCTGTCACTGTCTCTATCTCTGTCTCTGCCTCTGTCACTGTCTCTATCTCTGTCTCTGCCTCTGTCTCTGTCTCTGTCTCTGTCGCTGTCTCTCCCTCTGTCTCTGTCTCTGTCTCTGTCTCTGTCTCTGTCGCTGTCTCTGCCTCTGTCTCTGTCCCTGTCTATGTCTCTGTCTCTGCCTCTGTCTCTGTCTCTGTCTCTGTCTCTGTCCCTGTCTCTCCCTCTGTCTCTGTCTCTGTCTCTGTCCCTGGCCCTGTCTCTGCCTCTGTCTCCGTCTCTGACTCTGTTTCTGTCTCTATCTCCGTCTCTGTCTCTGTCTCTGTCTCTGTCTCTGTCTGAGACTCTGCCTCTGTCTCTGTTTCTGTCTCTGTCTCTGTCTGTGTCTCTGTCTCGGTCTCTGTCTCCGTCTCTGTCTCTGCCGCTGTCTCTGTCTCTGTCTCTGTCTCTGTCTCTGTCTCTGTCTCTGTCTCTGTCTCTGTCTCTGTCCCTGTCTCTGTCTCTGTCTCTGTCTCTGTCTCTGTCTCTGTCTCTGTCTCTGTCTCTGTCTCTGTCTCTGTCTCTGTCTCTGCCTCTGTCTCTGTCTCTGTCTCTGTCTCTGTCTCTGTGGCTGTCTGAGACTCTGCCTCTGTCTCTGTTTCTGTCTCTGTCTCTGTCTCTGTCTGTGTCTCTGTCTCTGTCTCCGTCTCTGTCTCTGCCGCTGTCTCTGTCTCTGTCTCTGTCTCTGTCTCTGTCTCTATCTCCGTCTCTGTCTCTGTCTCTGTCTCTGTCTCTGTCTCTGTCTCTGTCTCTGTCTCTGTCTCTGTCTCTGTCTCTGCCTCTGTCACTGTCTCTGTCTCTGTCTCTGCCTCTGCCTCTGTCTCTGTCTCTGTCTCTGTCGCTGTCTCTCCCTCTGTCCCTGTCTCCGTCTCTGTCCCTGGCTCTGTCTCTACCTCTCCATCTGTCTCTGTCTCTCTCTCTGTCGCTGTCTCTGTCTCTGTCTCTGTCTCTGTCTCTGTCGCTGTCTCTGTCCCTGTCTCTGTCTGAGACTCTGCCTCTGTCTCTGTCTCTGTCTCTGTCTCTGTCTCTGTCGCTGTCTCTCCCTCTGTCTCTGTCTCCGTCTCTGCCTCTGTCTCTGTCTCTGTATCTGTCTCCGTCTCTGTCTCTGTCTCTGTCTCTTTCTCCGTCTCTGTCTCTGTCCCTGTCTCTGTCTTTGTCTCTGTCTCTGCCTCTGTCACTGTCTCTATCTCTGTCTCTGCCTCTGTCTCTGTCTCTGTCTCTGTCGCTGTCTCTCCCTCTGTCTCTGTCTCTGTCTCTGTCTCTGTCTCTGTCGCTGTCTCTGCCTCTGTCTCTGTCCCTGTCTATGTCTCTGTCTCTGCCTCTGTCTCTGTCTCTGTCTCTGTCTCTGTCCCTGTCTCTCCCTCTGTCTCTGTCTCTGTCTCTGTCCCTGGCCCTGTCTCTGCCTCTGTCTCCGTCTCTGACTCTGTTTCTGTCTCTATCTCCGTCTCTGTCTCTGTCTCTGTCTCTGTCTCTGTCTGAGACTCTGCCTCTGTCTCTGTTTCTGTCTCTGTCTCTGTCTGTGTCTCTGTCTCTGTCTCTGTCTCCGTCTCTGTCTCTGCCGCTGTCTCTGTCTCCGTCTCTGTCTCTGTCTCTGTCTCTGTCTCTGTCTCTGTCTCTGTCTCTGTCCCTGTCTCTGTCTCTGTCTCTGTCTCTGTCTCTGTCTCTGTCTCTGTCTCTGTCTCTGTCTCTGTCTCTGTCTCTGTCTCTGTCTCTGCCTCTGTCTCTGTCTCTGTCTCTGTCTCTGTCTCTGTGGCTGTCTGAGACTCTGCCTCTGTCTCTGTTTCTGTCTCTGTCTCTGTCTGTGTCTCTGTCTCTGTCTCCGTCTCTGTCTCTGCCGCTGTCTCTGTCTCTGTCTCTGTCTCTGTCTCTGTCTCTATCTCCGTCTCTGTCTCTGTCTCTGTCTCTGTCTCTGTCTCTGTCTCTGTCTCTGTCTCTGTCTCTGTCTCTGTCTCTGCCTCTGTCACTGTCTCTGTCTCTGTCTCTGCCTCTGCCTCTGTCTCTGTCTCTGTCTCTGTCGCTGTCTCTCCCTCTGTCCCTGTCTCCGTCTCTGTCCCTGGCTCTGTCTCTACCTCTCCCTCTGTCTCTGTCTCTCTCTCTGTCGCTGTCTCTCCCTCTGTCTCTGTCTCCGTCTCTGCCTCTGTCTCTGTCTCTGTCTCTGTATCTGTCTCCGTCTCTGTCTCTGTCTCTGTCTCTTTCTCCGTCTCTGTCTCTGTCCCTGTCTCTGTCTTTGTCTCTGTCTCTGCCTCTGTCACTGTCTCTATCTCTGTCTCTGCCTCTGTCTCTGTCTCTGCCTCTGTCGCTGTCTCTCCCTCTGTCTCTGTCTCTGTCTCTGTCAATGTCTCTGTCTGAGACTCTGCCTCTGTATCTGTCCCTGTCTATGTCTCTGTCTCTGCCTCTGTCTCTGTCTCTGTCTCTGTCGCTGTCTCTCCCTCTGTCTCTGTCTCTGTCTCTGTCTCTGTCTCTGTCGCTGTCTCTGCCTCTGTCTCTGTCCCTGTCTATGTCTCTGTCTCTGCCTCTGTCTCTGTCTCTGTCTCTGTCTCTGTCCCTGTCTCTCCCTCTGTCTCTGTCTCTGTCTCTGTCCCTGGCCCTGTCTCTGCCTCTGTCTCCGTCTCTGACTCTGTTTCTGTCTCTATCTCCGTCTCTGTCTCTGTCTCTGTCTCTGTCTCTGTCTGAGACTCTGCCTCTGTCTCTGTTTCTGTCTCTGTCTCTGTCTGTGTCTCTGTCTCTGTCTCTGTCTCCGTCTCTGTCTCTGCCGCTGTCTCTGTCTCTGTCTCTGTCTCTGTCTCTGTCTCTGTCTCTGTCTCTGTCTCTGTCTCTGTCCCTGTCTCTGTCTCTGTCTCTGTCTCTGTCTCTGTCTCTGTCTCTGTCTCTGTCTCTGTCTCTGTCTCTGTCTCTGTCTCTGCCTCTGTCTCTGTCTCTGTCTCTGTCTCTGTCTCTGTGGCTGTCTGAGACTCTGCCTCTGTCTCTGTTTCTGTCTCTGTCTCTGTCTGTGTCTCTGTCTCTGTCTCCGTCTCTGTCTCTGCCGCTGTCTCTGTCTCTGTCTCTGTCTCTGTCTCTGTCTCTATCTCCGTCTCTGTCTCTGTCTCTGTCTCTGTCTCTGTCTCTGTCTCTGTCTCTGTCTCTGTCTCTGTCTCTGTCTCTGCCTCTGTCACTGTCTCTGTCTCTGTCTCTGCCTCTGCCTCTGTCTCTGTCTCTGTCTCTGTCGCTGTCTCTCCCTCTGTCCCTGTCTCCGTCTCTGTCCCTGGCTCTGTCTCTACCTCTCCATCTGTCTCTGTCTCTCTCTCTGTCGCTGTCTCTGTCTCTGTCTCTGTCTCTGTCTCTGTCGCTGTCTCTGTCCCTGTCTCTGTCTGAGACTCTGCCTCTGTCTCTGTCTCTGTCTCTGTCTCTGTCTCTGTCGCTGTCTCTCCCTCTGTCTCTGTCTCCGTCTCTGCCTCTGTCTCTGTCTCTGTATCTGTCTCCGTCTCTGTCTCTGTCTCTGTCTCTTTCTCCGTCTCTGTCTCTGTCCCTGTCTCTGTCTTTGTCTCTGTCTCTGCCTCTGTCACTGTCTCTATCTCTGTCTCTGCCTCTGTCTCTGTCTCTGTCTCTGTCGCTGTCTCTCCCTCTGTCTCTGTCTCTGTCTCTGTCTCTGTCTCTGTCGCTGTCTCTGCCTCTGTCTCTGTCCCTGTCTATGCCTCTGTCTCTGCCTCTGTCTCTGTCTCTGTCTCTGTCTCTGTCCCTGTCTCTCCCTCTGTCTCTGTCTCTGTCTCTGACCCTGGCCCTGTCTCTGCCTCTGTTTCCGTCTCTGACTCTGTTTCTGTCTCTATCTCCGTCTCTGTCTCTGTCTCTGTCTCTGTCTCTGTCTGAGACTCTGCCTCTGTCTCTGTTTCTGTCTCTGTCTCTGTCTGTGTCTCTGTCTCTGTCTCTGTCTCCGTCTCTGTCTCTGCCGCTGTCTCTGTCTCTGTCTCTGTCTCTGTCTCTGTCTCTGTCTCTGTCTCTGTCTCTGTCTCTGTCTCTGTCCCTGTCTCTGTCTCTGTCTCTGTCTCTGTCTCTGTCTCTGTCTCTGTCTCTGTCTCTGTCTCTGTCTCTGTCTCTGTCTCTGTCTCTGCCTCTGTCTCTGTCTCTGTCTCTGTCTCTGTCTCTGTCTCTGTCTCTGTGGCTGTCTGAGACTCTGCCTCTGTCTCTGTTTCTGTCTCTGTCTCTGTCTGTGTCTCTGTCTCTGTCCCCGTCTCTGTCTCTGCCGCTGTCTCTGTCTCTGTCTCTGTCTCTGTCTCTGTCTCTATCTCCGTCTCTGTCTCTGTCTCTGTCTCTGTCTCTGTCTCTGTCTCTGTCTCTGTCTCTGTCTCTGTCTCTGTCTCTGCCTCTGTCACTGTCTCTGTCTCTGTCTCTGCCTCTGCCTCTGTCTCTGTCTCTGTCTCTGTCGCTGTCTCTCCCTCTGTCCCTGTCTCCGTCTCTGTCCCTGGCTCTGTCTCTACCTCTCCCTCTGTCTCTGTCTCTCTCTCTGTCGCTGTCTCTCCCTCTGTCTCTGTCTCCGTCTCTGCCTCTGTCTCTGTCTCTGTCTCTGTATCTGTCTCCGTCTCTGTCTCTGTCTCTGTCTCTTTCTCCGTCTCTGTCTCTGTCCCTGTCTCTGTCTTTGTCTCTGTCTCTGCCTCTGTCACTGTCTCTATCTCTGTCTCTGCCTCTGTCTCTGTCTCTGCCTCTGTCGCTGTCTCTCCCTCTGTCTCTGTCTCTGTCTCTGTCAATGTCTCTGTCTGAGACTCTGCCTCTGTATCTGTCCCTGTCTATGTCTCTGTCTCTGCCTCTGTCTCTGTCTCTGTCTCTGTCTCTGTCGCTGTCTCTCCCTCTGTCTCTGTCTCTGTCTCTGTCCCTGGCCCTGTCTCTGCCTCTGTCTCCGTCTCTGACTCTGTTTCTGTCTCTATCTCCGTCTCTGTCTCTGTCTCTGTCTCTGTCTCTGTCTGAGACTCTGCCTCTGTCTCTGTTTCTGTCTCTGTCTCTGTCTGTGTCTCTGTCTCTGTCTCTGTCTCCGTCTCTGTCTCTGCCGCTGTCTCTGTCTCTGTCTCTGTCTCTGTCTCTATCTCCGTCTCTGTGTCTGTCTCTGTCTCTGTCTCTGTCTCTGTATCTGTCTCTGTCTCTGTCTCTGTCTCTGTCTCTGTCTCTGTATCTGTCTCTGTCTCTGTCTCTGTCTCTGTCTCTGTCTCTGTCTCTGTCTCTGTCCCTGTCTCTGTCTCTGTCTCTGTCTCTGTCTCTGTCTCTGTCTCTGTCTCTGTCTCTGTCTCTGTCTCTGTCTCTGTCCCTGTCTCTGTCTCTGTCTCTGTCTCTGTCTCTGTCTCTGTCTCTGTCTCTGTCTCTGTCTCTGCCTCTGTCTCTATCTCCGTCTCTGTCTCTGTCTCTGTCTCTGTCTGAGACTCTGCCGCTGTCTCTGTCTCTGTCTCTGTCTCTGTCTCTATCTCCGTCTCTGTCTCTGTCTCTGTCTCTGTCTCTGTCTCTGTCTCTGTCTCTGTCTCTGTCTCTGCCTCTGTCACTGTCTCTGTCTCTGTCTCTGCCTCTGCCTCTGTCTCTGTCTCTGTCTCTGTCGCTGTCTCTCCCTCTGTCCCTGTCTCCGTCTCTGTCCCTGGCTCTGTCTCTACCTCTCCCTCTGTCCCTGTCTCTGTCTCTGTCCCTGGCTGTGTCTCTGCCTCTTTCTCCGTCTCTGTCTCTGTCTCGGTCTTTGTCTCCGTCTCTGTCTCTGTCTCTCTCTCTGTCTCTATCTCCGTCTCTGTCTCTGTCTCTGTCTCTGTCTCTGTTTCTGTCTCTGTCTCTGTCTGTGTCTCTGTCTCTGTCTGTGTCTCTGTCTCCGTCTCTGACTCTGTTTCTGTCTCTATCTCTGTCTCTGTCTCTGTCTCTGTCCCTGTCACTGTCTCTGTCTCTGTCTCTGTCTCTGTCTCTGTCTCTGTCTCTGTCTCTGTCTCTGTCTCTGTCTCTGTCTCTGTCTCTGTCTCTGTCTCTGTCACTGTCTCTGTCTCTGTCTCTGTCTCTGTCTCTGTCTCTGTCTCTGTCTCTGTCTCTGTCTCTGTCTCTGTCTCTGTCTCTGTCTCTGTCTCTGTCTTTGTCTCTGTCTCTGTCTCTGTCTCTGTCTCTGTCTCTGTCTCTGTCTCTGTCTCTGTCTCTGTCTCTGTCTCTGTCTCTGCCTCTGTCTCTGTCTCTGTCTCAGTCTCTGTCTCTGTCTCTGTGTCTATCTCTGCCTCTGACTCTGTCGCTGCCGCTGTCTATGTCTCTGTCTCTGTCTGCGTATCTGTCTCTGTCTCCGTCTCTGTCCCAGTCTCTGTCTCTGTCTCCGTCTCTGTCCCTGGCTCTGTCTGTGCCTCTGTCACCGTCTCTGTCTCTGTCTCTGTCTCTGTCTCTGTCTCTGCCTCTGTCTCCGTCTCTGACTCTGTTTCTGCCTCTATCTCCGTCTCTGTCTCTGTCTCTGTCTCTGTCTCTGTCTCTGTCTCTGTCTCTGTCTGAGACTCTGCCTCTGTCTCTGTTTCTGTCTCTGTCTCTGTCTGTGTCTCTGTCTCTGTCTCTGTCTCTGTCTCCGTCTCTGTCTCTGCCGCTGTCTCTGCCGCTGTCTCAGTCTCTGTCTCTGTCTCTGTCTCTATCACTGTCTCTGTCTCTGTCTCTGTCTCTGTCTCTGTCTCTGTCTCTGTCTCTGTCTCTGTCTCTGTCTCTGTCTCTGTCTCTGTCTCTGTCTCTGTCTCTGTCTCTGCCTCTGTCTCTGTCTCTGTCTCTGTCTCTGTCTCTGTCTCTGTCTCTGTCCCTGTCTCTGTCTCTCCCCCTGTCTCTGTCTCTGTCTCTGTCTCTGTCTCTGCCTCTGTCTCTGTCTCTGTCTCTGTCTCTGTGGCTGTCTCTCCCTCTGTCTCTGTCTCTGTCTCTGTCCCTGGCTCTGTCTCTGCCTCTGTCTCCGTCTCTGACTCTGTTTCTGTCTCTATCTCCGTCTCTGTCTCTGTCTCTGTCTCTGTCTCTGTCTGAGACTCTGCCTCTGTCTCTGTTTCTGTCTCTGTCTCTGTCTGTGTCTCTGTCTCTGTCTCCGTCTCTGTCTCTGCCGCTGTCTCTGTCTCTGTCTCTGTCTCTGTCTCTATCTCCGTCTCTGTCTCTGTCTCTGTCTCTGTCTCTGTCTCTGTCTCTGTCTCTGTCTCTGTCTCTGTCTCTGTCTCTGCCTCTGTCACTGTCTCTGTCTCTGTCTCTGCCTCTGCCTCTGTCTCTGTCTCTGTCTCTGTCGCTGTCTCTCCCTCTGTCCCTGTCTCCGTCTCTGTCCCTGGCTCTGTCTCGACCTCTCCCTCTGTCCCTGTCTCTGTCTCTGTCCCTGGCTGTGTCTCTGCCTCTTTCTCCGTCTCTGTCTCTGTCTCGGTCTTTGTCTCCGTCTCTGTCTCTGTCTCTGTCTCTGTCTCTATCTCCGTCTCTGTCTCTGTCTCTGTCTCTGTTTCTGTCTCTGTCTCTGTCTGTGTCTCTGTCTCCGTCTCTGACTCTGTTTCTGTCTCTATCTCTGTCTCCGTCTCTGTCTCTGTCTCTGTCTCTGTCTCTGTCTCTGTCTGTGTCTCTGTCTCCGTCTCTGACTCTGTTTCTGTCTCTACCTCTGTCTCTGTCTCTGTCTCTGTCCCTGTCACTGTCTCTGTCTCTGTCTCTGTCTCTGTCTCTGTCTCTGTCTCTGTCTCTGTCTCTGTCTCTGTCTCTATCTCCGTCTCTGTGTCTGTCTCTGTCTCTGTCTCTGTCTCTGTATCTATCTCTGTCTCTGTCTCTGTCTCTGTCTCTGTCTCTGTCTCTGTCTCTGTCTCTGTCTCTGTCTCTGTCTCTGTCTCTGTCCCTGTCTCTGTCTCTGTCTCTGTCTCTGTCTCTGTCTCTGTCTCTGTCTCTGTCTCTGTCTCTGTCCCTGTCTCTGTCTCTGTCTCTGTCTCTGTCTCTGTCTCTGTCTCTGTCTCTGCCTCTGTCTCTATCTCCGTCTCTGTCTCTGTCTCTGTCTCTGTCAGAGACTCTGCCGCTGTCTCTGTCTCTGTCTCTGTCTCTGTCTCTATCTCCGTCTCTGTCTCTGTCTCTGTCTCTGTCTCTGTCTCTGTCTCTGTCTCTGTCTCTGTCTCTGTCTCTGCCTCTGTCACTGTCTCTGTCTCTGTCTCTGCCTCTGCCTCTGTCTCTGTCTCTGTCTCTGTCGCTGTCTCTCCCTCTGTCCCTGTCTCCGTCTCTGTCCCTGGCTCTGTCTCTACCTCTCCCTCTGTCCCTGTCTCTGTCTCTGTCCCTGGCTGTGTCTCTGCCTCTTTCTCCGTCTCTGTCTCTGTCTCGGTCTTTGTCTCCGTCTCTGTCTCTGTCTCTCTCTCTGTCTCTATCTCCGTCTCTGTCTCTGTCTCTGTCTCTGTCTCTGTCTCTGTCCCTGTCACTGTCTCTGTCTCTGTCTCTGTCTCTGTCTCTGTCTCTGTCTCTGTCTCTGTCTCTGTCTCTGTCACTGTCTCTGTCTCTGTCTCTGTCTCTGTCTCTGTCTCTGTCTCTGTCTCTGTCTCTGTCTCTGTCTCTGTCTCTGTCTCTGTCTGAGACTCTGCCTCTGTCTCTGTCTCTGTCTCTGTCTCTGTCTCTGTCTCTGTCTCTGTCGCCGTCTCTGTCTCTGTCTCGGTCTTTGTCTCCGTCTCTGTCTCTGTCTCTGTCTCTGTCTCTGTCTCTGTCTCTGTCTCTGTCTCTGTCTCTGTCTCTGTCTCTGTCTCTGTCTCTGTCTCTGTCTCTGTCTCTGTCTCTGTCTCTGTCTCTGTCTCTGTCTCTGTCTCTGCCTCTGCCTCTGTCTCTGTCTCTGTCTCTGTCTCTGTCTCTGTCGCTGTCTCTCCCTCTGTCCCTGTCTCCGTCTCTGTCCCTGGCTCTGTCTCTACCTCTCCCTCTGTCCCTGTCTCCGTCTCTGTCCCTGTCTCTGTCTCTGTCTCTGTCTCTGTCTCTGTCTCTGTCTCTGCCTCTGTCCCTGGCTCTGTCTCTGCCTCTGTCTCCGTCTCTGACTCTGTTTCTGTCTCTATCTCCGTCTCTGTCTCTGTCTCTGTCTCTGTCTCTGTCTCTGCCTCTGTCTCTGCCTCTGTCTCTGCCTCTGCCTCTGCCTCTGTCTCTGTCTCTGTCTCTGTCTCTGTCGCTGTCTCTCCCTCTGTCCCTGTCTCCGTCTCTGTCCCTGGCTGTGTCTCTGCCTCTGTCTCCGTCTCTGTCTCTGTCTCGGTCTTTGTCTCCGTCTCTATCTCTGTCTCTGTCTCTGTCTCTGTCTCTGTCTCTGTCTCTGTCTCTGTCTCTGCCTCTGCCTCTGTCTCTGTCTCTGTCTCTGTCTCTGTCTCTGTCTCTGTCGCTGTCTCTCCCTCTATCTCTGTCTCCGTCTCTGTCCCTGGCCCTGTCTCTGCCTCTGTCTCCGTCTCTGTCTCTGTCTCGGTCTTTGTCTCCGTCTCTGTCTCCGTCTCTGTCTCTGTCTCTGTCTCTATCTCCGTCTCTGTCTCTGTCTCTGTCTCTGTCTCTGTCTGTGTCTCTGTCTCTGTCTCTGCCTCTGTCACCGTCTCTGTCTCTGTCTCGGTCTTTGTCCCTGTCTCTGTCGCTGTCTCTGTTTCTGTCTCTGTCTCTGTCTCTGTCTCTGTCTCTGTCTCTGTCTCTGTCTCTGTCTCTGTCTCTGTCTCTGTCTCTGTCTCTGTCGCTGTCTCTGTATCTGTCTCTGTCTCTGTCTGTGTCTCTGTCTCTGTCTCCGTCTCTGTCTCTGCCGCTGTCTCTGTCTCTGTCTCTGTCTCTGTCTCTATCTCCGTCTCTGTCTCTGCCTCTGCCTCCGTCTCTGTCTCTGTCTCGGTCTTTGTCTCCGTCTCTGTCTCTGCCGCTGTCTCTGTCTCTGTCTCTGTCTCTGTCTCTGTCTCTATCTCCGTCTCTGTCTCTGCCTCTGCCTCCGTCTCTGTCTCTGTCTCTGTCTCGGTCTTTGTCTCCGTCTCTGTCTCTGTCTCTGTCTCTGTCTCTGTCTCTGTCTCTGTCTCTGCCTCTGTCTCTGTCTCTGTCTCTGTCACCGTCTCTGTCTCTGTCTCGGTCTTTGTCTCTGTCTCTGTCTCTGTCTCTGTCTCTGTCTCTGTCTCTGTCTCCGTCTCTGTCTCTGTCTCTGTCTCTGTCTCTGTCTCTGTCTCTGTCTCTGTCTCTGTCTCTGTCTCTGTCTCTGTCGATGTCTCTGTCCCTGTCTCTGTCTGAGACTCTGCCTCTGTCTCTGTCTCTGTCTCTGTCTCTGTCTCTGTCGCTGTCTCTCCCTCTGTCTCTGTCTCCGTCTCTGCCTCTGTCTCTGTCTCTGTATCTGTCTCCGTCTCTGTCTCTGTCTCTGTCTCTTTCTCCGTCTCTGTCTCTGTCCCTGTCTCTGTCTCTGTCTCTGTCTCTGCCTCTGTCACTGTCTCTATCTCTGTCTCTGCCTCTGTCTCTGTCTCTGTCTCTGTCGCTGTCTCTCCCTCTGTCTCTGTCTCTGTCTCTGTCCCTGTCTCTGTCTGAGACTCTGCCTCTGCCTCTGTCTCTGTCTCTGCCTCTGTCTCTGTCTCTGTCTCTGTCTCTGTCGCTGTCTCTCCCTCTGTCTCTGTCTCTGTCTCTGTCCCTGGCTCTGTCTCTGCCTCTGTCTCCGTCTCTGACTCTGTTTCTGTCTCTATCTCCGTCTCTGTCTCTGTCTCTGTCTCTGTCTCTGTCTGAGACTCTGCCTCTGTCTCTGTCTCTGTCTCTGTCTCTGTCTCTGTCTCTGTCTCTGTCTCTGTCTCTGTCTCTGTCCCTGTCTCTGTCTCTGTCTCTGTCTCTGTCTCTGTCTCTGTCTCTGTCTCTGTCGCTGTCTCTCCCTCTGTCTCTGTCTCTGTCTCTGTCCCTGGCTCTGTCTCTGCCTCTGTCTCCGTCTCTGGCTCTGTTTCTGTCTCTATCTCCGTCACTAACTCTGTCTCTGTCTCTGTCTCTGTCTCTGTCTCTGTCTCTGCCTCTGCCTCTGTCTCTGTCTCTGTCTCTGTCTCTGTCGCTGTCTCTCCCTCTGTCCCTGTCTCCGTCTCTATCCCTGGCTGTGTCTCAGCCTCTGCCGCCGTCTCTGTCTCTGTCTCTGTCTCGGTCTTTGTCTCCGTCTCTGTCTCTGTCTCTGTCTCTGTCTCTGTCTCTGTCTCTGTCTCTGTCTCTGTCTCTGTCTCTGCCTCTGCCTCTGTCTCTGTCTCTGTCTCTGTCTCTGTCTCTGTCTCTGTCGCTGTCTCTCCCTCTGTCTCTGTCTCTGTCTCTGTCCCTGGCTCTGTCTCTGCCTCTGTCTCCGTCTCTGGCTCTGTTTCTGTCTCTATCTCCGTCACTGACTCTGTCTCTGTCTCTGTCTCTGTCTCTGTCTCTGTCTCTGTCTCTGTCTCTGTCTCTGCCTCTGTCTCTGTCTCTGTCTCTGTGTCTGTCTCTGTCGCTGTCTCTCCCTCTGTCCCTGTCTCCGTCTCTATCCCTGGCTGTGTCTCTGCCTCTGTCGCCGTCTCTGTCTCTGTCTCGGTCTTTGTCTCCGTCTCTGTCTCTGTCTCTGTCTCTGTCTCTGTCTCTGGCTCTGTCTCTGTCTCTGTCTCTGTCTCTGTCTCTGTCTCTGTCTCTGTCTCTGTCTCTGTCTCTGCCTCTGCCTCTGTCTCTGTCTCTGTCTCTGTCTCTGTCTCTGTCGCTGTCTCTCCCTCTGTCCCTGTCTCCGTCTCTGTCCCTGGCTCTGTCTCTACCTCTCCCTCTGTCCCTGTCTCCGTCTCTGTCCCTGTCTCTGTCTCTGTCTCTGTCTCTGTCTCTGTCTCTGTCTCTGCCTCTGTCCCTGGCTCTGTCTCTGCCTCTGTCTCCGTCTCTGACTCTGTTTCTGTCTCTATCTCCGTCTCTGTCTCTGTCTCTGTCTCTGTCTCTGTCTCTGCCTCTGTCTCTGCCTCTGCCTCTGCCTCTGTCTCTGTCTCTGTCTCTGTCTCTGTCGCTGTCTCTCCCTCTGTCCCTGTCTCCGTCTCTGTCCCTGGCTGTGTCTCTGCCTCTGTCTCCGTCTCTGTCTCTGTCTCGGTCTTTGTCTCCGTCTCTATCTCTGTCTCTGTCTCTGTCTCTGTCTCTGTCTCTGTCTCTGTCTCTGTCTCTGCCTCTGCCTCTGTCTCTGTCTCTGTCTCTGTCTCTGTCTCTGTCGCTGTCTCTCCCTCTATCTCTGTCTCCGTCTCTGTCCCTGGCCCTGTCTCTGCCTCTGTCTCCGTCTCTGTCTCTGTCTCGGTCTTTGTCTCCGTCTCTGTCTCCGTCTCTGTCTCTGTCTCTGTCTCTATCTCCGTCTCTGTCTCTGTCTCTGTCTCTGTCTCTGTCTGTGTCTCTGTCTCTGTCTCTGCCTCTGTCACCGTCTCTGTCTCTGTCTCGGTCTTTGTCCCTGTCTCTGTCGCTGTCTCTGTTTCTGTCTCTGTCTCTGTCTCTGTCTCTGTCTCTGTCTCTGTCTCTGTCTCTGTCTCTGTCTCTGTCTCTGTCTCTGTCTCTGTCTCTGTCGCTGTCTCTGTATCTGTCTCTGTCTCTGTCTGTGTCTCTGTCTCTGTCTCCGTCTCTGTCTCTGCCGCTGTCTCTGTCTCTGTCTCTGTCTCTGTCTCTGTCTCTATCTCCGTCTCTGTCTCTGCCTCTGCCTCCGTCTCTGTCTCTGTCTCGGTCTTTGTCTCCGTCTCTGTCTCTGCCGCTGTCTCTGTCTCTGTCTCTGTCTCTGTCTCTGTCTCTATCTCCGTCTCTGTCACTGCCTCTGCCTCCGTCTCTGTCTCTGTCTCTGTCTCGGTCTTTGTCTCCGTCTCTGTCTCTGTCTCTGTCTCTGTCTCTGTCTCTGTCTCTGTCTCTGTCTCTGCCTCTGCCTCTGTCTCTGTCTCTGTCTCTGTCTCTGTCTCTGTCTCTGTCTCTGTCTCTGTCTCTGTCTCTGTCTCTGTCTCTGTCGCTGTCTCTCCCTCTGTCTCTGTCTCTGTCTCTGTCCCTGGCCCTGTCTCTGCCTCTGTCTCCGTCTCTGACTCTGTTTCTGCCTCTATCTCCGTCTCTGTCTCTGTCTCTGTCTCTGTCTCTGTCTCTGTCTCTGTCTGAGACTCTGCCTCTGTCTCTGTTTCTGTCTCTGTCTCTGTCTGTGTCTCTGTCTCTGTCTCTGTCTCCGTCTCTGTCTCTGCCGCTGTCTCTGCCGCTGTCTCTGTCTCTGTCTCTGTCTCTGTCTCTATCACTGTCTCTGTCTCTGTCTCTGTCTCTGTCTCTGTCTCTGTCTCTGTCTCTGTCTCTGTCTCTGTCTCTGTCTCTGTCTCTGTCTCTGTCTCTGTCTCTGTCTCTGTCTCTGTCTCTGTCTCTGTCTCTGCCTCTGCCTCTGTCTCTGTCTCTGTCTCTGTCTCTGTCTCTGTCGCTGTCTCTCCCTCTATCTCTGTCTCCGTCTCTGTCCCTGGCCCTGTCTCTGCCTCTGTCTCCGTCTCTGTCTCTGTCTCGGTCTTTGTCTCCGTCTCTGTCTCCGTCTCTGTCTCTGTCTCTGTCTCTATCTCCGTCTCTGTCTCTGTCTCTGTCTCTGTCTCTGTCTGTGTCTCTGTCTCTGTCTCTGCCTCTGTCACCGTCTCTGTCTCCGTCTCTGTCTCTGTCTCTGTCTCTGTCTCTGTCTCTGTCTCTGTCTCTGTCTCTGCCTCTGCCTCTGTCTCTGTCTCTGTCTCTGTCTCTGTCTCTGTCTCTGTCTCTGTCTCTGTCTCTGTCTCTGTCTCTGTCGCTGTCTCTCCCTCTGTCTCTGTCTCTGTCTCTGTCCCTGGCCCTGTCTCTGCCTCTGTCTCCGTCTCTGACTCTGTTTCTGCCTCTATCTCCGTCTCTGTCTCTGTCTCTGTCTCTGTCTCTGTCTCTGTCTCTGTCTGAGACTCTGCCTCTGTCTCTGTTTCTGTCTCTGTCTCTGTCTGTGTCTCTGTCTCTGTCTCTGTCTCCGTCTCTGTCTCTGCCGCTGTCTCTGCCGCTGTCTCTGTCTCTGTCTCTGTCTCTGTCTCTATCACTGTCTCTGTCTCTGTCTCTGTCTCTGTCTCTGTCTCTGTCTCTGTCTCTGTCTCTGTCTCTGTCTCTGTCTCTGTCTCTGTCTCTGTCTCTGCCTCTGTCTCTGTCTCTGTCTCTGTCTCTGTCTCTGTCTCTGTCTCTGTCCCTGTCTCTGTCTCTGTCTCTGTCTCTGTCTCTGTCTCTGTCTCTGTCTCTGCCTCTGTCTCTGTCTCTGTCTCTGTCTCTGTGGCTGTCTCTCCCTCTGTCTCTGTCTCTGTCTCTGTCCCTGGCTCTGTCTCTGCCTCTGTCTCCGTCTCTGACTCTGTTTCTGTCTCTATCTCCGTCTCTGTCTCTGTCTCTGTCTCTGTCTCTGTCTGAGACTCTGCCTCTGTCTCTGTTTCTGTCTCTGTCTCTGTCTGTGTCTCTGTCTCTGTCTCCGTCTCTGTCTCTGCCGCTGTCTCTGTCTCTGTCTCTGCCTCTGTCTCTATCTCCGTCTCTGTCTCTGTCTCTGTCTCTGTCTCTGTCTCTGTCTCTGTCTCTGTCTCTGTCTCTGTCTCTGTCTCTGCCTCTGTCACTGTCTCTGTCTCTGTCTCTGCCTCTGCCTCTGTCTCTGTCTCTGTCTCTGTCGCTGTCTCTCCCTCTGTCCCTGTCTCCGTCTCTGTCCCTGGCTCTGTCTCGACCTCTCCCTCTGTCCCTGTCTCTGTCTCTGTCCCTGGCTGTGTCTCTGCCTCTTTCTCCGTCTCTGTCTCTGTCTCGGTCTTTGTCTCCGTCTCTGTCTCTGTCTCTGTCTCTGTCTCTATCTCCGTCTCTGTCTCTGTCTCTGTCTCTGTTTCTGTCTCTGTCTCTGTCTGTGTCTCTGTCTCCGTCTCTGACTCTGTTTCTGTCTCTATCTCTGTCTCCGTCTCTGTCTCTGTCTCTGTCTCTGTCTCTGTCTCTGTCTGTGTCTCTGTCTCCGTCTCTGTCTCTGCCGCTGTCTCTGCCGCTGTCTCTGTCTCTGTCTCTGTCTCTGTCTCTATCACTGTCTCTGTCTCTGTCTCTGTCTCTGTCTCTGTCTCTGCCTCTGCCTCTGTCTCTGTCTCTGTCTCTGTCGCTGTCTCTCCCTCTGTCCCTGTCTCCGTCTCTGTCCCTGGCTCTGTCTCTACCTCTCCCTCTGTCCCTGTCTCTGTCTCTGTCCCTGGCTGTGTCTCTGCCTCTTTCTCCGTCTCTGTCTCTGTCTCGGTCTTTGTCTCTGTCTCTGTCTCTGTCTCTGTCTCTGTCTCTGTCTCTGTCACTGTCTCTGTCTCTGTCTCTGTCTCTGTCTCTGTCTCTGTCTCTGTCTCCGTCTCTGTCTCTGCCTCTGCCTCTGTCTCTGTCTCTGTCTCTGTCGCTGTCTCTCCCTCTGTCCCTGTCTCCGTCTCTGTCCCTGGCTCTGTCTCTGTCCCTGGCTCTGTCTCTGCCTCTGTCTCTGCCTCTGTCACCGTCTCTGACTCTGTCTCGGTCTTTGTCTCTGTCTCTGTCTCTGTCTCTGTCTCTGTCTCTGTCTCTGTCTCCGTCTCTGTCTCTGTCTCTGTCTCTGTCTCTGTCTCTGTCTCTGTCTCTGTCTCTGTCTCTGTCTCTGTCTCTGTCTCTGTCTCTGTCTCTGTCTCTGTCGCTGTCTCTGTCCCTGTCTCTGTCTGAGACTCTGCCTCTGTCTCTGTCTCTGCCTCTGTCTCTGTCTCTGTCGCTGTCTCTCCCTCTGTCTCTGTCTCCGTCTCTGCCTCTGTCTCTGTCTCTGTATCTGTCTCCGTCTCTGTCTCTGTCTCTGTCTCTGTCTCTTTCGTCGTCTCTGTCTCTGTCCCTGTCTCTGTCTCTGTCTCTGTCTCTGCCTCTGTCTCTGTCTCTATCTCTGTCTCTGTCTCTGTCTCTGTCTCTGTCTCTGTCTCTGTCTCTGTCTCTGTCTCTGTCTCTGTCTCTGTCTCTGTATCTGTCTCTGTCTCTGCCTCTGTCTCTGTCTCTGTCTCTGTCTCTGTCTCTGTCTCTGTCTCTGTCCCTGTCTCTGTCTCTGTCTCTGTCTCTGTCTCTGTCTCTGTCTCTGCCTCTGTCTCTGTCTCTGTCTCTGTCTCTGTGGCTGTCTCTCCCTCTGTCTCTGTCTCTGTCTCTGTCCCTGCCTCTGTCACTGTCTCTGCCTCTGTCTCTGTCTCTATCTCTGTCTCTGTCTCTGTCTCTGTCTCTGTCTCTGTCTCTGTCTCTGTCTCTGTCTCTGTCTCTGTCTCTGTCTCTGTCTCTGTCTCTGTCTCTGCCTCTGTCTCTGTCTCTGTCTCTGTCTCTGTCTCTGTCTCTGTCTCTGTCTCTGTCCCTGTCTCTATCTCTGTCTCTGCCTCTGTCTCTGTCTCTGTCTCTGTCGCTGTCTCTCCCTCTGTCTCTGTCTCGGTCTCTGTCAATGTCTCTGTCTGAGACTCTGCCTCTGTCTCTGTCCCTGTCTATGTCTCTGTCTCTGCCTCTGTCTCTGTCTCTGTCGCTGTCTCTGTCTCTGTCTCTGTCCCTGGCCCTGTCTCTGCCTCTGTCTCCGTCTCTGACTCTGTTTCTGCCTCTATCTCCGTCTCTGTCTCTGTCTCTGTCTCTGTCTCTGTCTCTGTCTCTGTCTGAGACTCTGCCTCTGTCTCTGTTTCTGTCTCTGTCTCTGTCTGTGTCTCTGTCTCTGTCTCTGTCTCTGTCTCCGTCTCTGTCTCTGCCGCTGTCTCTGCCGCTGTCTCTGTCTCTGTCTCTGTCTCTGTCTCTATCACTGTCTCTGTCTCTGTCTCTGTCTCTGTCTCTGTCTCTGTCTCTGTCTCTGTCTCTGTCTCTGTCTCTGTCTCTGTCTCTGTCTCTGTCTCTGCCTCTGTCTCTGTCTCTGTCTCTGTCTCTGTCTGAGACTCTGTCTCTGTCTCTGTCTCTGTCTCTGTCTCTGCCTCTGTCTCTGTCTCTGTCTCTGTCTCTGTGGCTGTCTCTCCCTCTGTCTCTGTCTCTGTCTCTGTCCCTGGCTCTGTCTCTGCCTCTGTCTCCGTCTCTGACTCTGTTTCTGTCTCTATCTCCGTCTCTGTCTCTGTCTCTGTCTCTGTCTCTGTCTGAGACTCTGCCTCTGTCTCTGTTTCTGTCTCTGTCTCTGTCTGTGTCTCTGTCTCTGTCTCCGTCTCTGTCTCTGCCGCTGTCTCTGTCTCTGTCTCTGTCTCTGTCTCTATCTCCGTCTCTGTCTCTGTCTCTGTCTCTGTCTCTGTCTCTGTCTCTGTCTCTGTCTCTGTCTCTGTCTCTGCCTCTGTCACTGTCTCTGTCTCTGTCTCTGCCTCTGCCTCTGTCTCTGTCTCTGTCTCTGTCGCTGTCTCTCCCTCTGTCCCTGTCTCCGTCTCTGTCCCTGGCTCTGTCTCGACCTCTCCCTCTGTCCCTGTCTCTGTCTCTGTCCCTGGCTGTGTCTCTGCCTCTTTCTCCGTCTCTGTCTCTGTCTCGGTCTTTGTCTCCGTCTCTGTCTCTGTCTCTGTCTCTGTCTCTATCTCCGTCTCTGTCTCTGTCTCTGTCTCTGTTTCTGTCTCTGTCTCTGTCTGTGTCTCTGTCTCCGTCTCTGACTCTGTTTCTGTCTCTATCTCTGTCTCCGTCTCTGTCTCTGTCTCTGTCTCTGTCTCTGTCTCTGTCTCTGTCTCTGTCTGTGTCTCTGTCTCCGTCTCTGACTCTGTTTCTGTCTCTACCTCTGTCTCTGTCTCTGTCTCTGTCCCTGTCACTGTCTCTGTCTCTGTCTCTGTCTCTGTCTCTGTCTCTGTCTCTGTCTCTGTCTCTGTCTCTGTCTCTGTCTCTGTCTCTGTCTCTGTCTCTGCCTCTGCCTCTGTCTCTGTCTCTGTCTCTGTCGCTGTCTCTCCCTCTGTCCCTGTCTCCGTCTCTGTCCCTGGCTCTGTCTCTGTCCCTGGCTCTGTCTCTGCCTCTGTCTCTGCCTCTGTCACCGTCTCTGTCTCTGTCTCGGTCTTTGTCTCTGTCTCTGTCTCTGTCTCTGTCTCTGTCTCTGTCTCTGTCTCCATCTCTGTCTCTGTCTCTGTCTCTGTCTCTGTCTCTGTCTCTGTCTCTGTCTCTGTCTCTGTCTCTGTCTCTGTCTCTGTCTCTGTCTCTGTCTCTGTCTCTGTCTCTGTCTCTGTCTCTGTCGCTGTCTCTGTCCCTGTCTCTGTCTGAGACTCTGCCTCTGTCTCTGTCTCTGTCTCTGTCTCTGTCTCTGTCTCTGTCTCTGTCGCTGTCTCTCCCTCTGTCTCTGTCTCCGTCTCTGCCTCTGTCTCTGTCTCTGTATCTGTCTCCGTCTCTGTCTCTGTCTCTGTCTCTTTCTCCGTCTCTGTCTCTGTCCCTGTCTCTGTCTCTGTCTCTGTCTCTGTCTCTGTCTCTGCCTCTGTCACTGTCTCTATCTCTGTCTCTGCCTCTGTCTCTGTCTCTGTCTCTGTCGCTGCCTCTCCCTCTGTCTCTGTCTCTGTCTCTGTCAATGTCTCTCCCTCTGTCTCTGTCTCTGTCTCTGTCACTGTCTCTGTCTGAGACTCTGCCACTGTCTCTGTCTCTGTCTCTGTCTCTGTCTCTGTCTCTGTCTCTGTCTCTGTCTCTGTCGCTGTCTCTCCCTCTGTCTCTGTCTCCGTCTCTGCCTCTGTCTCTGTCTCTGTATCTGTCTCCGTCTCTGTCTCTGTCTCTGTCTCTTTCTCCGTCTCTGTCTCTGTCCCTGTCTCTGTCTTTGTCTCTGTCTCTGCCTCTGTCACTGTCTCTATCTCTGTCTCTGCCTCTGTCTCTGTCTCTGTCTCTGTCGCTGTCTCTCCCTCTGTCTCTGTCTCTGTCTCTGTCTCTGTCTCTGTCGCTGTCTCTGCCTCTGTCTCTGTCCCTGTCTATGTCTCTGTCTCTGCCTCTGTCTCTGTCTCTGTCTCTGTCTCTGTCCCTGTCTCTCCCTCTGTCTCTGTCTCTGTCTCTGTCCCTGGCCCTGTCTCTGCCTCTGTCTCCGTCTCTGACTCTGTTTCTGTCTCTATCTCCGTCTCTGTCTCTGTCTCTGTCTCTGTCTCTGTCTGAGACTCTGCCTCTGTCTCTGTTTCTGTCTCTGTCTCTGTCTGTGTCTCTGTCTCGGTCTCTGTCTCCGTCTCTGTCTCTGCCGCTGTCTCTGTCTCTGTCTCTGTCTCTGTCTCTGTCTCTGTCTCTGTCTCTGTCTCTGTCCCTGTCTCTGTCTCTGTCTCTGTCTCTGTCTCTGTCTCTGTCTCTGTCTCTGTCTCTGTCTCTGTCTCTGTCTCTGTCTCTGTCTCTGCCTCTGTCTCTGTCTCTGTCTCTGTCTCTGTCTCTGTGGCTGTCTGAGACTCTGCCTCTGTCTCTGTTTCTGTCTCTGTCTCTGTCTGTGTCTCTGTCTCTGTCTCCGTCTCTGTCTCTGCCGCTGTCTCTGTCTCTGTCTCTGTCTCTGTCTCTGTCTCTATCTCCGTCTCTGTCTCTGTCTCTGTCTCTGTCTCTGTCTCTGTCTCTGTCTCTGTCTCTGTCTCTGTCTCTGTCTCTGCCTCTGTCACTGTCTCTGTCTCTGTCTCTGCCTCTGCCTCTGTCTCTGTCTCTGTCTCTGTCGCTGTCTCTCCCTCTGTCCCTGTCTCCGTCTCTGTCCCTGGCTCTGTCTCTACCTCTCCATCTGTCTCTGTCTCTCTCTCTGTCGCTGTCTCTGTCTCTGTCTCTGTCTCTGTCTCTGTCGCTGTCTCTGTCCCTGTCTCTGTCTGAGACTCTGCCTCTGTCTCTGTCTCTGTCTCTGTCTCTGTCTCTGTCGCTGTCTCTCCCTCTGTCTCTGTCTCCGTCTCTGCCTCTGTCTCTGTCTCTGTATCTGTCTCCGTCTCTGTCTCTGTCTCTGTCTCTTTCTCCGTCTCTGTCTCTGTCCCTGTCTCTGTCTTTGTCTCTGTCTCTGCCTCTGTCACTGTCTCTATCTCTGTCTCTGCCTCTGTCTCTGTCTCTGTCTCTGTCGCTGTCTCTCCCTCTGTCTCTGTCTCTGTCTCTGTCTCTGTCTCTGTCGCTGTCTCTGCCTCTGTCTCTGTCCCTGTCTATGTCTCTGTCTCTGCCTCTGTCTCTGTCTCTGTCTCTGTCTCTGTCCCTGTCTCTCCCTCTGTCTCTGTCTCTGTCTCTGTCCCTGGCCCTGTCTCTGCCTCTGTCTCCGTCTCTGACTCTGTTTCTGTCTCTATCTCCGTCTCTGTCTCTGTCTCTGTCTCTGTCTCTGTCTGAGACTCTGCCTCTGTCTCTGTTTCTGTCTCTGTCTCTGTCTGTGTCTCTGTCTCTGTCTCTGTCTCCGTCTCTGTCTCTGCCGCTGTCTCTGTCTCCGTCTCTGTCTCTGTCTCTGTCTCTGTCTCTGTCTCTGTCTCTGTCTCTGTCCCTGTCTCTGTCTCTGTCTCTGTCTCTGTCTCTGTCTCTGTCTCTGTCTCTGTCTCTGTCTCTGTCTCTGTCTCTGTCTCTGTCTCTGCCTCTGTCTCTGTCTCTGTCTCTGTCTCTGTCTCTGTGGCTGTCTGAGACTCTGCCTCTGTCTCTGTTTCTGTCTCTGTCTCTGTCTGTGTCTCTGTCTCTGTCTCCGTCTCTGTCTCTGCCGCTGTCTCTGTCTCTGTCTCTGTCTCTGTCTCTGTCTCTATCTCCGTCTCTGTCTCTGTCTCTGTCTCTGTCTCTGTCTCTGTCTCTGTCTCTGTCTCTGTCTCTGTCTCTGTCTCTGCCTCTGTCACTGTCTCTGTCTCTGTCTCTGCCTCTGCCTCTGTCTCTGTCTCTGTCTCTGTCGCTGTCTCTCCCTCTGTCCCTGTCTCCGTCTCTGTCCCTGGCTCTGTCTCTACCTCTCCCTCTGTCTCTGTCTCTCTCTCTGTCGCTGTCTCTCCCTCTGTCTCTGTCTCCGTCTCTGCCTCTGTCTCTGTCTCTGTCTCTGTATCTGTCTCCGTCTCTGTCTCTGTCTCTGTCTCTTTCTCCGTCTCTGTCTCTGTCCCTGTCTCTGTCTTTGTCTCTGTCTCTGCCTCTGTCACTGTCTCTATCTCTGTCTCTGCCTCTGTCTCTGTCTCTGCCTCTGTCGCTGTCTCTCCCTCTGTCTCTGTCTCTGTCTCTGTCAATGTCTCTGTCTGAGACTCTGCCTCTGTATCTGTCCCTGTCTATGTCTCTGTCTCTGCCTCTGTCTCTGCCTCTGTCTCTGTCTCTGTCTCTGTCGCTGTCTCTCCCTCTGTCTCTGTCTCTGTCTCTGTCGCTGTCTCTGCCTCTGTCTCTGTCCCTGTCTATGTCTCTGTCTCTGCCTCTGTCTCTGTCTCTGTCTCTGTCTCTGTCCCTGTCTCTCCCTCTGTCTCTGTCTCTGTCTCTGTCCCTGGCCCTGTCTCTGCCTCTGTCTCCGTCTCTGACTCTGTTTCTGTCTCTATCTCCGTCTCTGTCTCTGTCTCTGTCTCTGTCTCTGTCTGAGACTCTGCCTCTGTCTCTGTTTCTGTCTCTGTCTCTGTCTGTGTCTCTGTCTCTGTCTCTGTCTCCGTCTCTGTCTCTGCCGCTGTCTCTGTCTCTGTCTCTGTCTCTGTCTCTGTCTCTGTCTCTGTCTCTGTCTCTGTCTCTGTCCCTGTCTCTGTCTCTGTCTCTGTCTCTGTCTCTGTCTCTGTCTCTGTCTCTGTCTCTGTCTCTGTCTCTGTCTCTGTCTCTGCCTCTGTCTCTGTCTCTGTCTCTGTCTCTGTCTCTGTGGCTGTCTGAGACTCTGCCTCTGTCTCTGTTTCTGTCTCTGTCTCTGTCTGTGTCTCTGTCTCTGTCTCCGTCTCTGTCTCTGCCGCTGTCTCTGTCTCTGTCTCTGTCTCTGTCTCTGTCTCTATCTCCGTCTCTGTCTCTGTCTCTGTCTCTGTCTCTGTCTCTGTCTCTGTCTCTGTCTCTGTCTCTGTCTCTGTCTCTGCCTCTGTCACTGTCTCTGTCTCTGTCTCTGCCTCTGCCTCTGTCTCTGTCTCTGTCTCTGTCGCTGTCTCTCCCTCTGTCCCTGTCTCCGTCTCTGTCCCTGGCTCTGTCTCTACCTCTCCATCTGTCTCTGTCTCTCTCTCTGTCGCTGTCTCTGTCTCTGTCTCTGTCTCTGTCTCTGTCGCTGTCTCTGTCCCTGTCTCTGTCTGAGACTCTGCCTCTGTCTCTGTCTCTGTCTCTGTCTCTGTCTCTGTCGCTGTCTCTCCCTCTGTCTCTGTCTCCGTCTCTGCCTCTGTCTCTGTCTCTGTATCTGTCTCCGTCTCTGTCTCTGTCTCTGTCTCTTTCTCCGTCTCTGTCTCTGTCCCTGTCTCTGTCTTTGTCTCTGTCTCTGCCTCTGTCACTGTCTCTATCTCTGTCTCTGCCTCTGTCTCTGTCTCTGTCTCTGTCGCTGTCTCTCCCTCTGTCTCTGTCTCTGTCTCTGTCTCTGTCTCTGTCGCTGTCTCTGCCTCTGTCTCTGTCCCTGTCTATGCCTCTGTCTCTGCCTCTGTCTCTGTCTCTGTCTCTGTCTCTGTCCCTGTCTCTCCCTCTGTCTCTGTCTCTGTCTCTGACCCTGGCCCTGTCTCTGCCTCTGTTTCCGTCTCTGACTCTGTTTCTGTCTCTATCTCCGTCTCTGTCTCTGTCTCTGTCTCTGTCTCTGTCTGAGACTCTGCCTCTGTCTCTGTTTCTGTCTCTGTCTCTGTCTGTGTCTCTGTCTCTGTCTCTGTCTCCGTCTCTGTCTCTGCCGCTGTCTCTGTCTCTGTCTCTGTCTCTGTCTCTGTCTCTGTCTCTGTCTCTGTCTCTGTCTCTGTCTCTGTCCCTGTCTCTGTCTCTGTCTCTGTCTCTGTCTCTGTCTCTGTCTCTGTCTCTGTCTCTGTCTCTGTCTCTGTCTCTGTCTCTGTCTCTGCCTCTGTCTCTGTCTCTGTCTCTGTCTCTGTCTCTGTCTCTGTCTCTGTGGCTGTCTGAGACTCTGCCTCTGTCTCTGTTTCTGTCTCTGTCTCTGTCTGTGTCTCTGTCTCTGTCCCCGTCTCTGTCTCTGCCGCTGTCTCTGTCTCTGTCTCTGTCTCTGTCTCTGTCTCTATCTCCGTCTCTGTCTCTGTCTCTGTCTCTGTCTCTGTCTCTGTCTCTGTCTCTGTCTCTGTCTCTGTCTCTGTCTCTGCCTCTGTCACTGTCTCTGTCTCTGTCTCTGCCTCTGCCTCTGTCTCTGTCTCTGTCTCTGTCGCTGTCTCTCCCTCTGTCCCTGTCTCCGTCTCTGTCCCTGGCTCTGTCTCTACCTCTCCCTCTGTCTCTGTCTCTCTCTCTGTCGCTGTCTCTCCCTCTGTCTCTGTCTCCGTCTCTGCCTCTGTCTCTGTCTCTGTCTCTGTATCTGTCTCCGTCTCTGTCTCTGTCTCTGTCTCTTTCTCCGTCTCTGTCTCTGTCCCTGTCTCTGTCTTTGTCTCTGTCTCTGCCTCTGTCACTGTCTCTATCTCTGTCTCTGCCTCTGTCTCTGTCTCTGCCTCTGTCGCTGTCTCTCCCTCTGTCTCTGTCTCTGTCTCTGTCAATGTCTCTGTCTGAGACTCTGCCTCTGTATCTGTCCCTGTCTATGTCTCTGTCTCTGCCTCTGTCTCTGTCTCTGTCTCTGTCTCTGTCGCTGTCTCTCCCTCTGTCTCTGTCTCTGTCTCTGTCCCTGGCCCTGTCTCTGCCTCTGTCTCCGTCTCTGACTCTGTTTCTGTCTCTATCTCCGTCTCTGTCTCTGTCTCTGTCTCTGTCTCTGTCTGAGACTCTGCCTCTGTCTCTGTTTCTGTCTCTGTCTCTGTCTGTGTCTCTGTCTCTGTCTCTGTCTCCGTCTCTGTCTCTGCCGCTGTCTCTGTCTCTGTCTCTGTCTCTGTCTCTATCTCCGTCTCTGTGTCTGTCTCTGTCTCTGTCTCTGTCTCTGTATCTGTCTCTGTCTCTGTCTCTGTCTCTGTCTCTGTCTCTGTATCTGTCTCTGTCTCTGTCTCTGTCTCTGTCTCTGTCTCTGTCTCTGTCTCTGTCCCTGTCTCTGTCTCTGTCTCTGTCTCTGTCTCTGTCTCTGTCTCTGTCTCTGTCTCTGTCTCTGTCTCTGTCTCTGTCCCTGTCTCTGTCTCTGTCTCTGTCTCTGTCTCTGTCTCTGTCTCTGTCTCTGTCTCTGTCTCTGCCTCTGTCTCTATCTCCGTCTCTGTCTCTGTCTCTGTCTCTGTCTGAGACTCTGCCGCTGTCTCTGTCTCTGTCTCTGTCTCTGTCTCTATCTCCGTCTCTGTCTCTGTCTCTGTCTCTGTCTCTGTCTCTGTCTCTGTCTCTGTCTCTGTCTCTGCCTCTGTCACTGTCTCTGTCTCTGTCTCTGCCTCTGCCTCTGTCTCTGTCTCTGTCTCTGTCGCTGTCTCTCCCTCTGTCCCTGTCTCCGTCTCTGTCCCTGGCTCTGTCTCTACCTCTCCCTCTGTCCCTGTCTCTGTCTCTGTCCCTGGCTGTGTCTCTGCCTCTTTCTCCGTCTCTGTCTCTGTCTCGGTCTTTGTCTCCGTCTCTGTCTCTGTCTCTCTCTCTGTCTCTATCTCCGTCTCTGTCTCTGTCTCTGTCTCTGTCTCTGTTTCTGTCTCTGTCTCTGTCTGTGTCTCTGTCTCTGTCTGTGTCTCTGTCTCCGTCTCTGACTCTGTTTCTGTCTCTATCTCTGTCTCTGTCTCTGTCTCTGTCCCTGTCACTGTCTCTGTCTCTGTCTCTGTCTCTGTCTCTGTCTCTGTCTCTGTCTCTGTCTCTGTCTCTGTCTCTGTCTCTGTCTCTGTCTCTGTCTCTGTCACTGTCTCTGTCTCTGTCTCTGTCTCTGTCTCTGTCTCTGTCTCTGTCTCTGTCTCTGTCTCTGTCTCTGTCTCTGTCTCTGTCTCTGTCTCTGTCTTTGTCTCTGTCTCTGTCTCTGTCTCTGTCTCTGTCTCTGTCTCTGTCTCTGTCTCTGTCTCTGTCTCTGTCTCTGTCTCTGCCTCTGTCTCTGTCTCTGTCTCAGTCTCTGTCTCTGTCTCTGTGTCTATCTCTGCCTCTGACTCTGTCGCTGCCGCTGTCTATGTCTCTGTCTCTGTCTGCGTATCTGTCTCTGTCTCCGTCTCTGTCCCAGTCTCTGTCTCTGTCTCCGTCTCTGTCCCTGGCTCTGTCTGTGCCTCTGTCACCGTCTCTGTCTCTGTCTCTGTCTCTGTCTCTGTCTCTGCCTCTGTCTCCGTCTCTGACTCTGTTTCTGCCTCTATCTCCGTCTCTGTCTCTGTCTCTGTCTCTGTCTCTGTCTCTGTCTCTGTCTCTGTCTGAGACTCTGCCTCTGTCTCTGTTTCTGTCTCTGTCTCTGTCTGTGTCTCTGTCTCTGTCTCTGTCTCTGTCTCCGTCTCTGTCTCTGCCGCTGTCTCTGCCGCTGTCTCAGTCTCTGTCTCTGTCTCTGTCTCTATCACTGTCTCTGTCTCTGTCTCTGTCTCTGTCTCTGTCTCTGTCTCTGTCTCTGTCTCTGTCTCTGTCTCTGTCTCTGTCTCTGTCTCTGTCTCTGTCTCTGTCTCTGCCTCTGTCTCTGTCTCTGTCTCTGTCTCTGTCTCTGTCTCTGTCTCTGTCCCTGTCTCTGTCTCTCCCCCTGTCTCTGTCTCTGTCTCTGTCTCTGTCTCTGCCTCTGTCTCTGTCTCTGTCTCTGTCTCTGTGGCTGTCTCTCCCTCTGTCTCTGTCTCTGTCTCTGTCCCTGGCTCTGTCTCTGCCTCTGTCTCCGTCTCTGACTCTGTTTCTGTCTCTATCTCCGTCTCTGTCTCTGTCTCTGTCTCTGTCTCTGTCTGAGACTCTGCCTCTGTCTCTGTTTCTGTCTCTGTCTCTGTCTGTGTCTCTGTCTCTGTCTCCGTCTCTGTCTCTGCCGCTGTCTCTGTCTCTGTCTCTGTCTCTGTCTCTATCTCCGTCTCTGTCTCTGTCTCTGTCTCTGTCTCTGTCTCTGTCTCTGTCTCTGTCTCTGTCTCTGTCTCTGTCTCTGCCTCTGTCACTGTCTCTGTCTCTGTCTCTGCCTCTGCCTCTGTCTCTGTCTCTGTCTCTGTCGCTGTCTCTCCCTCTGTCCCTGTCTCCGTCTCTGTCCCTGGCTCTGTCTCGACCTCTCCCTCTGTCCCTGTCTCTGTCTCTGTCCCTGGCTGTGTCTCTGCCTCTTTCTCCGTCTCTGTCTCTGTCTCGGTCTTTGTCTCCGTCTCTGTCTCTGTCTCTGTCTCTGTCTCTATCTCCGTCTCTGTCTCTGTCTCTGTCTCTGTTTCTGTCTCTGTCTCTGTCTGTGTCTCTGTCTCCGTCTCTGACTCTGTTTCTGTCTCTATCTCTGTCTCCGTCTCTGTCTCTGTCTCTGTCTCTGTCTCTGTCTCTGTCTGTGTCTCTGTCTCCGTCTCTGACTCTGTTTCTGTCTCTACCTCTGTCTCTGTCTCTGTCTCTGTCCCTGTCACTGTCTCTGTCTCTGTCTCTGTCTCTGTCTCTGTCTCTGTCTCTGTCTCTGTCTCTGTCTCTGTCTCTATCTCCGTCTCTGTGTCTGTCTCTGTCTCTGTCTCTGTCTCTGTATCTATCTCTGTCTCTGTCTCTGTCTCTGTCTCTGTCTCTGTCTCTGTCTCTGTCTCTGTCTCTGTCTCTGTCTCTGTCTCTGTCCCTGTCTCTGTCTCTGTCTCTGTCTCTGTCTCTGTCTCTGTCTCTGTCTCTGTCTCTGTCTCTGTCCCTGTCTCTGTCTCTGTCTCTGTCTCTGTCTCTGTCTCTGTCTCTGTCTCTGCCTCTGTCTCTATCTCCGTCTCTGTCTCTGTCTCTGTCTCTGTCAGAGACTCTGCCGCTGTCTCTGTCTCTGTCTCTGTCTCTGTCTCTATCTCCGTCTCTGTCTCTGTCTCTGTCTCTGTCTCTGTCTCTGTCTCTGTCTCTGTCTCTGTCTCTGTCTCTGCCTCTGTCACTGTCTCTGTCTCTGTCTCTGCCTCTGCCTCTGTCTCTGTCTCTGTCTCTGTCGCTGTCTCTCCCTCTGTCCCTGTCTCCGTCTCTGTCCCTGGCTCTGTCTCTACCTCTCCCTCTGTCCCTGTCTCTGTCTCTGTCCCTGGCTGTGTCTCTGCCTCTTTCTCCGTCTCTGTCTCTGTCTCGGTCTTTGTCTCCGTCTCTGTCTCTGTCTCTCTCTCTGTCTCTATCTCCGTCTCTGTCTCTGTCTCTGTCTCTGTCTCTGTCTCTGTCCCTGTCACTGTCTCTGTCTCTGTCTCTGTCTCTGTCTCTGTCTCTGTCTCTGTCTCTGTCTCTGTCTCTGTCTCTATCTCTGTCTCTGTCTCTGTCTCTGTCCCTGTCACTGTCTCTGTCTCTGTCTCTGTCTCTGTCTCTGTCTCTGTCTCTGTCTCTGTCTCTGTCTCTGTCTCTGTCTCTGTCTCTGTCTCTGTCTCTGTCTCTGTCTCTGTCTCTGTCACTGTCTCTGTCTCTGTCTCTGTCTCTGTCTCTGTCTCTGTCTCTGTCTCTGTCTCTGTCTCTGTCTCTGTCTCTGTCTCTGTCTCTGTCTCTGTCTCTGTCTCTGTCTCTGTCTCTGTCTCTGTCTCTGTCTCTGTCTCTGTCTCTGTCTCTGTCTCTGCCTCTGTCTCTGTCTCTGTCTCAGTCTCTGTCTCTGTCTCTGTGTCTATCTCTGCCTCTGACTCTGTCGCTGCCGCTGTCTATGTCTCTGTCTCTGTCTGCGTATCTGTCTCTGTCTCCGTCTCTGTCCCAGTCTCTGTCTCTGTCTCCGTCTCTGTCCCTGGCTCTGTCTGTGCCTCTGTCACCGTCTCTGTCTCTGTCTCTGTCTCTGTCTCTGTCTCTGTCTCTGTCTCTGTCTCTGTCTCTGTCTCTGTCTCCGTCTCTGTCTCTGCCTCTGCCTCTGTCTCTGTCTCTGTCTCTGTCGCTGTCTCTCCCTCTGTCCCTGTCTCCGTCTCTGTCCCTGGCTCTGTCTCTGTCCCTGGCTCTGTCTCTGCCTCTGTCTCTGCCTCTGTCACCGTCTCTGACTCTGTCTCGGTCTTTGTCTCTGTCTCTGTCTCTGTCTCTGTCTCTGTCTCTGTCTCTGTCTCCGTCTCTGTCTCTGTCTCTGTCTCTGTCTCTGTCTCTGTCTCTGTCTCTGTCTCTGTCTCTGTCTCTGTCTCTGTCTCTGTCTCTGTCTCTGTCGCTGTCTCTGTCCCTGTCTCTGTCTGAGACTCTGCCTCTGTCTCTGTCTCTGTCTCTGTCTCTGTCTCTGTCGCTGTCTCTCCCTCTGTCTCTGTCTCCGTCTCTGCCTCTGTCTCTGTCTCTGTATCTGTCTCCGTCTCTGTCTCTGTCTCTGTCTCTGTCTCTCTCGTCGTCTCTGTCTCTGTCCCTGTCTCTGTCTCTGTCTCTGTCTCTGCCTCTGTCTCTGTCTCTATCTCTGTCTCTGTCTCTGTCTCTGTCTCTGTCTCTGTCTCTGTCTCTGTCTCTGTCTCTGTCTCTGTATCTGTCTCTGTCTCTGCCTCTGTCTCTGTCTCTGTCTCTGTCTCTGTCTCTGTCTCTGTCTCTGTCCCTGTCTCTGTCTCTGTCTCTGTCTCTGTCTCTGTCTCTCTCTCTGCCTCTGTCTCTGTCTCTGTCTCTGTCTCTGTGGCTGTCTCTCCCTCTGTCTCTGTCTCTGTCTCTGTCCCTGCCTCTGTCACTGTCTCTGCCTCTGTCTCTGTCTCTATCTCTGTCTCTGTCTCTGTCTCTGTCTCTGTCTCTGTCTCTGTCTCTGTCTCTGTCTCTGTCTCTGTCTCTGTCTCTGTCTCTGTCTCTGTCTCTGTCTCTGCCTCTGTCTCTGTCTCTGTCTCTGTCTCTGTCTCTGTCTCTGTCTCTGTCTCTGTCCCTGTCTCTATCTCTGTCTCTGCCTCTGTCTCTGTCTCTGTCTCTGTCGCTGTCTCTCCCTCTGTCTCTGTCTCGGTCTCTGTCAATGTCTCTGTCTGAGACTCTGCCTCTGTCTCTGTCCCTGTCTATGTCTCTGTCTCTGCCTCTGTCTCTGTCTCTGTCGCTGTCTCTCCCCCTGTCTCTGTCTCTGTCTCTGTCCCTGGCCCGGTCTCTGCCTCTGTCTCCGTCTCTGACTCTGTTTCTGCCTCTATCTCCGTCTCTGTCTCTGTCTCTGTCTCTGTCTCTGTCTCTGTCTCTGTCTCTGTCTGAGACTCTGCCTCTGTCTCTGTTTCTGTCTCTGTCTCTGTCTGTGTCTCTGTCTCTGTCTCTGTCTCCGTCTCTGTCTCTGCCGCTGTCTCTGCCGCTGTCTCTGTCTCTGTCTCTGTCTCTGTCTCTATCACTGTCTCTGTCTCTGTCTCTGTCTCTGTCTCTGTCTCTGTCTCTGTCTCTGTCTCTGTCTCTGTCTCTGTTTCTGCCTCTATCTCCGTCTCTGTCTCTGTCTCTGTCTCTGTCTCTGTCTCTGTCTCTGTCTGAGACTCTGCCTCTGTCTCTGTTTCTGTCTCTGTCTCTGTCTCTGTCTCTGTCTCTGTCTCTGTCTCTGCCTCTGTCTCTGTCTCTGTCTCTGTCTCTGTCTCTGTGGCTGTCTCTGTCTCTGTCTCTATCTCCGTCTCTGTCTCTGTCTCTGTCTCTGTCTCTGTCTCTGTCTCTGTCTCTGTCTCTGTCTCTGTCTCTGTCTCTGCCTCTGTCACTGTCTCTGTCTCTGTCTCTGCCTCTGCCTCTGTCTCTGTCTCTGTCTCTGTCGCTGTCTCTCCCTCTGTCCCTGTCTCCGTCTCTGTCCCTGGCTCTGTCTCGACCTCTCCCTCTGTCCCTGTCTCTGTCTCTGTCCCTGGCTGTGTCTCTGCCTCTTTCTCCGTCTCTGTCTCTGTCTCGGTCTTTGTCTCCGTCTCTGTCTCTGTCTCTGTCTCTGTCTCTATCTCCGTCTCTGTCTCTGTCTCTGTCTCTGTTTCTGTCTCTGTCTCTGTCTGTGTCTCTGTCTCCGTCTCTGACTCTGTTTCTGTCTCTATCTCTGTCTCCGTCTCTGTCTCTGTCTCTGTCTCTGTCTCTGTCTCTGTCTGTGTCTCTGTCTCCGTCTCTGACTCTGTTTCTGTCTCTACCTCTGTCTCTGTCTCTGTCTCTGTCCCTGTCACTGTCTCTGTCTCTGTCTCTGTCTCTGTCTCTGTCTCTGTCTCTGTCTCTGTCTCTGTCTCTGTCTCTGTCTCTGTCTCTGTCTCTGTCTCTGTCTCTGCCTCTGTCTCTGTCTCTGTCTCAGTCTCTGTCTCTGTCTCTGTGTCTATCTCTGCCTCTGACTCTGTCGCTGCCGCTGTCTATGTCTCTGTCTCTGTCTGCGTATCTGTCTCTGTCTCCGTCTCTGTCCCAGTCTCTGTCTCTGTCTCCGTCTCTGTCCCTGGCTCTGTCTGTGCCTCTGTCACCGTCTCTGTCTCTGTCTCGGTCTTTGTCTCTGTCTCTGTCTCTGTCTGAGACTCTGCCTCTGTCTCTGTCTCTGTCTCTGTCTCTGTCTCTGTCTCTGTCTCTGTCTCTGTCTCTGTCTCTGTCTCCGTCTCTGTCCCTGGCTCTGTATCTGCCTCTGTCTCCATCTCTGTCTCTGTCTCGGTCTTTGTCTCCGCCTCTGTCTCCGTCTCTGTCTCTGTCTCTGTCTCTGTCCCTGGCCCTGTCTCTGCCTCTGTCTCCGTCTCTGACTCTGTTTCTGTCTCTATCTCCGTCTCTGTCTCTGCCTCTGTCTCTGTCTCTGTCCCTGGCTCTGTCTCTGCCTCTGTCTCCGTCTCTGACTCTGTTTCTGTCTCTATCTCCGTCTCTGTCTCTGTCTCTGTCTCTGTCTCAGTCTGCGACTCTGCCTCTGTCTCTGTTTCTGTCTCTGTCTCTGTCTGTGTCTCTGTCTCTGTCTCCGTCTCTGTCTCTGCCGCTGTCTCTGTCTCTGTCTCTGTCTCTGTCTCTATCTCCGTCTCTGTCTCTGTCTCTGTCTCTGTCTCTGTCTCTGTCTCTGTCTCTGTCTCTGTCTCTGTCTCTGCCTCTGTCACTGTCTCTGTCTCTGTCTCTGCCTCTGCCTCTGACTCTATCTCTGTCTCTGTCGCTGTCTCTCCCTCTGTCCCTGTCTCCGTCTCTGTCCCTGGCTCTGTCTCTACCTCTCCCTCTGTCCCTGTCACTGTCTCTGTCCCTGGCTGTGTCTCTGCCTCTTTCTCCGTCTCTGTCTCTGTCTCGGTCTTTGTCTCCGTCTCTGTCTCTGTCTCTGTCTCTGTCTCTATCTACGTCTCTGTCTCTGTTTCTGTCTCTGTCTCTGTCTGTGTCTCTGTCTCTGTCTCCGTCTCTGTCTCTGCCGCTGTCTCTGTCTGTGTCTCTGTCTCTGTCTCTATCTCCGTCTCTGTCTCTGCCTCTGCCTCCGTCTCTGTCTCTGTCTCGGTCTTTGTCTCCGTCTCTGTCTCTGTCTCTGTCTCTGTCTCTGTCTCTGTCTCTGTCTCTGTCTGTGTCTCTGTCTCCGTCTCTGACTCTGTTTCTGTCTCTATCTCTGTCTCTGTCTCTGTCTCTGTCCCTGTCACTGTCTCTGTCTCTGTCTCTGTCTCTGTCTCTGTCTCTGTCTCTGTCTCTGTCTCTGTCTCTGTCTCTGTCACTGTCTCTGTCTCTGTCTCTGTCTCTGTCTCTGTCTCTGTCTCTGTCTCTGTCTCTGTCTCTGTCTCTGTCTCTGTCTGAGACTCTGCCTCTGTCTCTGTCTCTGTCTCTGTCTCTGTCTCTGTCTCTGTCGCCGTCTCTGTCTCTGTCTCGGTCTTTGTCTCCGTCTCTGTCTCTGTCTCTGTCTCTGTCTCTGTCTCTGGCTCTGTCTCTGTCTCTGTCTCTGTCTCTGTCTCTGTCTCTGTCTCTGTCTCTGTCTCTGTCTCTGTCTCTGTCTCTGTCTCTGTCTCTGTCTCTGTCTCTGTCTCTGCCTCTGCCTCTGTCTCTGTCTCTGTCTCTGTCTCTGTCTCTGTCGCTGTCTCTCCCTCTGTCCCTGTCTCCGTCTCTGTCCCTGGCTCTGTCTCTACCTCTCCCTCTGTCCCTGTCTCCGTCTCTGTCCCTGTCTCTGTCTCTGTCTCTGTCTCTGTCTCTGTCTCTGTCTCTGCCTCTGTCCCTGGCTCTGTCTCTGCCTCTGTCTCCGTCTCTGACTCTGTTTCTGTCTCTATCTCCGTCTCTGTCTCTGTCTCTGTCTCTGTCTCTGTCTCTGCCTCTGTCTCTGCCTCTGCCTCTGCCTCTGTCTCTGTCTCTGTCTCTGTCTCTGTCGCTGTCTCTCCCTCTGTCCCTGTCTCCGTCTCTGTCCCTGGCTGTGTCTCTGCCTCTGTCTCCGTCTCTGTCTCTGTCTCGGTCTTTGTCTCCGTCTCTATCTCTGTCTCTGTCTCTGTCTCTGTCTCTGTCTCTGTCTCTGTCTCTGTCTCTGCCTCTGCCTCTGTCTCTGTCTCTGTCTCTGTCTCTGTCTCTGTCTCTGTCGCTGTCTCTCCCTCTATCTCTGTCTCCGTCTCTGTCCCTGGCCCTGTCTCTGCCTCTGTCTCCGTCTCTGTCTCTGTCTCGGTCTTTGTCTCCGTCTCTGTCTCCGTCTCTGTCTCTGTCTCTGTCTCTATCTCCGTCTCTGTCTCTGTCTCTGTCTCTGTCTCTGTCTGTGTCTCTGTCTCTGTCTCTGCCTCTGTCACCGTCTCTGTCTCTGTCTCGGTCTTTGTCCCTGTCTCTGTCGCTGTCTCCGTCTCTGTCTCTGCCGCTGTCTCTGTCTCTGTCTCTGTCTCTGTCTCTATCTCCGTCTCTGTCTCTGCCTCTGCCTCCGTCTCTGTCTCTGTCCCGGTCTTTGTCTCCGTCTCTGTCTCTGCCGCTGTCTCTGTCTCTGTCTCTGTCTCTGTCTCTGTCTCTATCTCCGTCTCTGTCTCTGCCTCTGCCTCCGTCTCTGTCTCTGTCTCTGTCTCGGTCTTTGTCTCCGTCTCTGTCTCTGTCTCTGTCTCTGTCTCTGTCTCTGTCTCTGTCTCTGTCTCTGCCTCTGTCTCTGTCTCTGTCTCTGTCACCGTCTCTGTCTCTGTCTCGGTCTTTGTCTCTGTCTCTGTCTCTGTCTCTGTCTCTGTCTCTGTCTCTGTCTCCGTCTCTGTCTCTGTCTCTGTCTCTGTCTCTGTCTCTGTCTCTGTCTCTGTCTCTGTCTCTGTCTCTGTCTCTGTCGATGTCTCTGTCCCTGTCTCTGTCTGAGACTCTGCCTCTGTCTCTGTCTCTGTCTCTGTCTCTGTCTCTGTCGCTGTCTCTCCCTCTGTCTCTGTCTCCGTCTCTGCCTCTGTCTCTGTCTCTGTATCTGTCTCCGTCTCTGTCTCTGTCTCTGTCTCTTTCTCCGTCTCTGTCTCTGTCCCTGTCTCTGTCTCTGTCTCTGTCTCTGCCTCTGTCACTGTCTCTATCTCTGTCTCTGCCTCTGTCTCTGTCTCTGTCTCTGTCGCTGTCTCTCCCTCTGTCTCTGTCTCTGTCTCTGTCCCTGTCTCTGTCTGAGACTCTGCCTCTGCCTCTGTCTCTGTCTCTGCCTCTGTCTCTGTCTCTGTCTCTGTCTCTGTCGCTGTCTCTCCCTCTGTCTCTGTCTCTGTCTCTGTCCCTGGCTCTGTCTCTGCCTCTGTCTCCGTCTCTGACTCTGTTTCTGTCTCTATCTCCGTCTCTGTCTCTGTCTCTGTCTCTGTCTCTGTCTGAGACTCTGCCTCTGTCTCTGTCTCTGTCTCTGTCTCTGTCTCTGTCTCTGTCTCTGTCTCTGTCTCTGTCTCTGTCCCTGTCTCTGTCTCTGTCTCTGTCTCTGTCTCTGTCTCTGTCTCTGTCTCTGTCGCTGTCTCTCCCTCTGTCTCTGTCTCTGTCTCTGTCCCTGGCTCTGTCTCTGCCTCTGTCTCCGTCTCTGGCTCTGTTTCTGTCTCTATCTCCGTCACTAACTCTGTCTCTGTCTCTGTCTCTGTCTCTGTCTCTGTCTCTGCCTCTGCCTCTGTCTCTGTCTCTGTCTCTGTCTCTGTCGCTGTCTCTCCCTCTGTCCCTGTCTCCGTCTCTATCCCTGGCTGTGTCTCAGCCTCTGCCGCCGTCTCTGTCTCTGTCTCTGTCTCGGTCTTTGTCTCCGTCTCTGTCTCTGTCTCTGTCTCTGTCTCTGTCTCTGTCTCTGTCTCTGTCTCTGTCTCTGTCTCTGCCTCTGCCTCTGTCTCTGTCTCTGTCTCTGTCTCTGTCTCTGTCTCTGTCGCTGTCTCTCCCTCTGTCTCTGTCTCTGTCTCTGTCCCTGGCTCTGTCTCTGCCTCTGTCTCCGTCTCTGGCTCTGTTTCTGTCTCTATCTCCGTCACTGACTCTGTCTCTGTCTCTGTCTCTGTCTCTGTCTCTGTCTCTGTCTCTGTCTCTGTCTCTGTCTCTGCCTCTGTCTCTGTCTCTGTCTCTGTGTCTGTCTCTGTCGCTGTCTCTCCCTCTGTCCCTGTCTCCGTCTCTATCCCTGGCTGTGTCTCTGCCTCTGTCGCCGTCTCTGTCTCTGTCTCGGTCTTTGTCTCCGTCTCTGTCTCTGTCTCTGTCTCTGTCTCTGTCTCTGGCTCTGTCTCTGTCTCTGTCTCTGTCTCTGTCTCTGTCTCTGTCTCTGTCTCTGTCTCTGTCTCTGCCTCTGCCTCTGTCTCTGTCTCTGTCTCTGTCTCTGTCTCTGTCGCTGTCTCTCCCTCTGTCCCTGTCTCCGTCTCTGTCCCTGGCTCTGTCTCTACCTCTCCCTCTGTCCCTGTCTCCGTCTCTGTCCCTGTCTCTGTCTGTGTCTCTGTCTCTGTCTCTGTCTCTGTCTCTGCCTCTGTCCCTGGCTCTGTCTCTGCCTCTGTCTCCGTCTCTGACTCTGTTTCTGTCTCTATCTCCGTCTCTGTCTCTGTCTCTGTCTCTGTCTCTGTCTCTGCCTCTGTCTCTGCCTCTGCCTCTGCCTCTGTCTCTGTCTCTGTCTCTGTCTCTGTCGCTGTCTCTCCCTCTGTCCCTGTCTCCGTCTCTGTCCCTGGCTGTGTCTCTGCCTCTGTCTCCGTCTCTGTCTCTGTCTCGGTCTTTGTCTCCGTCTCTATCTCTGTCTCTGTCTCTGTCTCTGTCTCTGTCTCTGTCTCTGTCTCTGTCTCTGCCTCTGCCTCTGTCTCTGTCTCTGTCTCTGTCTCTGTCTCTGTCGCTGTCTCT
>CAMAOD020000185.1:767500-770000 GCA_945859595.2 Megachile willughbiella | reverse complement strand
CTCTGTCCCTGGCCCTGTCTCTGCCTCTGTCTCCGTCTCTGTCTCTGTCTCGGTCTTTGTCTCCGTCTCTGTCTCCGTCTCTGTCTCTGTCTCTGTCTCTATCTCCGTCTCTGTCTCTGTCTCTGTCTCTGTCTCTGTCTCTGTCTGTGTCTCTGTCTCTGTCTCTGCCTCTGTCACCGTCTCTGTCTCTGTCTCGGTCTTTGTCCCTGTCTCTGTCGCTGTCTCTGTTTCTGTCTCTGTCTCTGTCTCTGTCTCTGTCTCTGTCTCTGTCTCTGTCTCTGTCTCTGTCTCTGTCTCTGTCTCTGTCTCTGTCTCTGTCTCTGTCTCTGTATCTGTCTCTGTCTCTGTCTGTGTCTCTGTCTCTGTCTCCGTCTCTGTCTCTGCCGCTGTCTCTGTCTCTGTCTCTGTCTCTGTCTCTATCTCCGTCTCTGTCTCTGCCTCTGCCTCCGTCTCTGTCTCTGTCTCGGTCTTTGTCTCCGTCTCTGTCTCTGCCGCTGTCTCTGTCTCTGTCTCTGTCTCTGTCTCTGTCTCTATCTCCGTCTCTGTCTCTGCCTCTGCCTCCGTCTCTGTCTCTGTCTCGGTCTTTGTCTCCGTCTCTGTCTCTGTCTCTGTCTCTGTCTCTGTCTCTGTCTCTGTCTCTGTCTCTGCCTCAGTCACTGTCTCTATCTCTGTCTCTGCCTCTGTCTCTGTCTCTGCCTCTGTCCCTGTCTCTGTCTGAGACTCTGCCTCTGTCTCTGTCTCTGTCTCTGTCTCTGTCTCTGTCTCTGTCTCTGTCTCTGTCTCTGTCTCTGTCTCTGTCTCTGTCTCTGCCTCTGCCTCTGTCTCTGTCTCTGTCTCTGTCTCTGTCTCTGTCTCTGTCTCTGTCTCTGTCTCTGTCTCTGCCTCTGCCTCTGTCTCTGTCTCTGTCTCTGTCGCTGTCTCTCCCTCTGTCCCTGTCTCCGTCTCTGTCCCTGGCTCTGTCTCTGTCCCTGGCTCTGTCTCTGCCTCTGTTTCCGTCTCTGACTCTGTTTCTGTCTCTATCTCCGTCTGTGTCTCTGTCTCTGTCTCTGTCTCTGCCTCTGTCTCTGCCTCTGCCTCAGCCTCTGCCTCTGCCTCTGTCTCTGTCTCTGTCTCTGTCTCTGTCGCTGTCTCTCCCTCTGTCCCTGTCTCCGTCTCTATCCCTGGCTGTGTCTCTGCCTCTGTCGCCGTCTCTGTCTCTGTCTCGGTCTTTGTCTCCGTCTCTGTCTCTGTCTCTGTCTCTGTCTCTGTCTCTGGCTCTGTCTCTGTCTCTGTCTCTGTCTCTGTCTCTGTCTCTGTCTCTGTCTCTGTCTCTGTCTCTGTCTCTGCCTCTGTCTCTGTCTCTGTCTCTGTCTCTGTCTCTGTCTCTGTCTCTGTCTCTGTCGCTGTCTCTCCCTCTGTCCCTGTCTCCGTCTCTGTCCCTGGCTCTGTCTCTACCTCTCCCTCTGTCCCTGTCTCCGTCTCTGTCCCTGTCTCTGTCTCTGTCTCTGTCTCTGTCTCTGTCTCTGTCTCTGCCTCTGTCCCTGGCTCTGTCTCTGCCTCTGTCTCCGTCTCTGACTCTGTTTCTGTCTCTATCTCCGTCTCTGTCTCTGTCTCTGTCTCTGTCTCTGCCTCTGTCTCTGCCTCTGCCTCTGCCTCTGTCTCTGTCTCTGTCTCTGTCTCTGTCGCTGTCTCTCCCTCTGTCCCTGTCTCCGTCTCTGTCCCTGGCTGTGTCTCTGCCTCTGTCTCCGTCTCTGTCTCTGTCTCGGTCTTTGTCTCCGTCACTATCTCTGTCTCTGTCTCTGTCTCTGTCTCTGTCTCTGTCTCTGTCTCTGTCTCTGCCTCTGCCTCTGTCTCTGTCTCTGTCTCTGTCTCTGTCTCTGTCGCTGTCTCTCCCTCTATCTCTGTCTCCGTCTCTGTCCCTGGCCCTGTCTCTGCCTCTGTCTCCGTCTCTGTCTCTGTCTCGGTCTTTGTCTCCGTCTCTGTCTCCGTCTCTGTCTCTGTCTCTGTCTCTATCTCCGTCTCTGTCTCTGTCTCTGTCTCTGTCTCTGTCTGTGTCTCTGTCTCTGTCTCTGTCTCTGTCTCTGTCTCTGTCTCTGTCTCTGTCTCTGCCTCTGCCTCTGTCTCTGTCTCTGTCTCTGTCTCTGTCGCTGTCTCTCCCTCTGTCCCTGTCTCCGTCTCTGTCCCTGGCTCTGTCTCTGTCCCTGGCTCTGTCTCTGCCTCTGTCTCCGTCTCTGACTCTGTTTCTGTCTCTATCTCCGTCTCTGTCTCTGTCTCTGTCTCTGTCTCTGCCTCTGTCTCTGCCTCTGCCTCAGCCTCTGCCTCTGCCTCTGTCTCTGTCTCTGTCTCTGTCTCTGTCGCTGTCTCTCCCTCTGTCCCTGTCTCCGTCTCTATCCCTGGCTGTGTCTCTGCCTCTGTCGCCGTCTCTGTCTCTGTCTCGGTCTTTGTCTCCGTCTCTGTCTCTGTCTCTGTCTCTGTCTCTGTCTCTGGCTCTGTCTCTGTCTCTGTCTCTGTCTCTGTCTCT